>SJYT01063702.1:272596-302390 GCA_006410635.1 Cephalophus harveyi
CATCCTGTATCCTGTATCGAACATAGACTGGCGATTTGTTTCTTACATGATAGTATACATGTTTCAATGCCATTCTCCCAAATCATCCCACCCTCTCCCTCTCCCTCAGAGTCCAAAAGTCCGTTCTTTTCATCTGTGTCTCTTTTGCTGCCTCGCATACAGGGTTATCATTACCATCTTTCTAAATTCCATATATATGTGTTAGTATACTGTATTGGTGTTTTTCTTTCTGGCTTACTTCACTCTGTATAATCAGCTCCAGTTTCATCCATCTCATTAGAACTGATTCAAATGTATTCTTTTTAATGGCTGAGTAATACTCCATTGGGGCTTCCCTGGTGGCTCAGAGGTTAAAGCGTCTGCCTCCAATGCGGGAGACCCGGGTTCGATCCCTGGGTCGGGAAGATCCCCTGGAGAAGGAAATGGCAATCCACTCCAGTATTCTTGTCTGGAGAATCCCATGGACGGAGAAACCTAGTAGGTTACAGTCCATGGGGTCGCAAAGAGTCGGACACGACTGAGCGACTTCACCTTCACCTGTAATACTCCATTGTGTATATGTACCCACAGCTTTATTATCCATTCATCTGCTGGTGGACATCTAGGTTGTTTCCATGTTCTGGCTATTATAAACAGTGTAGAGCAGCAGTTTTTAATCTTTCCTGGGTCATGCCCTCTGTTTTGAGAATCTGAAGAACCTACGGATTTCTCACTAGAAAAATGCACATGAGCACATATCCAAAACTTTTCATGTAACTTATTTTATTGCATTTTAAACTTACTGCCATTACAGACCATATAAAATCAGTCTTTGGAAAGAGATCTGCAGGTCTCAATTTTTGGTTTTATGCCAAAATTTGTTATACCCAGAAACAAAATTCAAAGTATGCAGTAAAACAAACCAAACATCATAATTATTTCAACAAACAGATACCAAAATAGTGATGGCTGCAGGAGGTACTGCCTCTGACACCAAAGCATAGTTCTAGGAGAAAACCTACCTCTTCTGCAGAATTCTCCAGGAAGAGCTGGGTGTAAGAGAGAAAGTTTAGGTCCAGACAGTAAAGAGAATACTGACTGAATTTAATGAGTGTTTCCCAAAACAATAACACTTTATACTTGTACATATTTATAAATAAGGGAAGGCATGGTTTCAAAACTTGGGAAATAAGATAAATGTAAATATTTGGAAAAAAATGTATCACAACAGACCTACTATTTTCCTGCTACTTAGTCATGCAAAATGTATTAAGTTCAAAGTGGAGTAAATACAACCCTCAGAGAGATTCTCAAGCCAATTAGATAAAAAGAAAAAACTAGAAGATATAATAAGCCACCTTCCCAGATGGCTCAGTGAGTAAAGAATCCGCCTGCAGTGCAGGAGATACAGGAGACACAGGTTCGATCCCTGGGTCAGGAAGATCCCCTGGAGAAGGGTATGGCAACCCACTCCAGTATTCTTGCCTGGAGAATCCCATGGTCAGAGAAGCCTGGCAGGCTACGGTCCATGGGGTCACAAAGAGTCACACATGACTGAAGTGTGATCTTAAATTTGAAATTTAATAATCTTCAGTGTGTGAGACTGACAGCAGTACCCTCTCCTGGCCCTGCGTCACGCTGCTTAGGGCCTTTACTATGCTGGATATGACAGATCTGCCTCACTCGACCTCCCACCTGCCTATGGGCAATTAGAAAGGGAGCTTCTTAGTTGTTTGGGAGGCAAGCACAGTTGTAGAAATACGAGATTGTTTCACAGCATCATTCCAGCATCCATCCCCCAGCTTCTTGGGTAATGAGAAGCAGGACAGCAGGAGCACCAGCAGCAGAGGTATTTGGGTTTGACCTCCTAACCCTGGGTTGCAGCTTGGGGTCTGTCCGGCAGTTTCCAGAGTGTCCAGAGGCAAATATTAATACAGCTGTGGAAGACGTGGCTCCAGGTATGGATTCCAGCACAGCTCCCAGCATGGCCTCTGAGCTGCCCTGGTGGGTTACCTCTGGACTGATCCCCTAAAACCTGCTATTAGGTACTTTAACAATTCTGCAAGCACCTAAAACATTGTATGAAATCTCCTCAGCTTAAAATATCCAGAAAGGCTTCTGTTTGTGACGTTGAGACAAACATTTGTTGTTCAGTTGCTCAGTCATGTCTGACTCTGCAGCCCCGTGGACTGCAGCACGCCAGGCTTCCCTGTCCTTCACCATCTCCGAGAGGTTGCTCAAACTCATGTCCGTCAAGTCAGTGATACCATACAACCATCTCGTCTTCTGTCATCCCTTTCTCCTCTGGCTTCTATCTTTCCCAGCATCAGGGTCTTTTCCAGTAAGTCAGTTCTTCGCATCAGGTGGTCAAAGTATTGGAGCTTCAGCTTCAGCATCAGTCCTTCCAATGAATATTCAGGGTTGATTTCTTTTAGGTTTGACTGGTTTGATCTCCTTGAAGTCCAAGGGAGTCTCAAGAGTTTTCTCCAACACCACAGTTGGAAAGCATCACTTCTTCAGTGCTCAGGCTTCTTTATGGTCCAACTCTCACATCCATATATGACAAATGGCAAAACCACAGCTTTGACTATATGGACCTTGTCAGCAAAGTAACGTCTCTGCTTTTTAATATGCTGTCCAGATTATCATAGCTTTTCTTCCAAGGAGTAAGCATCTTTTAATTTCATGGCTGCAGTCATCGTCCACAGTGATTTTGGAACCCAAGAAAATAGTCTGTCACTGTTTCCATTTTTTCCGCATCTATTTGCCATGAAGTGATGTGACCAGATGCCACAATCTTCATTTTTAAATGTTGAGTTTTAAGTCAGTTTTTTCACTCTCTTCTTTCACCTTCATCAAGAGGCTCTTTAGTTCTTCTTCACTTTCTGCGATAAGGGTGGTGTCATCTGTATATCTGAGGTTATTAATATTTCTCCCAGCAATCTTGATTCCAGCTTGTGCTTCATCCAGCCCAGCATTTCACATGATGTACTCTGCACATAAGTTAAATAAGCAGGATGACAATTACAGCCTTGGAGTACTCCTTTCCCAGTTCGGAACCAGTTCATCATCCCATGTCCGGTTCTAACTGTTGCTTCTTGACCTGCATACGGCTTTCTCAGCACACTGGTAAGGTGGCCTGGTATTCCCATCTCTTTCAGAATTTTCCACAGTTTGCTGTGACACAGTCATAAGCTTTAGCACAGTCAACAAAGCAGAAGTAGATGTTTTTCTAGAATTCCTGCAGTAGGTAGACATCCCCTCGGGGAGAGGTGGCAGTTTCACACCCTGGAGGGGTTGTCTGGGATGTCCTCACCTGTTTACTCTCATCAGATCACACTGTGTTGCACAGGGCATGGGCCCAAGCAAGAATACCTGCAGGTCTCAGTAGAATTATGCTATCTTTCACGGATGAATTTTTAAATTTTTTTTAAAGAAAGGCAGACTAAACACAGTATTAATATAGCAAAATACAAATAAGCAATAAGAACATAGGAGAGCTGGCAACTGTCTGTTACCAATACCAGTACTTTATAAAAAAAAAACAAAAACTGTAAGGTAAAAATGTGATTATCTTGTAAAATGTAAACTATAAAACTTGTAGAAGAAAACACAGGCGAAAAAAGTCTTTGAGACTTAGGACTAAGTGAAGAGTTCACATGCGACACCAAAAGTACAATCATAGAAGAGAAAACAACGATTAAATGCACTACATGAAAATTTAAAACTTTCTTGCCTCTTTAAAAAAAAATCCTTATTAAGAGGATGATGAGACAATCTGTGGATGGGAAGAAAATCTGTGCCAATCACATATCTAGCAAAAGACTTATATCTCGAATATATAAAGAACTCTCAAAACTCAACAGTAAAAAACAAACCACCCAATTTGCTCATTCGGGAAACAATTTGCCCATGAGGGAAAGCCAAACCAAAACTACAATGAAGTATCACCACACAACTATTAGAATGAGCAAACATTTAAAAACAGTGAAAATAACCAAATTCTGGCAAACATATAGAGAAACTGGATCTTTTGTACACTGCTATTGGGAATATACAGCCACTCTGGAAAACAGCCTGGCTGTTTCTTGTAAAAATAAATACACACTTACAATGCAACCAAGCAATTATACCCTTGGGCATGTACACCAGAGACATGAAAACTTACGTTCACACAGAAAACCTGTATACAAATGTACACAGTAGCTTTATTCATCACAGCCAGAAGCTAGAAGTAACTCATGCTTCAACAGGTGAAGAGTTAAACTGTGTACTGTGAAACACCCATTCACTGACCCTACTCAGTACTAAAAAGAAGTGAAATACTGATACATAGGACAGCTTGGATGGTTGGTTCTCTAGGGCACTGGGCTGGGTGAAAAAAAAGTTCATCTCAAAAAGATACATATAGTACAATTCTATTTTAACACTCTCAAAATGACACAATTACAGAGATGGAGAACAAATTACCAGCTGTCAATAAATAGGGATGCAGAGGGTTGGAAAAGAAGAGACCTTGAGCTACATGATGGAGTTTCTGGGCAGTGATGGAACAGTACTGTACCTTGATTGAGGCGGTGGTTAAATCTAGACGTGAAATGTTATCAAAGTGCACAGAACTATACACACATNGAACAAATTACCCGCTGTCAATAAATAGGGATGCAGAGGGTTGGAAAAGAAGAGACCTTGAGCTACATGATGGAGTTTCTGGGCAGTGATGGAACAGTACTGTACCTTGATTGAGGCGGTGGTTAAATCTAGACGTGAAATGTTATCAAAGTGCACAGAACTATACACACATACTCATGAGCGAGCGCACTGAAAACCATGAAATCTGAATGTGACTACTTAACAGTATTGTACTAGTGTCAGTTTCCTGGTTTAATGTTGTTATAAATATGTTGTGTAATATTACAACCGAGGGACACTGAAGGAAGGTTACACAGGAGTCCTTGTATTATTTTTGCAACTTGATGTGAATTTATAATTACTTCAAAATAAATTTTTTTTAAGTGATGACATTCAAGCATCCTTATTTTTTAAATTACTAATATTTTAGGTAGAATCAAAAAATATGGAAATAATATATTTTAAATTGCTCTAAAATTTTTTCATTTTTATCTCATTGTTTTTGGTAATGTCTTACTGTGTACATAATATTACAGTATATAGTTTACAACAGACAGACACGTACTGGGAATGCAGACACAATTTTTTACACTGCTGAAGTAAGACATAAAAGTTTCACAGACTTCTGTTACAGAAGTTATAATAATCTAAGACTGTCTATTACATTTTTTTTACTTGGGCAAGCATATGTTAGAACAGGAAAAACATGGGTTTGAGAATCAAGAAGAACTCAATTTGTAACCATATAAACAAGTAACAATCTCATCCTCATTTGTGAAATATAGAAGTTGTATTAGATCATTCCCAAGGACAGTCCAGCTCTAAAAACACTATGACTCCATGAGTTCTACAACAGGAAAAAGTGAAACAACCATAAAGAAATGTATGACTAAAACTCTAACCAGTATTTCTTGAAACTATTACTATGGATTCAGTATCGCCAGGAATATTAAATAAAGACATAGTCTAAGTCATCATCGACACAAATACAGAAAAGTGCATCTACAAAGATAATTTTAGCTCAAAGAAAACAGATTACCCAAACATCCTGTTGAAATATATATAGATAACAGGTACATGTGACTATTTTACATGCAATCTCACAGTTCTTTAAAGCCTCTAATTCCTGCCCATGGAATTATATTAGGTTCTGAATTGCAGCAAATAATACACCAATGCATACAGGTGTCCTGGTACACAAGTTTGCAGGTTGGTATCTCACACGAAGTAGACTTTCAAGACATCCAGAAGAGAATTACTTTCCATCCACTTAATTATTCTCCGTCTACTTGAATTAGACTTAATAAGATGGAATTTTAAGACATTCATTATTCAGGGGAAGTTAAACATCTACAAGGTGATTATACCACCCTGTTACCCCACCTTCTGCTATGCAGAAATACTACCTACCTGAAACAGAGGCCAAAACCAGGAAAGAAGCCAACAGTCTTCCAAGCAGTAAAAACACAACAAGGTCCTACCACTAAAGCTCCATGCACAGGACGTTCTTTGGTTTCTCACTCAGAACCTTCTATCATTTTTATCTACCATTCAACAAGTAGCTATGGGTTTTATTTTCCTATTGCATGAAAAATACCAAATTAGAAAGATGTGTTAACTACTGCAGGTGGGTGTAATGAGAGCAAACAAAAAGATACAGTTAACAGTAAAATAATAAGCAAATCTACCCCTCAAGCCAGACATGACTTAAGGAATGGCTCCACCAACGAACAAAATATGGTGGTCTGTATATTGCTGACTGAGGAGATTAATGACTGGAGATTCTACAAATACATCATTAAGAGTTCAATGACACCCAAGACACATGAATGGAACCACCAAAGTAGTATTTTTTTTAAAAGCAGTATTATAGACAGCATTATCCATCTTAACTTTTTCTAATAGAGAAGAAAATTGAAAATCACATTTAAATTATCTTTCCAGCATTCTTTAGTACTGAACTAAATTACATCACATCTAATGTTACCATGAAATAGAGACATACCAAAACAAGGACAAAACACAACAAGGAATCCTGAGAAATTGAAATATTATGTTGAAATTCATGCAGGCAACAAGGCATACCTGTGAATGTTTTACAACCTAAAAAACAAAGCTGCACTGCAGTAAATGAACAAACTAGTATCCTGTCTTCGATTCCCAGATGTTCTTTTAAAAAAGAACCACCACCACCACTTCAACCTCTCTGAAGTATGAAAGTGAAGTCGCTCAGTCGTGTTCGACTCTTTGTGACCCCATGGACTGTAGTCCACCATGCTCCTCTGTCCATGGGATTTTCCAGGCAAGAGTACTGGAGTGGGGTGCCATTTCCTTCTCCAGGGGATCTTCCCGACCCAGGGATCAAACCCAGGTCTCCTGCACTGTAAGCAAGACGCTTTACCTTCTGAGCCACCAGGGAAGCCTGAAGTACGGTTGTTCTAAAAACAATGTATCTCACAACTGCTGTCACCCAACAGCAACATTTACTTGGTAAAAACTTTATGTTGACATTTCCTAGAAAGATCAAGAACACAGTGGCATCAAAGTGTCTTGNCTGTAAGCAAGACTCTTTACCTTCTGAGCCACCAGGGAAGCCTGAAGTACGGTTGTTCTAAAAACAATGTATCTCACAACTGCTGTCACCCAACAGCAACATTTACTTGGTAAAAACTTTATGTTGACATTTCCTAGAAAGATCAAGAACACAGTGGCATCAAAGTGTCTTGCTGCTGCTGCTGCTGCTAAGTCACTTCAGTCGTGTCCGACTCTGTGCGACCCCATAGACGGCAGCCCACCAGGCTCCCCCGTCCCTGGGATTCTCCAGGCAAGAACACTGGAGTGGGTTGCCATTTCCTTCTCCAATGCATGAAAGTGAAAAGTGAAAGTAAAGTCGCTCAGTCATGTCTGACTCTTTGCTACCCCATGGACTACAGCCTACCTGGCTTAGGTTTGATCAAAAATGGTCATTCAAAATAAGTACAATCAAAGGAGAATGACAAAAAATTTTCAAAAATAAATTACGTCCTTTTACTTTAAAAGATAGTACATATAAAGTACTTATCACATTACTTATTAAGTACTCAATAAATGAGGCTACTATTATTAACAAGCTGGAAAATAAGGACTGGGAGCTGATGAAAACATCTGTGATTATAGTGATCAGGCAACCAATAAACATTTACTAAGTGCCTACAAGGTCTCTAGCAGGGCAATACAAGTTCATCACAAGCAACTTACACAGCAAGTTTATTTATCTCTGATCAAATAAATGACAAGTTGCACAATACCTTCTAAGCCAGTAAGGTAAACATCATACTACATTCTGCAATGACTAGAACTTAACCAAGTACGTTCAACCTCTTTCAAAGCACTGTCCTTTATTTAAGTCCAGTATGCAGAACTCAAGAAATAAATTATTCACTTGTAGAGTCACCAAATGATTAAATGACTATTTTTTAAAAGCGTCACCAAAATGAGTGTTGTTTTTTTCCTTTCAAAATGAATCTTGTGATTTTTATAGGGGGAGACAAAATGCTCTCCAGGTTTAGGTAGAATAAGGATTTAGATAAACTTCTTCTTAAGGAAAATCTTTCTAAACTTGGAGCATCATGAGAGCACCCTCTCTACTCCTAGGATTTATGAACATTGCAGGGACAGATTTATATAAGAATACACATTAATTAAAATGTTATCTTTCATTTATATTAAATGTCAGAACAGCCAATGTATAGAGATGGAATGGAGATAAGGCGTTGCCTAGGGCTGAGGAAGGAGGTCAGGAAGGTGATGGAGTGACGAAAGAGTTCTAAAACTGGTTGTGATAGAAGCGCATAACTCCAGAATACACTAAAAACCACTAACCTGTATAATCTAAATAGGTGAATTGTACAGTATGTAAATTATACACCAAGCTGTTATTTTAAATTTTTAACTCTTTTCAAAACTCAACAAATCACACTTGCTGCATTACAAAGTCCATGGGATGTATCCTCCATCTACCTCTCTCTTACCTAGCTGACTCCAATCACTGACAGTCCTACAAGGCCACTTTCTTAACCAATTATTTCTCCACAAATACAAAGATCAAGCAATAGAACAGGTTTACGAGGGAAGGAGGCAGTCCATTTTGTAAAAGCAAGAAATACTTCACACTGTATTTTAATACAAGTGATTTTTCAAAACAATTATTTTCATGCTATACCCAAAAAAAAATACTAATAAAGATATCTATCTATTGTAGCATTATGAGTTTTAACTAAGATCATCGAATCTGGTCCCATCACCTTATGGCAAATAGATGGGAAAACAATGACAGACTTTATTTTGGGGGGCTCCAAAATCACTGCAGATAGTGACTGCAGCCATGAAATTAAAAGACACTTACTCCTTGAAAGGAAAGTTATGACCAACCTAGATAGCATATTGAAAAGCAGAGACATTACTTTGCCAACAAAGGTCCATCTAGTCAAGGCTATAGTTTTTCCAGGAGTCATGTATGGATGTGAGAGTTGGCCTGTGAAGAAAGCTGAGCGCCAAAGAATTGATGCTTTTGAACTGTGGTGCTGGAGAAGACTCTTGAGAGTCTCTTGGACTGCAAGGAGAGCCAACCAGTCCATCCTAAAGGAGATCAGTCCTGAATATTCATTGGAAGGACTGATGCTGAAGCTGAAACTCCAATGCTTTGGCCACCTGATGCGAAGAACTGACTCATTTGAAAAGATCCTGATGCTGGGAAAGATTGAGGGCAGGAGGAGAAGGGAAAGAGAAGATGAGATGTCTAGATGGCATAACCGACTCAATGGACCTGAGTTTGAGTAAACTCCGGGAGTTGGCGATGGACAGGGCGGCCTAGCGTGCTGCAGTCAGTCCATGAGGTCGCAAAGAGTCAGACATGACTGAGGGACTGAAATGAACTGAACTGATGAGTTTTAAAGAATGTGTTACTACTCTATCAGCAAACTAGGAATCACCTACTAGGATAGAGATGTATCATTTTGGGGTCTATGAAATGTATGATCCTTGGAGGGTATAAGGAAAGATACATCAACATTTGCATAATTTCACAAATATTCTGCCTCATGACAATAACAGTGTTTGAAATTAAAAAAAAAAAATTCTAGAACTCATAATATTTACTTTAACAGGCTCCATGGATCCCAACCCACCTCCTACGGAATACCAGTTCTGTCTGCTAGGATACTTTTATTTAAAGAAACTATACAAAATAATAAACAAGGGTGAATCACACACCTAAGAGTGCACTTTGTGCACGCTATTTTTCATCCACATGTACCACTCTGTCTATTTAAGGATCCTACTCAGAGGAACTCGTGGTGAAGACAAATTTCATCATCCTATCCTCAGTGCCTACGTGGTGCACAAATTAGGTGCAGTTCCCAATTAAAAACTTGCTGAATAAAAAGAGATTTCTTGCCTGATTAGCCCTACTGGCTGCTTGCAGCTGGGCTTTCTATTTAGGAACTTTTGGAAAACCTTTTTCCTTTCTGGGCTGACTTAAAGAAGCACCCAGAACAACAGAATCTTACCACCTTCTTCATCAGCCTAAGATGTAGCTCCCCTTTTCATAATGAGCAACATTAAGGGTAGAGTAAGACCTCTGCATGTGAACAAATACCTTCCTGCAGTCCTCCTGGGCCTACTACAAGATGTGCCAGTTGGCAGCCTCAGAGCAATTTTTAAGGCTCTCTAGAGATGAGAAGAATCAAGAAATGAGAAGAGATTAGGCTTGTGGTATGTACTCCAAAAACATTTTAGGGTAAAGACACTTAAAATGTTCAGGGACACAGATTTTGACCATTTTTGAAATGATTGTGATTCTTATAGTCTATAATCATAGACTTTGTTTTGAACATAAAAATACTGGTGGAAGCCTTGTTTCTTAAGAACAGGTAAAAATAAACATAATTACCGAGCCTGAAGAAATTAACAATAATCATTTCATTATACAAAATAAAAAATAAATAAATGTATAAAATTGATTACCCTTCTCCATTCCAGTAAATGTAACTTGCTAATTAAAATTTTTAGGTAAGACAGCTTAAGACATTCCTATCTGAAAGTAATAAAAAAAAAGAAGGGAAAAAAACTGGAATTAAGTCAAAGCATGATCAGTAGCTATAATGTGATGAAGGCAATTTTATGGGGGATATTTAGTTTCTAAATTACACATTTTTTTCATAACAATATTTTACAATGAGCATGTGAAACTGGTGATAAGGAAAAACCTAGTTTTTCCTTTAAACACACATATACACTTGACCCAAATAAAACAATATGAACCTTTTTTTTTAATGGTTTTACAGAAGCTTTTGGGCTAATAAAACTGCTCAAGCACTTTACACAATAGTAAAAGGGGCGTATTTAACTTCTATGCAGAGTACATCATGAGAAACGCTGGGCTGGAAGAAGCACAAGCTGGAATCAAGATGGCCGGGAGAAATATCAATAACCTCAGATATGCAGATGACACTACCCTTCTAGCAGAAAGTGAAGAGGAGCTAAAAAGCCTCTTGATGAAAGTGAAAGAGGAGAGCGAAAAAGTTGGCTTAAAACTCAACATTCAGAAAACTAAGATCATGGCATCTGGTCCCATCACCTCATGGGAAGTAGATGGGGAAACAGTAGAAACAGTGTCAGACTATTTTTCTGGGCTCCAAAATCACTGCGGATGGTGACTGCAGCCATGAAATTAAAAGACGCTTACTCCTTGGAAGGAAAGTTAGGACCAACCTAGACAGCATATTAAAAAGCAGAAACATTACTTTGCCAACAAAGGTCCGTCTAGTCAAGGCTATGGTTTTTCCAGTGGTCGTGTATGGATGTGAGAGTTGGACTGTGAAGAAAGCTGAGCGCCAAAGAATTGATGCTTTTGAACTGTGGTGTTGGAGAGGACTCTTGAGAGTCCCTTGGACTGCAAGGAGATCCAACCAGTTCATTCTAAAGGAGATCAGTCCTGGGTGTTCATTGGTAGGACTGATGCTGAAGCTGAAACTCCAATACTTTGGCCACCTCATGCAAAGTGTTGACTCATTGGAAAAGACCCTGATGCTGGGAGGGACTGGGGGCAGGAGGAGAAGGGGACGACAGAGAATGAGATGGCTGGATGGCATTGCTGATTCGATGGGCATGAGTTTGAGTAAACTCTGGGAGTTGGTGATGGACAGGGAAGTCTGGCGTGCTGCAATTCATGGGGTCACAAAGAGTCAGACACGACCGAGTGACTGAACTGAACTGAAAAGGGGCTAGGATTGGAGTGGAGAGGGAAAGTTCCAACTTTTGTTAATGCTTTTTACCAAAGATCAAAATCTAATGAAGAAATACACATATAAGTCAAAGCATGGCTTGAGCTGAAAAGGACTTTACAGAATCAAGAGAAAAGAGCCTCTTGGCATTAGAACAGGAGAGCTTGCAGATAAGGTAACATGAGCTGGGTTAGAGGGATGATCCCACTGATGAGGTAACAATAACTGAAATTCAGAGTACATGCTCTGCCCACCAACCAATATTTTACATATTAAAAATAGTTCAAGTAGTGAACATACACCCCAACATACTTTATTTTTTATTTTTAAAAAATATAAGATTTGCTACATAAAACAATGAAAACTTTCCCACATCACCTAAGTTTCTAACAATTCCACTATTCCTTTACCATTTTGGCATGAATCCTGTGTCACTGTTACTATGCACCTGTTACTGCAATGAGATACACATTATCTTTTCCCTATGGGTGATCATTTTGCATCTTCCCCAAATGAATCTCCATGATTTTGAAAGTAATGACTATCATCCATTTCTACTTTATGTTTCCATAATACTCCTCAAATAAATGGGTACTCAACAGATGTTGACAGATTAAACCTAGTTCTAATAATTGGGACGACAAATAATCACCATCACGAAAGATGTCTGTGGATCAAACGCTACTAACAATTAAGTCACGTTTTTGTACACAGAACAAAAAGCAACTAGATTAATATACCTTCCCCTTGGAGAAGGCAATGGCACCCCACTCCAGTACTCTTGCCTGGAAAATCCCATGGATGGAGGAGCCTGGTAGGCTGCAGTCCATGGGGTCGCTGAGGGTCAGACATGACTGAGCGACTTCCCTTTCACTTTTCACTCTCATGCACTGGAGAAGGAAATGGCAACCCACTCCAGGGTTCTTGCCTGGAGAATCCTAAGGACGGGGGAGCCTGGTGGGCTGCCGTCTATGGGGTCACACAGAGTCGGACACGACTGAAGTGACTTAGTAGCAGCAGCAGACACTAAACCAACTGCTGGTCTCTGGTGTAACTTGTTCAGAAAGGTGTTTTAAAAAATAAATAAATAAGCCTCTCAAGCAGTCTTTACAGAACATTCTTTTTCTCTCACAAAGTCCTAAGTCAACAAATCCATTTACTGGGCACTAGAAATGTATTAGGTGACAGAGTGAATCTGCACAGAAATAGAGGACAGTCCTAGTTCCCAGGGATCTCAAGGGACACTTCACAATTCAAGAAATGCCTTGGCAATGTGTATATTTAAGACAATGTGCTTAAAACAACGTGAAAAGCACACAGGAAAAATATGTTCTACCCAAAACACAGCCTAGATATTTCAAAGATAATTCTGAGTGTTTTCTTTATATGTAATCATTTAAAAGTTCTGGAATTCTCTCCTTTATTATTTAAATAAGCTGGTAAGTGAACAAAAATAGAATTTTGGAAACTTGCTTTAATCTTCTACTTTCTATTATGAGATGGAAAGGAAGATTATGCTAGCAAGCTTGCCTGACATACTTATCAAAGGAAAGGAGAAGAAAGGGGAGCATTATGTGTACAATGCCAGATACCATCAAGATTACTAGGAAAGATCATGTGTTTGAATGTCTACACTTCCAAAATTCTATAGGAAGAGTAAAGCATCTCTCAAACATTATTCTCTGAAATTGACTTTTAGTTTCCCAGATATAGTTTCTCTTTGCTATTGCTGAGCCTGTGAATTTATGTTATAATGCTTCACATCCACTCATAAAGTTACTGAACAGTTAATGAACACTGGAAAGTTGTTATATTGCTTAAACACACACACACCAACCACTGGGCCAGAGGTTCCAATAAATTCACTTTTCTAAAAAAGTAATTTTACAAAATAACTCAGAATGGAAGAAAAGATAGGATGGAATGCTACCTTTGATAATGAGTAGCCAAAAAGAGACTACATAATAACACACCCACCGCAACTTTGTTTATAGGCTTGTAACTTGCACATGCAAGTACTCTACAAAGTATTGCACAAGAAGAAACTGTCAAAAATGAATGCTCATGAAAATATTCCTTTTCTAAATAAGGTTTGTAACAAGGATGTACTGTTTCTAAATGTAACTTCTTTAGCATGTTTTGACTGGTATGTGTATTAGTCGCTCAGTCGTGTCTGATTCTTAGCGACCCAATGGACTGGAGTCCGTCAGGGTCCTCTTTCCGTGGAATTCTCCAGGCAAGAATACTGGAGTGGGTTGCCATTCCCTTCTCCAGGGATTGACAGGTATAGAATAGCACTAATGCTTAAGATGGAGGGGGAAAATTTTCTTGTTTATCAATAGTACAAGCTGCTGTTACTAACTATAATGTCTATGGGTTCAGTAGCAGAAACTAACTTTACGGAAGGTTATCTGCTGGGCAGAATAGTTTAACTTTATTTCTACCCAAATTCTATTTTTTCCGCCTAATCCTATAGACCCTAGCAATCTGAAGCTTTTTGTTTTGTTTTGCAGTGTTTCTTATTCCTTCCAAAAGAATCTCCGCCAGTCAGTCGCGGTAACACTTTCCACAGTTCAAAGGTGAAGGCAGATTCTCACCACAAAGAGCTCTTGCTCCTCATCAGCAACCCCCTCCTTTTTTTTTTTTTTTCCAAATTATCTTGACCTAAAAGGGGACGGGACAACAGAGGGTGAGATGGCTGGAGGGCATCACCGACTCGATGGACGTGAGTTTGAGTGAACTCCGGGAGTTGGTGATGGACAGGGAGGCCTGGCGTGCTGCAATTCATGGGGTCGCAGAGTCGGACACGACTGAGCGACTGAACTGAACCGAACTGAAGAGAGGTTAATGCTCCCTTAAAATGCAAATCCACAAAAGAAACGATTTTAGGTGCCAGGAATGAAACTGGCATTGGAGGAAAAGTCCGACAGCGATCAAGAACCATTTCGTCCTAGAAGTGAGCCTTTCCAAAACGCAGGAAACGATGTTTTGCCCAAAGAACCTGCCGCCCGGAAGCCATAACTTCCATCAATAGGCAAAGAAAAGTTACAAAGAAGAGCTCAGCACCCAGGCAGCCTGCGCGGGTGCGGAGACGGGAGAGCTGCAAAGACGCTCCCTGGCCCCGACGGGCGGCGGATGCAGGGTCGGTGGGGGCAGACTCCAGCTCAGGCAGGCAGGGAGTCTAGGGGTGCGCCGCCGGCCCGGAGCAGCGCGGGCACGGCGCCCGCATCCGCACCCCTCCCCACGACCGCGAGCAGTGGGCGGAGAGACCAGAGCAAAGGAAAAGCAGGACAATGCTGGGCCCGGCTGGCGACTCTGCACTCTCCGTGGTCCCCAGCGCCCCTTCTCGCCCGGGGTCGCCAAGCTGCCGCGCTAAGTTTGCTTCCCAGCCCTGCCTTCACAGCCAGGGCGGCAGAGCGGTGGCCGCCGACCTCCCTCCGCCGCGCCGCCTTCCTCCCCGCGGGGCGGCTCCCGCGAGTCCGCGAGGACGCGGCGCGCGCGAGCAGAATTGGGCGCGCGAGGGGAAGGGGGCGCGCAAGGAAGCAGCGCGCGCACCGGGAGCCGGGCGCGCGGGGGAGCCAAGCGCGCGGCGCATGGCCGCCGACCTCCCTCCGCCGCGCCGCCTTCCTCCCCGCGGGGCGGCTCCCGCGAGTCCGCGAGGACGCGGCGCGCGCGAGCAGAATTGGGCGCGCGAGGGGAAGGGGGCGCGCAAGGAAGCAGCGCGCGCACCGGGAGCCGGGCGCGCGGGGGAGCCAAGCGCGCGGCGCTCCCCGAGGACCAGCTGCCGCTCCGGCGAGTTTTCGGTTGAGACGGGGGCTGCGGCGCGGCTTAGTGTCCGTTACGGGTCTTGGCCCGGGCGGCGCAGATTGCCAGCCATCCTGGCCCTCCTCCCCTCTCGGCCCCCATCAGAAAGCGGGCGAGGGCCGGCGATCTCGTCTCCCGCCGGGGCTGTGGCCGCCGGCCGGCGGGCATCCCGGCGCCCGCCTCTGGAGCTGGAAGAGAAAGTGAAATGAAGCGCCTTTCCCCAGGCAACACCTACCCGTCCCCAGTCCAAGTGCAGCTGCCTCGCTCCTCAGGCGCCGCCGGTCCCCGCCCTCGGGCCCCAGGCTCGGTTCTCTTGACAATGGCGCGTCCCCTTTAAGGAATAATCCGATCGGAACCGATCTGTGGTTAAACCTCCCTCCGACTCCAGATTTTAACCGGATTTCTCTCTCTCACTCCCCAAGAGCCCGACGGGCGCCCGACGGTGCTGCGAGCTCTTCCCACCTCTTCCCCGCCCCGCCTACTCCCTAGTCTTCCTGATTGGCGAGAAACACTACAACAGGAACAGCAGTTCTCACACCCCACTGGCCAGTGCAGCCGCCGCTCAGAGTTACCCCCGCCTTCACCCCGCCCCTTTTCCTGGGTTGGTCCTACCTCTAATCATTCTCTGTCTTCTACTCTGTCGTTGCTTTGGAGAACTGGCAGTCAAGGCTTACCCTCCCGCCTCCGGAAAGCGAACTTTATTTTTATTGGTAAAAGGACATCTTCCTGTGCACCTGATTGGACAAGGAAGGAGTTAGTCTGCACGCCCCTACCCATTATTGCTCTCTGTACACGGGTTTGGGAAACACGACCGCAAAGTCCTCCTCCCCACTTTGCCTAGTTCGAAGCGCCTTTCCCTTTAAATGTTGGTAGGGGTCGTAGACAAACTCATAGTCTGTGTTGGGCAAAGACGGAAAGGGAAAGGAGAAAATTTCAAAATCTCCTGATGACTTAATATATCGGGGAACTGGAGTTGGAATCCAGCGGAATATCATCCTTCGGTCTACTGAATGGAGTGGTTAGAATGAGGAAGAATACCTGCAATTCTAGTACTCACTCTTGAGATGTAATCAACAAGTTTTCACTCACTGTCCACTCTACTACTGTCGATCCCACTGGCATTTTGCTACCCCAAAGAGCTTTAATGAAGATATCTGCAAACCTAGGGGTGCCCTTGTTTGTTCCACAATCGTTCGTTTAAATCGCTTTAAACGATTTAAAGCTCCGTTTAATTCATGTCCTCTGTTGTTATCTCGGGTTTGTCACGAGATCTAAGTTACTCTTCTGAAAAGATTGAATAGATGCCCACCCACCGTGCGATTCTCCAAAGTTGAAGAAGTCCTTACCTCTTGCTAGAGCTGCGTAAGGGGAGCCTGGATTGAGCCCAGTTGGGCACCAGAAGGTTATTCCTTGAGAGAATTGGGGGAGTCTGGCACCGGAAGCTTAACCCTGCAGCAAAACATCACGCATGGAAAAAGGAGGAATTCTTCGGCAGCCTGGTAAGGTCTGTGTTAGGAGATCCCGTTTCCCATGGGAACTGTAAGAACCGGAAGGGTTGTACCTACTAAGATTCGGTACTCAAGTGCTTTGGTACCTATCTACGAATGTTAGGGAGAAATAGTTAAATGTCTGCCTCCCTTTGCCAATGAACTTAGAGAGACTTTGGACCTCAGGATGTTTAGTGTATTTGCAGTGAGAGCCCAGCGGAAACAAGCGGTGCCAAGAAAGTGGCAGCGCTTGGCAGTACCCCAGAAGGGATTTAGGACCAGAAAGAGGGAGATAAACAGCAGTAGTAGATAGGAATTTTCGGAGAGTTCAGGGGGAAAATCTCCTGGAAATACCCTAAATATGGAAGAGTGAGAAAAAGGAAAGGTTGTAGGCGGTTTAGGTGTTTCTATTAGGGACAAGAGACAAGGAAATAACCTGGATTATATTTATACGGCCTTCACAGGTATTTTTTAAAAATCAAGATCTAGGTTAAGTTTTCAAGTTCTTTGTAAATCTCTTGCTTCATGAGGCTAAGAGTATTTTGTTACACTAGCACATTGGGCTCTAACTCCAGAAAGCAGTCTACAGCAACCTCTGGATTCTTTTCCTTACACCTAACCAACCATGATCATAACCTAACAAATGTAATTTATATTGTTTTCTCTCTATTTCACACTTGCCCACAATAGATTTATTTATTACTTTTTTAGCCTATACACCCAGACTCCTGGTAATAATACTGCTATTGGTATTTTACACTGAGGAAGAATTTAGAAAATCTACAAGCCTGCATATGCAGGTCATTCTTAAGAATGTTCTATGTTATTAAACAGAGCTCCAATTCTAACCCCGGAGAAACTGATAATTTGCCCTTTTACCTTCAGGGGGACTTTATATTTCCTACGTTTGTTTCCCATCTCTAAGACAGATACCCATTCTTCAAAAAGAAATATTCCAGATTTCCCTGGTGGTCCAGTGGTTAAGATTCCACCTGTCAATGCAGGGGACACAGATTCTGTCCTTGGTCTGGGGAAATTCCACAGCCAAGGAGCAACGAAGTCCTTCTGCCACAACTATTGAGCCCACAGAGCTGCAGCTACTGAAGCCTGCGCACCTAGAGCCCATGGTTGGCAACAAAAGAAGCCACCGCAATGAAAAGCCCCCACACCACAACTGGCAAGCAGCCCCCTACTTGCAGCAACTAGAGAAAGGCCGTGTGCAACGAAGACCCAGCACAGCCATGAAAAATATTCCCCCAATTTATGCCAGACCAAAGCTTTTCAACATACTTGTATATAGATCTTTGTTAAAAACTTTTAATGGGATCCCCTGGTGACTCAGTCAGTAAAGAGACTTCCCGCAATGTGGGAGACCTGGGTTCAGTCCCTGGGTCGGGAAGATCCCCTGGAGAAGGAAATGGCAACCCACTCCAGTATTCTTGCCTGGAGCATTCGGTGGACAAAAATGGACTACGGTCCATGGGTTGAGAAAGAGTCAGACATGGTGAAATTTCGGAAAGGTGAAATTTCACACATTATGATCTCTTATTCTCCCTTAGTTTATATATAAAGGTAAGCCATATCAAAGAAGTACCAGTTAAGCCAGTAATTTAGTTTTCCTAAGAAAATTTATGTTACCATGTATATGGCAAATTCTTTTCAGTTCACCATACATTCATATAGGAATTATTATGTGTTGAGTAAACAATAGGGGGAATTGATGAATGTATCTCCACTCTCCAGAGAGTATAATGAATTTCCAAATTCTATCCATAAGCGGCACAATTTTATCTCTCATGTAGGTGGATACCATCTATTAATCAGTGATTTTCCATAGTAAAATTAAGAAAAAACCCAGTCACTAAAAGCTGTCTACCAAAATCTCTTTCCTCAGTCCTTTATTAATATTAACAAGAATAAGACACATTAAAACAAAATCTGTTCATAGTAATTTGTTTTATAAAGAAACTTCAAAATGTATTTCCTGGATCTCTATAGAGGAGGAAGTCCTATGCATTCTTTACTTCAATGTCTTCTTTTATAAAATGAGAACTAATATTCATTTAGAAGATCACTGAAAGATCTTCAGTTATCAGTAATAGATTCAATTATGTTCAGTACTTACTGTTCAGTATGGTACTGAGGCTGGAAAAAAAAAATGATACTAATATATTTTCTAAAAGACTTCCAGTACTCTCCTACTTAAAACTCTTTAAAGATTCTCCAAGCACATATTGAATATAGTCAAAGCATCTCAACAAAACATACAAGTCTCTTATACCTCTCAGGTTACTTCTCTGGCTACTCCTTCATTTGACAGTTGAAATGGGTGCCCTTTAGATATCAACGATGATGATTTTTCAAGCCTCCGTGCTTTGTGGCATGAGATTTCCTTTGTGTGGGATAGACTTCCCTTCCATGCTTACCTGGCAGACTCTTCCATCTGTCCATCAAAAACTAAAAGAAGCTTGACCTGTTTTGTGAAGACTTCTCTGATTATACCCGCTCCCTGATTTAATTATTCTTATACCATATATATATACGGTGCTGCGAGCTCTTCCCACCTCTTCCCCGCCCCGCCTACTCCCTAGTCTTCCTGATTGGCGAGAAACACTACAACAGGAACAGCAGTTCTCACACCCCACTGGCCAGTGCAGCCGCCGCTCAGAGTTACCCCCGCCTTCACCCCGCCCCTTTTCCTGGGTTGGTCCTACCTCTAATCATTCTCTGTCTTCTACTCTGTCGTTGCTTTGGAGAACTGGCAGTCAAGGCTTACCCTCCCGCCTCCGGAAAGCGAACTTTATTTTTATTGGTAAAAGGACATCTTCCTGTGCACCTGATTGGACAAGGAAGGAGTTAGTCTGCACGCCCCTACCCATTATTGCTCTCTGTACACGGGTTTGGGAAACACGACCGCAAAGTCCTCCTCCCCACTTTGCCTAGTTCGAAGCGCCTTTCCCTTTAAATGTTGGTAGGGGTCGTAGACAAACTCATAGTCTGTGTTGGGCAAAGACGGAAAGGGAAAGGAGAAAATTTCAAAATCTCCTGATGACTTAATATATCGGGGAACTGGAGTTGGAATCCAGCGGAATATCATCCTTCGGTCTACTGAATGGAGTGGTTAGAATGAGGAAGAATACCTGCAATTCTAGTACTCACTCTTGAGATGTAATCAACAAGTTTTCACTCACTGTCCACTCTACTACTGTCGATCCCACTGGCATTTTGCTACCCCAAAGAGCTTTAATGAAGATATCTGCAAACCTAGGGGTGCCCTTGTAAAGAATACCTGCAATTCTAGTACTCACTCTTGAGATGTAATCAACAAGTTTTCACTCACTGTCCACTCTACTACTGTCGATCCCACTGGCATTTTGCTACCCCAAAGAGCTTTAATGAAGATATCTGCAAACCTAGGGGTGCCCTTGTTTGTTCCACAATCGTTCGTTTAAATCGCTTTAAACGATTTAAAGCTCCGTTTAATTCATGTCCTCTGTTGTTATCTCGGGTTTGTCACGAGATCTAAGTTACTCTTCTGAAAAGATTGAATAGATGCCCACCCACCGTGCGATTCTCCAAAGTTGAAGAAGTCCTTACCTCTTGGTAGAGCTGCGTAAGGGGAGCCTGGATTGAGCCCAGTTGGGCACCAGAAGGTTATTCCTTGAGAGAATTGGGGGAGTCTGGCACCGGAAGCTTAACCCTGCAGCAAAACATCACGCATGGAAAAAGGAGGAATTCTTCGGCAGCCTGGTAAGGTCTGTGTTAGGAGATCCCGTTTCCCATGGGAACTGTAAGAACCGGAAGGGTTGTACCTACTAAGATTCGGTACTCAAGTGCTTTGGTACCTATCTATGAATGTTAGGGAGAAATAGTTAAATGTCTGCCTCCCTTTGCCAATGAACTTAGAGAGACTTTGGACCTCAGGATGTTTAGTGTATTTGCAGTGAGAGCCCAGCGGAAACAAGCGGTGCCAAGAAAGTGGCAGCGCTTGGCAGTACCCCAGAAGGGATTTAGGACCAGAAAGAGGGAGATAAACAGCAGTAGTAGATAGGAATTTTCGGAGAGTTCAGGGGGAAAATCTCCTGGAAATACCCTAAATATGGAAGAGTGAGAAAAAGGAAAGGTTGTAGGCGGTTTAGGTGTTTCTATTAGGGACAAGAGACAAGGAAATAACCTGGATTATATTTATACGGCCTTCACAGGTATTTTTTAAAAATCAAGATCTAGGTTAAGTTTTCAAGTTCTTTGTAAATCTCTTGCTTCATGAGGCTAAGAGTATTTTGTTACACTAGCACATTGGGCTCTAACTCCAGAAAGCAGTCTACAGCAACCTCTGGATTCTTTTCCTTACACCTAACCAACCATGATCATAACCTAACAAATGTAATTTATATTGTTTTCTCTCTATTTCACACTTGCCCACAATAGATTTATTTATTACTTTTTTAGCCTATACACCCAGACTCCTGGTAATAATACTGCTATTGGTATTTTACACTGAGGAAGAATTTAGAAAATCTACAAGCCTGCATATGCAGGTCATTCTTAAGAATGTTCTATGTTATTAAACAGAGCTCCAATTCTAACCCCGGAGAAACTGATAATTTGCCCTTTTACCTTCAGGGGGACTTTATATTTCCTACGTTTGTTTCCCATCTCTAAGACAGATACCCATTCTTCAAAAAGAAATATTCCAGATTTCCCTGGTGGTCCAGTGGTTAAGATTCCACCTGTCAATGCAGGGGACACAGATTCTGTCCTTGGTCTGGGGAAATTCCACAGCCAAGGAGCAACGAAGTCCTTCTGCCACAACTATTGAGCCCACAGAGCTGCAGCTACTGAAGCCTGCGCACCTAGAGCCCATGGTTGGCAACAAAAGAAGCCACCGCAATGAAAAGCCCCCACACCACAACTGGCAAGCAGCCCCCTACTTGCAGCAACTAGAGAAAGGCCGTGTGCAACGAAGACCCAGCACAGCCATGAAAAATATTCCCCCAATTTATGCCAGACCAAAGCTTTTCAACATACTTGTATATAGATCTTTGTTAAAAACTTTTAATGGGATCCCCTGGTGACTCAGTCAGTAAAGAGACTTCCCGCAATGTGGGAGACCTGGGTTCAGTCCCTGGGTCGGGAAGATCCCCTGGAGAAGGAAATGGCAACCCACTCCAGTATTCTTGCCTGGAGCATTCGGTGGACAAAAATGGACTACGGTCCATGGGTTGAGAAAGAGTCAGACATGGTGAAATTTCGGAAAGGTGAAATTTCACACATTATGATCTCTTATTCTCCCTTAGTTTATATATAAAGGTAAGCCATATCAAAGAAGTACCAGTTAAGCCAGTAATTTAGTTTTCCTCAGAAAATTTATGTTACCATGTATATGGCAAATTCTTTTCAGTTCACCATACATTCATATAGGAATTATTATGTGTTGAGTAAACAATAGGGGGAATTGATGAATGTATCTCCACTCTCCAGAGAGTATAATGAATTTCCAAATTCTATCCATAAGCGGCACAATTTTATCTCTCATGTAGGTGGATACCATCTATTAATCAGTGATTTTCCATAGTAAAATTAAGAAAAAACCCAGTCACTAAAAGCTGTCTACCAAAATCTCTTTCCTCAGTCCTTTATTAATATTAACAAGAATAAGACACATTAAAACAAAATCTGTTCATAGTAATTTGTTTTATAAAGAAACTTCAAAATGTATTTCCTGGATCTCTATAGAGGAGGAAGTCCTATGCATTCTTTACTTCAATGTCTTCTTTTATAAAATGAGAACTAATATTCATTTAGAAGATCACTGAAAGATCTTCAGTTATCAGTAATAGATTCAATTATGTTCAGTACTTACTGTTCAGTATGGTACTGAGGCTGGAAAAAAAAAATGATACTAATATATTTTCTAAAAGACTTCCAGTACTCTCCTACTTAAAACTCTTTAAAGATTCTCCAAGCACATATTGAATATAGTCAAAGCATCTCAACAAAACATACAAGTCTCTTATACCTCTCAGGTTACTTCTCTGGCTACTCCTTCATTTGACAGTTGAAATGGGTGCCCTTTAGATATCAACGATGATGATTTTTCAAGCCTCCGTGCTTTGTGGCATGAGATTTCCTTTGTGTGGGATAGACTTCCCTTCCATGCTTACCTGGCAGACTCTTCCATCTGTCCATCAAAAACTAAAAGAAGCTTGACCTGTTTTGTGAAGACTTCTCTGATTATACCCGCTCCCTGATTTAATTATTCTTATACCATATATATATGTATATACACATTTTTTTTTTTTTTATAGGTATCACACTAAAGGGGATTCCCTGGTAGCTCAGCTGGTAAAGAATCCACCTGCAATGCAGAAGACCCCAGTTCAATTCCTGAGTCAGGAAGATCTCCTGGAGAAGGGATAGGCTACCCACTCCAGTATTCCTGCCTGGAGAGTTCCAAGGACAGAGGAGCCTGGCGGGTTGCAGTCCATGGGGTCACAAAGACTCAAAAGCGGCTGAGTGACTAAGCACAGCACAGCACATCACACTAAAGAAAGGATTTTAAATGTTTCTATTTCTACCTCTTGCACTAATCTGGTTTGTTTCCAACAGCAAAGGTCATACATACACATCTTTGTATCAGCATCATTTAGAATGATGCCTGACATAACTGAAGGCTTTTAATAAATGCATGTCAAATTGAATCAACAAGGCTGAGACAAAAAGGTTAACCTACAATGCGAAAATCTAATTAACCAGAACGCTATTTTAGGAGTATTTTAATTATTTAATATTTTATTGTAAATCTATCTTATCATAGATTTATTTATATCTTATTTATTTTTGCACTTACTCTAGATCACTGGTTCCTGGACTTTTTTATTTCATGACCAATAAAATTTGCAAGGAATTTTTGAGAACTGATATAGGTTTAACAACTTTTTTATTTCATAAAGTATTGGTGTAAAAATAAATATAAATAAATCATCTTTCTATTCTCCCCATTATTTCATAAAATAAGAATATTTTTAAAACCTAAATTGGGAAGTTTATTTCATAAAACAGAAAAATCTGAAAACCAAAAATTGGTTGGAGAGAGTTATAACTTCAGAATGAAAGTTCTTTGAATAAATTTGACATTATAAAGAATTTGTACAAACTTCCAACTGAGTCTAGAAAACTCATTGCATTTCACAGTACTTGATCCAATACTCCTTTTCATCCATTTAAAAAGATGGCTTAGAAATTAAAATATTCCTAAGATTTTCTTTTCCCTCCCTAACGTTTATGGGGAAGAGGAAAAACTATTTGACTTTTTGTTAATTTTCACTGTACCCATGAACAAATATTAGAGCCTCATAACTAATAGACTTGCTAGCTTCCTGTCAGAATTTTTGTACAGAAAGTCTTATTGTTTATGGGAGGCCCTGGCAAAATGCTTCCTGAATTCTTTTTTGCATCTACCAGATCTTACGGAGTTTCCCTCCTTTCATTTTGGAAACTTACCACTCTTTGAAAACCATTGTTTAGTCTTTAGAATGCTGCCCCTTTTTGTCAAAATGTCAAACAATAAAAATTCAAGTGCTCTTTTATAAAAAATTTTACCCATATAATACATACATTTTCTGAGTTTCAAAAAATGTAGGTTAAGTCTCCAGTAACTGTCAATGAATATCATAGTATCTATCCTGTATCACAGTTATTGTAATGATGCTATAAATCATATTAAAGCACATGGAGAAATGTTTGTATTAGAGTAATTCAAATATATATATTTAAATATATTTATTTATTTATATATAAAAGTGCTCTTTAAAATTATGCAACCCAGTTGGATATAAATTATTTATTGTAGGATAGCTCATAATGCCTAAGCATCTTGTAGAAGAAATCTGATGCCATGGTAAAGGTCTGGAAATACCACCTCCTAAACTGAGTCAAATAGTTGATTTCTCGTTTCATGGAATATGTGATTAATGTATCACCTATCACCTTCCATTAATAAAACATAACATTCATTTTGCATTCAAATTCTATACCTATTTTAGATCACTTAGGAGCTTTATAATTGAGATATTTTATCAGTAACATCTTAATGTTTTCCAAAATATTTTACTGCTGGTTTGTTAGTATTTTACCATTTTTCTTTCCCTTTATCACTACAAGGGGACTTCCATTCTACTTCCATTCTAAACAGATTCCTTGTGTAAAAATGTGAATTTAAAGAAGAGATAAATTAAGGAATACTGACTTTATAAGTGAATTACTCAGAATTTTTAGAATATTATTCAAATGAGATCTATTTTTACTCAGAAACAACTTCTCAGAAGTAAAAGGCATAATATAAAAAAGATGCCAAGGGAATTCCCTGTATGTTCACTGGTTAGGACTCCGCACTTTCACTACCAAGATCCATGTTCAGTCTCTAGTAGGAGAACTAAGGTCCCACAAGCCATGCAGTGCAGACAAAAAAAAAAAAAAAGACACCTATATTCTGTACAATCCTCTTTATCTACTCAATCACTAAAAATATCTTTAAATTCAGTAGCCAAGAGCATAAACAGTGGTTACTTTTCAGATTAGATTTTTATATTAAATTATGTAAAGGAATGAACAGTTCACCTGTCCCTGTTGGGATGGTCATCCAGTACTATGGTGAAATCAGTTTGCAACTATCTTAAAACCTCATAGATTTTAACATGTATTTTAAAGTGTTGCTCTGCTAAGTATGAATTTGTAACTGGAAGGGAATATAATTATGAGAAAACAGAAAACACTTTTTAATCCATTCCCAGTTTATGAGTTGAAGGAAAATTGATGGGAAAATGTAGGCATTCTATTTAAATTCATTGCTACCACCTATCAACTTATTTTCTCATTTGGGAAAGGAATTAATAAATTATCTAGAAAATTGGGAAATTGTGGGTTGGAGGGAAACAGTTATGCCATCATACCACTGGCAAAGACGTTTACCATATGACTAACTGCCTTGGGGGTTCTGTCTGTTGACAGAAAAGCAGAAAAAACAAAGGACAAAGGAAAGTCTCTTTAAATAATCCTTCCCACTAAGCAAAATAAATAGATCACTTGTTTCAGCAACAGAAGCAAACTGTTAACAATTGAGAAAAGCCACCTGCAGGTGCTTATGAACACAAAGTGCCCCAGAGCCCAGAATTACTATTGTTTAAAAGGGTTAGCAAACTTTTTCTGTAAAGGGCCAGACAGTAAATATTTCTGGCTTTGCAGGCTATATGGGGTCTGTCACAACTACTCAACTTTTCCTGTAGCACAAAAGTGGCCACAGAGAATACATAAATGAATATGCAGAGCTATGTTTCAATAAAACTTTATTTATGGACACTGAAATGGAATTTTATTTAATTTTGATGTATCAAGGTATATCATTCTCCTTATTTTGTCCCAATCACTTAAAAATATAAAAACCATTCTTGGCTTGCAAGTCATGCAAAAAGAGGTATTGGGCCAGATCTGTCTATGGGCAGTGGTACTGACCTCTTGTCTAACATAGCCCTAATTCATTTAAAAACGTTTTGAGGGGGTTTGAGTACCTAGTATGTGGATTTCCCAAGTGGCTCAGTGGTTAACAGTCTGCCTGCCAAAGGAGTTTACTTGGTGACTCAGGTTCAATCCTGGGGTCGGGAAGATGCTTGGGAGAAGGGAATGGCAACCCACTCCAGTATTCTTGCCTGGGAAATCCCATGGACAGAGAAACCTGGCAGATTACAGTCCATGGGATCGCAAAGAGTTGGACAAGACTTAGCGATGAAACAGCAGCAGCAGCAGCAACAGCAACAACTTAGTACATGTTCGGTACTATGCTAGGCCTGGGGACTAAAGCGGCTAACAAGATAGGCATAATCCCTGTCCTCATGGAGCTTATGATATAATAACCACATTAAAGATATAGTTAGAAACTGTAATTAGTGGTTATGAAAGAAAAGTACAGGGTGCTCTAAACTGTGACTTGCAATCTAGACTAGGAGGTCAGAGAAGACTTCACTTTCAACAAGGACTGGAAAATTAGTATGAACTGACATAGTGAAGTGCAAGGGGGTGGGAGTGGAGGGAGAAGGAAAATATTTCAGGCAGAAGGCACAGCATATAGGGAGCCTTAATGGCACTGAAAAATCTGTCTGCCTGGAAAATACAAAATGAAAAGAATTAAGTTGGAGAAATAGAAGTTAAACAATGAGTTCATAAGGAGTTAAATTTGAGAAATAGGTAAAGGAAAAGCATTCAGGGCCTAGTAAGTCTTTCTTCAAAGTCCTAGAAAACCTTCAAAGCTTTAAGTCAAAGCCATAACATGGTCAGATTTTCATTTTTCAAAGATCATTCATTACACTGTGGACAAAATTAATGAAGGGACACCATAATGACTGCAATAGTCAAAGGTTTATAGACCCTAGACACCATGCTCTAGAGTCAGACATAAGTACTTTACCTAGTAAAGTAGTAAGAGCCAGTATGTTCTTAATATTTTACATGTACATAGGTCCCCTACATACAAACCTTCAAATTGCAGACTTTCAAAGATGCAAACATGTGTTTACATGTCCAATCATATGAATTAGTTCACGTTTCTGGCATACATTGTCACATGTGAGCATCCTCTACAAGTGGTTCTGCTTTTGTGTATTTTATAGTACTGTAAAGAATACAGTACTACAGTATCTTATTTCAAGCTAAATCTCTAAGAGGACGACTTCACTGAATTCCTTACTGTGGAACACAAGAAGCTTATTAATGAAGATATGTTGAAATTGGAGGCCCAGAGAAAGGATGAAGAGAGACAAGAAGAAGAAGAAGTAACTGAAGAGCAGAAGAGATTCATGATGTGGAAAACGGCAAGGGGAACTTCTTTATTTGAGGACCCTCACATAGAATGGTACACCAAGGTTGCAGTAGCTGTTCAGAATGAAGTCCAGTGCTACATGTCATCTATGATGAGAAAAAAGAGCTACTACCCAGACATCACTCGATCATCTTCATAAAATCGTACATAGAATTGAATCCAGCAAGTAACCAGAGCCTGTGTCGTCAATGTCATGCATGAGTAAAATTGCAGCTTGCTCACTGTCTCCTATTGCTGACAACCCTTCAGCTCTACCATCTCCCACCTCTCTCCCTCCTCCAGTCAGTAACTCTTCTTGCCTGTTCACTCAATGCCAGCTCCTGTGTGTCATCGATTGTACTGTACTCTTGTACTTTTCAAGACACTGTACTGTAAGATTTTAAATGTTTTCTTTATTTTTTCTGTTTGTGTTTTATGTATTATTTGTGTGCAAAGTATTATAAACCTAAAAAAAAAAAAAACTCTTCATGACCCATGCTGGGCTGGATGAAGCACAAGCTGAAATCAAGATTGCCAGAAAAAATCTTAATAACTTCAGATATGCAGATGACACCACCCTTATGGCAGAAAGTGAAGAACTAAAGAGCCTCTTGATGAAAGTGAAAGAGGAGAGTGAAAAAGTTGGCTTAAAGCGCAACATTCAGAAAACTAAGATCATGGCATCCTGTCCCAACTTCATGACAAAAAGATGGGGAAACAGTGGAAACAGTGGCTGACTTTATTTTCAGTTCAGTTCAGTTCAGTCGCTCAGTCGTGTCCGACTCTTTGTGACCCCATGAATTTCAGCACGGCAGGCCTCCCTGTCCAACTCCCAGAGTTTACCCAAACTCATGTCCATCGAGTCAGTGATGCCATCCAGCCATCTCATCCTCTGTCTTCCCCTTCTCCTCCTGCCCCCAATCCCTCCCAGCATCAAAGTCTTTTCCAATGAGTCAACTCTTCACATGAGGTGGCTAAAGTACTGGAGTTTCACCTTTAGCATCAGTCCTTCCAAAGAACATCCAGGACTGATCTCGGATAGAATGGACTGGTTGGATCTCCTTGCAGTCCAAGGTACTCTCAAGAGTCTTCTTGAAACCACAATTCAAAAGCATCAATTCTTCAGCGCTCTGCTTTCTTCACAGTCCAACTCTCACTTCCATACATGACTCCTGGAAAAACCATAGCCTTGACTAGACGGACCTTTGTTGGCAAAGTAATGTCTCTGCTTTTCAATATGCTATCTAGGTTGGTCATAACTTTCCTTGCAAGGAGTAAGCGCCTTTTACTTTCATGGCTGCAGTCACCATCTGCAGTAATTTTGGAGCCCAAGGAAATAAAGTCTCACACTGTTTCCCCATCTATTTCCCATGAAGTGATGGGACCAGATGCCATGATCTTTGTTTTCTGAATGTTGAGCTTTAAGCCAACTTTTTCACTCTCCTCTTTCACTTTCATCAAGAGGCTCTTTAGTTCCTCTTCACTTTCTGCCATAAGGGTGGTGTCATCTGCATATCTGAGGTTATTGATATTTCTCCCGGCAATCTTGATTCCAGCTTGTGCTTCTGCCAGCCCAGCGTTTCTCATGATGTACTCTGCATATAATTAAATAAGCAGGGTGACAATATACAGCATTGACATACCCCTTTTCCTATTTGGGACCAGTCTGTTGTTCCATGTCCAGTTCTACCTGTTGCTTCCTGACCTGCATACAGATTTCTCAAGAGGCAGGTCAGGTGGTCTGCTATTCCCATCTCTTTCAGAATTTTCCACAGTTTATT
>SJYT01063702.1:302399-313243 GCA_006410635.1 Cephalophus harveyi
AAAAAAAAACACAAATTCATAGGGATTAAATAATACTTTACTAAATAACAAAGAGATTACTGAAGAAATAAGAAAGGAAATCAAAGGATTCCTAGAAACATATGACAATGAAAACATGATGACCCAAAATGTATGGGTTTCACCAAAATCAGTTCTAAGAGGGAAGTTTATAGCAATACAATCATACCTCAAGAAACAAGAAAAGCATCGAAGAGACAGCCTAACTCTGCATCTAAAGCAGCTGGAAAAAGAGGAACAAAAAACCCGCAAAGTCAGCAAAAGAAAAGTGATCATAAAAAGCAGAGCAGAAATAATTGAAAAAGAAATGAAGGAAATATAGCAAAGATTACTGAAACTAAAAGCTGCCTCTACGAGAAGATAAACAAAATTGACAAGCTCCTAGCCAGACTCCTCAAGAAAAAGAGAGAGAAAAATCAAATCAAAAAAATTAGAAATGAAAACACAGATGTTTCAACAGACAACACAGAGATAGAAAGGATCTTAAGAGAATGTTATGAGCAACTATATAGTAATAAAATGAACATTCTAGAGAAAATGGACAGATACTTAGAAAAGGTCAGCCTCCCAAAACTGAACCAGGAAGAAATAGAAATTATGAACAGCCCAACTACAAACACTGAAATTGAATCAGTGATCAAAAATCTCCCAGAAAAGAAAAGCCCAGGGCCAGATGGCTTCACAGGGGAATTCTATCAAACATTTACAGAATAGCTAAGGCCTATTTTTCTGAAACACTTCTAAGAAGTTGCAGAAGAAGGAACACTTCCAAATTCATTCTATGAGGCCACAATCATCCTCATATCAAAACCAGGCAAAAACAACATGAAAAAAGAAAATTATAGGCCAATATTACTGATGAACATACATGCAAAAATCCTCAACAAAATTATAGCAAACAAAATCCAGCAACACATTAAAAAGCTCATACAACATGATCAAGTTGGGTTTATTCCAGGGATGCAAGGATTCTTCAATATACACAAATGGATCAACATGATACATCATATCAATAAACTGAAAGATAAAAACCATATGATCATCTCAGTAGAAGCAGGAAAAGCCTTTGATAAAATTTAGCATCCATTTACGATAAAAAGCATTCCAAAAATGGGCATAAAAGGAACCTACCTCACATAGTAAAGGCCATACGTGAAAAGCCCACATCAAACATCATTCTCAATGGTGAAAAACTGAAAGCATTCCCTATAAGATCAGGAACAAGACAAGGGTGTTATTCAACAGAGTTCTGTTATTCAACATAGTTCTGGAAGTCCTAGCTATGGCAATTAGGGAAGAAAAAACAAAGAAAAGGAATCCAGATTGGAAAAAGAGCAATTAAAACTCTCACTGTTTGCAGATGACACAATACTATACATAGAAAACCCAAAAGAAATTATCAGAAAATTACTAGAGCTAATCAGCGTATTCAGCAAAGTCTCAGGATACAAGATCAATATACTTGCACCTTATAGAATAACAATGAAAAATCAGAAAGAGAAATTTAGGAATCAATCCCATTCACCATTGCAGCAAAAAGAATAAAATATCTGGGAATAAATCTACGTAAGGAGACAAAAGACCTGTATACAGAAACTTATAAGACACTGATGAAAGAAATCAAAGACGACATAAACAGATGAAGAGATAGTCCATGTTCCTGGGTAAGAAGAATCAACATTGGCAAAATGACTATACCACCAAATGCAATCTACAAATTCAATGTGATCCCTATCAAATTACCAATGGCATTTTTCACAGAACTAGTACAAAAAAATTCACAATTTGTATGAAAACCCAAAAAGACATTGAATAGCCAAGTCAGTCTTGCAAAAGAATGGAGCTGGAAGAATCAAGTCTTCCTCACTTCAGACTATACTGCAAAGCTACAGTCATCAAGACAGCATGATACTGGCACAGAAACAGAACTACAGACCAATGGAACAAGATAGAGAACCCAGAGATAAACCCACGCACCTATGGGTACCTTATTTTTGACAAAGGAGGCAAGAATTTACAATGGGGCACAAACAGCATCTTCAGTAAGTGGTGCTGGGAAAACTGGACAGCCACGCACAAAAGAATGAAATTAGATCACTACCTAATATCACACACAAAGACAAACTCAAAATGGCTTAAAGACCTAAATGTAAGTGTCGCGAGTGAAATGACAAAGAGACACAGACACAGACACACAAAGGACAGACATACACACAACTCCGGCCGGAGGAATGAAAACCAGGAATCCTAGCCACCAAACCAACAAGGGCTGAAAGCTAGAGGCTAATTTTCCCTGGATCTTTGCCCCCATAGAAAAATGCATTTATCATGAAGACAGAAACTGTAAATGCTGGTACAGTTTATTATAAGAGACACAGCACAACAGCAGGTAGGAGAGCACACAGAGAAGCAGTATTTTTAGGTGAGGTAGAAGCAAGGCAGAGATGCATACCTGGAGAGAAAGGGTGAGAGTGTCCCCTCCAGTGAGGAAGAACATAGTAAAGAGTTAGTTAAGTCATTTATATCGAAAAAGGAAACAGACAGAACAGGCTCCATCTTGAAAGCAGGCTCCATCTTGAAAGCAGGCCTCCATCTTGGGCCGGACTGTGGACTTTGAGCTATATGCACAGTATATATGGAAGCAACATACCAACTGGAAAACCAGACCCCCCCGAATGGAAGAGCCCTAGGGCTTGTACCTTGTTGCGAGCGAAATGACAAAGAGACACAGACACACAAAGGACAGACAGAGATACAACTCCAGCCGGAGAAACAAATCTGCGCAAGCCCCCTTGCGGTTTATTTTTACAGTCCAGTTCTGGGAAGCAATCCAAGAAGCGAAGCACTGCATTCTTTTACCATATAAGTACAAAATTACAATTTCAGCACAGAGGGAGAAAGTGACCTTCACATGTTTACTAAGAAGCCTGTCCAGGACCCCAGCTTCCTCCGACTCATCAGGGAGGGCGTGAGACTCCTCGTATGCGAGTGGGTCCTTAACCATTAGGGGTTCGTGTACAGGCTCCTTGGCAGGGGGGGCTTGTATGCAAGGAACCCCCTGCTCAGGCAGGAGGCCCCGTGTGCGGGCACGCTCATGCCTCCCTATCTGATCCATTCTCAGGCCACTGTTGGTCTCCCACAGTACCTAGACTCTCTGTAGCCTAAAAAATACCTTAATTATCTGGCTAATTGAATACAGTCATAAATTCTATTATGTTTATTGGGGTATGACCACAGGCCTACTGATAACTCTCCATTGTTAACTACCTAGGCTTGTTGCTACTGCTGCTGCTAAGTCGCTTCAGTCGTGTCTGACTCTGTGCGACCCCATAGATGGCAGCCCACCAGGCTCTGCCGTCCCTAGGATTCTCCAGGCAAGAACACTGGAATGGGTTGCCATTGCCTTCTCCAATGCATGAAAGTGAAAAGTGAAACTGAAGTCGCTCAGTCGTATCCGACTCTTTGAGACCCCATGGACTTCAGCCTACCAGGCTCCTCTGCCCATGGGATTTTCCAAGCAAGAGTACTAGAGTGGGGTGCCATTGAATCACGGGTTAGCTTTGATTGTATCTTTCTTTTCCATGGGGCTAGTGGTAAAAGAACCCACCTGCCAATGCAGGAGATGTAAGAGACGTGGATTCAGTCCCTGGGTTGGGAAGATCCCCTGCAGGTGGGCATGGCAAACCACTCCAGTATTCTTGCCCGGAGATTCCCATGAACAGAGGAGCTGGGCAGACTACAGTCCCTGGGGTCACAAAGAGTCGGACATGACTTAGCACTGCACCATCCACTGTCATAGGCCTGGGTTGACTCCCTCAGCATTCAGTGCTACTGCTATTTGTTTTTCCTTTGTTCAGACTAGTTTCAGGGAATTTGGGGAGGTGGGTTTGGGCACATACACTTAGGCTATATAAGGTTTTCACAAAAACTGGTCCGGGTCCTTGGCTAAGAGGAGACTTTGCCTTGGGCCCGTCGGTTTAATAAACTGCATTCCACTACCTGCATTGTCCTTCTGAGTGAGTTTGTTTCCCAGAATGAACAGGGCTACAACAATATAAGGCAATTCTTCTGACTCTGCCTTCCTTCAGGCCAGTTATCTGGTTTCTTTTTCCGCACCTGCCCTGCCCTGGGACTCTCTCTTAGGGTGCACGTGCACCCCTCAGCCAAGATGGATCTCAAAGTGAAGGCTTCTGGCAGGAACAAGACTTATTATGGCCTGGCATTATGCCTTGGCTTTTGACTCCAAGGAGCCTTTCTGTGCATGTATAGTGTTTCCCTTACCTTTTACTCAGAAGAATCTGTGCCTCTCTTTGTCCTTGCCATGATTATCCCCTTGAGGTGTAAACAAGAGACAAAGACTAACTATTTACCCTGTTTCTGTTGTTACTTTCATTCCCAAATGTGGAGCTGGTTGTAAATTCCTCAGCTGGAGCACATATGCGGTTGTCTTCCATTGTGGTCAGTAGTGTTTTGCATGACCTATGTGAATATTCCTCTTATTCTTCTGATATCAACTGTTTGAATTAATAGTTTCATATTCAGTTATGGTCCTCTGCCCATTCTTGACAAAGAATCAAATTTGTAGCTTCTTCCATAGAGGTATAATATATAAACTCTGAAAACTTGCTCATAATTCCCAGAATTATAATAGGACATCTATTTGGATAGATCTTTATCAGTTCAGCTCAGCTTAGTCACTCAGTTGTGTCTGACTCTTTATGACCCCATGGACTGCAGCACGCCAGGCTTCCCTGTCCATCACCAACTTCCAGAGCTTGCTCAAACTCAGGTCCATTGAGTCAGTGATGCCATCCCATCATCTTATCCTATCGTCCCCTTCTCCTCCTGTCTTCAATCTTTCCCAGCATCAGGGTCTTTCCCAATGAGTCAGTTCTTCAACTTGCTCATAATTCCCAGAATTATAATAGGACATCTATTTGGATAGATCTTTATCAGTTCAGCTCAGCTTAGTCACTCAGTTGTGTCTGACTCTTTATGACCCCATGGACTGCAGCACGCCAGGCTTCCCTGTCCATCACCAACTTCCAGAGCTTGCTCAAACTCAGGTCCATTGAGTCAGTGATGCCATCCCATCATCTTATCCTATCGTCCCCTTCTCCTCCTGTCTTCAATCTTTCCCAGCATCAGGGTCTTTCCCAATGAGTCAGTTCTTCACATCAGGTGGCCAAAGTATTGGAGTTTCAGTTTCAGCATCAGTCCCTCCGATGAATATTCAGAACTGATTTCCTTTAGGATGGACTGGTTTGTTCTCCTTGCAGTCCAAGGGACTCTCAAGAGTCTTCTCCAACACCACAGTACAAAAGTATCAGTTCTTTGGTGCTCAGCTTTCTTTATATAGTCCAGCTCTCACTTTCATACATGACTACTGGAAAAGCCATAGCTTTGACTAGACTGGCCTTTGTCGGCAAAGTAATGTCTCTGCTTTTCACCATGCTGTTTAGGTAGGTCATAGCTTTTCTTCCAAGGAGCAACTGTCTTTTAATTTCACAGCTGCAGTCACCATCTGCGGTGATTTTGGAGCCTAAAAAACAGTCTGTGACTGTTCCCATTGTTTCCCCATCTATTCGCCATGAAATGATGGGATCAAATGCCATCATCTTCGTTTTTGGAATGTTGAGTTTTAAGCCAGCTCTTTCACTCTCCTCTTCCACTTTCATCAAGAGGCTCTTTAGTTCCTCTTCAGTTTCTGCCATAAGGGTGGTATCATCTGCATATCTGAGGCTATCTTGATCCCAGCTTGTGCTTCATCCAGTCCAGCATTCTGTATGATGTACTCTGCATAGAAATTAAATAAGCAGGGTGACAATATACAGCCTGGACGTACTCCTTTCCCTATTTGCAACCAGTCTTGTTCCATGTCCAGTTCTAACTGTAGCTTCTTGAAATCTGCATACAGGTTTCTCAGGAGGCAGGTAAGGAGGTCTGGTAGTCCCATCTCTTGAAGAATTTTCCAGTTTGTTGTGATCCACACAGTCAAAGGCTTTGACATAATTAATAAAGCAGAAGCAGAAGTTTTTCTGGAATTCTCTTGCTTTTTAGTTGTTGGTTCACATACTACTGAAGCCTTGCTTGGAGAATTTTGAGCATTACTTTGCTAGTATGTGAGATGAGTGCAATTGTGTGGTAGTTTTAACATTCTTTGGCATTGCCTTTTTTGGGAGGATTGGAATGAAAACTGACCTTTTCTAGTCTTGTGGCCACTGCTGAATTTTCCAAATTTGCTGGCATACTGAGTGCAGTACTTTCACAGCATCACCTTTTAGCATTTGAAAGAGCTCAACTGGAATTCCATCACCTCCTCTAGCTTCATTCGTAGTGATGCTTCCTAAGGCCCATGTGACTTTGCATTCCAGGATGTCTGGCTCTAGGTGAGTGATCACACCATCGTGGTTATCTGGGTCATGAAGATCTCTTTTGAATAGTTCTTCTATGTGTTCTTGCCACCTGTTCTTAATATCTTCTGCTTCTGTTAGGTCCATACCATTTCTGTCCTTTATTGTGCCTGTATTTGCAAACAATGTTCCCTTGATGTCTCTTATTTTCTTGAGATCTCTAGTCTTTCACAGTCTATTGTTTTCCTCTATTTCTTTGCATTGATCACTGAAAGCTTTATAAATGTGAACAAATGAAGAAACAAAGAAAAATAAAGCAATGTTTGCCTGAAGCTGAAGTATTCACCACCTGAATACTAGGCCCTCGGTCAGTTGCACATATGTAAAGTATCAGATTCCGAAATTTAGATCTATAACTACAGACCTATCTGCAGACATCATTGCCACAGCATTGAATATTGAAATGTTTTGATAGATTTGTTAAGGAAGAATGTAATGAGATACATGGCTAGATAAATACATATTTTTCTCTAAAGTTAAATAAAGTAAAGCTGAGAAGTTATGAATATGCTAGATTGTTCTCAGAGGTATTGGTTTATTAAGACAGCCACAGGGACTAGCATTTTAAGAAAAGAAGTTCTGAGCAGTATTATTTTAAGTAAAGGCATAGAAAACCTATCTAAAAATCTATGTTAAACTGATGATAGGTTTGTTTGGAAAAAGCACATTCAGTCACATAATATGAAATTTGATACCTCACAAACAGAAATAAATTATTATTTTAAACTACAATCTAAAATCAGTAAACTTAGAAAGTTTCATTTGACACTATTGGATAGGAAGAAGAGAATATCACCAAGCCTCCAAAAAGAAATCACCTCTCCTGCATATACATGGGAGATTCTCAGGAGAGGCGTGTGGAGTGGTATTTTATTTTATCAATTGGAGCATGAGCTCCAATTGGGAAAGATTTCTCAATGGAGGAAAAATTGAGAGTCCCTTGGACTGCAAGCACTTCAGGTAAAAGAACCCTGCAGCAGTGGAGGAAACATTGTCCTGCTCAATACAGGAAGTCTGTGACTGGCAACCTGATAATACAAAGGGAAGGGGAACTATAGACTTATTTGTCTTTAATTTTCATTTGAAGTAGGTCTGTTTTTGTCTCATGTATGGTGAAGAAGAATGAATTATACATAGAGAAGTGTTGCTGACCAAAGAACCAAAGTAGAAAAGTCCAGGACTCGATGAATCAAATGAAAACAAAGAAAAATGCTCCTTGGTCTTGTCAAGAGGCAAGGGGAATTCCAACTGGCAACAAAGAGAGAAATTTTAAAAATCCTGCTGCACATAAAAGTTCAAAGTTAAATAAATATGAAGATCTGATGCTTTTGAACTGTGGTGTTGGAGAAGACTCTTGAGAGTCCCTTGGACTGCAAGGACATTCAACCAGTCCATTCTGAAGGAGATCCGCCCTGGGATTTCTTTGGAGGGAATGATGCTGAAGCTGAAACTCCAGTACTATGGCCACCTCATGTGAAGAGTTGACTCATTGGAAAAGACTCTGATGCTGGGAGGGACTGGGGGCAGGAGGAGAAGGGGACGACTGAGGATGAGATGGCTGGATGGCATCACGGACTCGATGGCCGTGAGTCTGAGTGAACTCCGGGAGTTGGTGATGGACAGGGAGGCCTGGCATGCTGTGATTTAAGGGGTCGCAAAGAGTCGGACACGACTCAGTGAATGAACTGAACTGAACTGAAGTCCTATTTATGAAACAAGAAATCATACCTGGATGCTTGTATCTATACACTTACTTTAAATAGCAAAGTAATTACAGTTAGGAAATTATGCATAAAATCTATTTAAAGGGCTTACCTCCGGGGACCAGTTTCATGTAAAAGGAGAAGGAAGATTTTTACACTTCATTGTGTATCTTATCACATCTATTTGCTTTACAAAGTATATATATTATTTTAACAACAAAAATAGAAAGAACAACAATAGTAAGTAACTATCTTTATTTCATTCTGTGTAAAAAAGACAAAAAGAAGTAAGAATTGAGAAGAACTGCTGCTAAGTCGCTTCAGTCGTGTCCGACTCTGTGCGACCCCACAGACGGCAGCCCACCAGGCTCCCCCGTTCCCGGGATCCTCCAGGCAAGAACACTGGAGTGGGTTGCCATTTCCTTCTCCAGTGCATGAAAGTGAAAAGTGAAAGGGAACCCACTCAGTCGTGTCTGACTCTCAGCGACCCCATGGACTGCAGCCTACCAGGCTCCTCCAGCCATGGGATTTTCCAGGCAAGAGTACTGGAGTGGCGTGCCATTGCCTTCTCCGTTGAGAAGAACTATACACATCTATAGAAGCTTTTTTCTTTCTAGGAACACTTTTAAATATTTTTAAGAAGAATACTTTTTCGTTAGCTATAGTTATGGACGTTGAACCATTTTAATGATATAACTTTTTATTTGAAGTTGAAAAATTAAAATAATGAATCTATTGGATGAACTCAAGGTGTGAGCCCTTCTTAATCTCAAAGAAAGTTCATAACTTATGGTGAGGCCGCCTGCATGCTCAGTTGCTCTGTTGTGTTCAACTCTTTGTGACCCCATAGACTGTAGCCCACCAAGTTGCTCTGTCATGGAGTTTTCCAGGAAAGAATACTGGGGTAGGTTGCCATTTCCTATTCCAGGGCATCTTTCTGACCCAGGAACTGAAACTGCATCTCTTGTGTTTCCTGCATTAGCAGGCAGATTCTTTACCGCTGTGCCACCTGGGAAGCCTGTGAGGCCTTGGTCGTGTAGATTTTTACATTAGACAGTTCTTGCACACCATCCACAAACCTCTTGTATTCATTCAAGCAGTGCTGCTGTGACCAGTTCCTAGCAGGTATAATCAGACAGTCAAGCTCAAGTCATGCCTAGTAATGTGGAACATCTTGCCATGGGGCTTCCCCAAGTCCATGGATACCCCTAGCAAACAGCGCTGCTGTCATGCATAAGTACCTGGAGTTAACACCTGTTGGGCAGGCCAGGAACCCTGTTTGAGCCATTGGGAGAAGTGCTTTCATCCCCTGGGGATGGAATACTCTGAGATGTATTTCAGAAGGCTCTTTAGATGGTTCTGGTAGGGCTGGACAATAGTCTCCACTAACAGTGTGCAACCGGACCAAAAAACCTTATATTGGCTTTTCCTCTTTCCTGTTTCACTCTATTTTACAAAGGCCCACATTTTGTGACTACGTATCTAAATGAGCTGCCAATATGCAAGCTTTTGTCTCAGGCCTGTTTTCTGGGGAATCTAGATTTATATTCCCCAGTGCTACAGAATCTTTTGCCCCAATACCTGAAACTCTAGTCAAGTGTTGCCTCCATGAAAATTTATTACAAGTTACTTATTTATATATTTACTATTATATAATTGTTTTCTAACTGTTTATATTTTGGGAGTTTGAGTCTCTTACTAGGCATATTTGCTGCTTAGTTGCTCAACTATCTCTGACTTTGTGACTCCAGGGCCTGTAGCCCACCAGAACCCTCTGTCCATGGGATTCTCCAGGCAAGAATACTGAAGTGGGTCACCATTTCCTCCTCCAGCGGATTTTCCCATACCAGGGATTGAAGTCTCTTGCATTGCAGGCAGATTCTTTACCTTAAGTTCTCCACAAAATGGAGATGAGAGAAGGGTAGTCAACTCTGTGTTAACTCAAATCCGAATACCTAGCAGACAGAAAGCGATTTAAACTTGACCATGATACAAAACATGTGAACATTTTTCTAGCTTGGCATGGCTAGAAACAATTCTTTAGACATGAGAAAAATAATCATTTATATCTATGTCATATATTATCTTGCTAGCAAGTCTACAGGAGATGAATCAAGCTGATCTTATAGTAGAAACAATAAAACACTTTTAAATAAGAAGAAAACAGGCCAAGGAAAAAAGCACAGATGGAGTCAGACTTGCTTCTTTTTCTGAGTTTCTCAGCTCTGTCTGTTTTCTCAGAATCATCTGCTGTTGAGAGCTTTCCTGCCACAATTTTCCCAATATGCATTTTATTCCCAAGTTAATAAATGTTTTCCTCATAATTTCAGTAAAAATAGACTTCTTATTTTTATAAAATATCCAGTCATAAACAAAAGGAAGAAAATAAATATGAGAGATAGGTAATATTTTATTATGCAGATCTCTGCTTCTGTAACTCATTAAATCAGACAGAGATCTCAGCAAAATTAAGTTTTGTGGTACCATAGCCCCTCCAGCTAATGAGTGCCTCAGGTTCCTTCACAAACTGCTACTTATTTGTCAATTAAATGTTTAATCATAAAATATTATGCTGAGTAATTTGTGCGTGTGTGTGTTTAATCTTCAAGTTTGTGGTGTCAGATAGGTAGTACTCTGGACTTCAACCATTTTTTCTCCTGTAAGCTTTCCTTCATCTCTAGTTCTCCATTTGTAGAAGAAATATTTCCTA
>SJYT01063702.1:323600-345124 GCA_006410635.1 Cephalophus harveyi
TTTCTGAATGTTGAGCTTTAAGCCAACTTTTTCACTCTCCTCTTTCACTTTCATCAAGAGGCTTTTTAGCTCCTCTTCACTTTCTGCCATAAGGGTGGTGTCATCTGCATATCTGAGATTCTTGATATTTCTCCCGGCAATCTTGATTCCAGCTTGTGCTTTTTCCAGCCCAGAGTTTCTCATGATGTACTCTGCACAGAAGTTAAAAAAGTAGGGTGACAATATACAGCCTTGACGTACTCCTTTTCCTATCTAGAACCAGTCTGTTGTTCCATGTCCAGTTCTAACTGTTGCTTCCTGACCTGCATACAGATTTCTCAAGAGGCAGGTCAGGTGGTCTGGTATCCCCATCTTTTTCAGAATTTTCCACAGTTTATTGTGATCCACACAGTCAAAGGCTTTGGCAGAGTCAATAAAGCAGAAATAGATGTTTTTCTGGAACTCTCTTGCTTTTTCCATGATCCAGTGGATGTTGGCAATTTGATCTCTGGTTCCTCTGCCTTTTCCAAAACCAGTTTGAACATCCAGAAGTTCATGGTTCACGTACTGCTGAAGCCTGGCTTGGAGAATTTTGAGCATTACTTTACTAGCATGTGAGATGAGTGCAATTGTGCGGTAGTTTGAGCATTCTTTGGCATTGCTTTCTTTGGGATTGGAATGAAAACTGACCTTTTCCAGTTCTGTGGCCACTGCTGACTTTTCCAAATTTGCTGGCATATTGAGTGTTGCACTTTCACACCATCATCTTTCAGAATTTGAAACAGCTCAACTGGAATTCCACTACCTTCACTAGCTTTGTTCATAGTGATGCTTTCTAAGGCCCGCTTGACTTCACATTCCAGGATGTCTGGCTCTAGGTGAGTAATCACACCATCGTGACTATCTTGGTCATGAAGATCTTTTTTTACAGTTCTTCTGTGTATTCTTGCCACCTCTTCTTAATATCTTCTCCTTCTGTTAGGTCCATACCATTTCTGTCCTTTATTGAGCCCGTCTTTGCATGAAATGTTCCCTTGGTATCTCTAATTTTCTTGAAGAGACCACTAGTCCTTCCCATTCTATTGTTTTCCTCTATTTCTTTGCATTGATCGCTGAGGAAAGCTTTCTTATCTCTCCTTGCTATTCTTTGGAACTCTCCTTCAAATGTGTTTATCATTCCTTTTCTCCATTGCTTTTCACTTTCCTTCTTTTCACAGCTATTTGTAAGGCCTCCTCAGGCAGCCATTTTGCTTTTTTGCATGTCTTTTTCTTGGGGATGGTCTTGATCCCAATCTCCTATACAATATCACAAACCTCTGTCCATAGTTTATCAGGCACTCTATCATATCTAGTCCCTTTGATTATTTGATTATTTTGTTTTAATTTTACTAATCTGAGAAATGTGAAAGTGGTTCTTACTAAATTACTTTATTACTCAGATGGTTGAGGAAAGTTTAATATACTTAATATATTTATAACTCTTTAGGCTTAAAGGCTCATGAGGGTATCCCTGGTTGGCAGTACCTTGTGTACTGTCACAAATGGTGACCAAAAGGAAGTAGTACTCTTAAGAGTTCCTTGGACTGCAAGGAGATTAAACCAGTCAATCTTAAAGAAATCAACCCTGAACATTCATTGAAAGGATTGATGCTGAAGTTGAAGTTGAAATACTTCAGCCACCTGATGCAAAGATCTGACTCATTTGAAAAGACCGTGATGATGGGAACATTGAGGGCAGGAGGAGAAGGGGACAACAGGGAATGAGATAGTTGGATGGCATTGCCAGGTCAAGGGACAAATGTTTGAGCAAACTCCAGGACATAGTGAAGGGCATGGAAGCCTGGTGTGCTGCAGTCTATGGGGTTGCAAAGAGCTGGACATGACTTAGCAACTGAACAACAATGATTTCACAGGGAAAAGATGACTAAAACTCCCCATTTGGACCCTCCTGGACTCTGTTCTGTATATCTTCTACTTCCATTGTTTTACTCTATATCTTCTTTTTATAATAAAATTTTAATCATAAGTATATTTTTCTAAGTTTTCATGGTTTCTCTAGAAAAGTGTTGAACATGAGGGTAATCATTGTGACCCCCCAATTTTTAATCAGCTGGGGGAACCTGAACTAGCTGATAACATCTGAAGTAAGAGTGATCTTGTGGGAATTACTCTCTCAGAACTTACAGTTTGGCCAATTCTAGATAACTATAAACACTGGGTAAAGAAGCATTTTCTTAGTCATATTAGTCTAAATTAACCATAAGGAAAATTTTTAATGTAAATCATGGTATCAGTTATTTATTGTTGATAACAAACCACTTGAAAACTATTTGTTGAGGACTTCCATGGTGGTACAGTGGATGGGAGTCCACCTGCCAGTGCAGAGAATGGGGTTTCGATCTCTGGTCCAGGAAGATTCCACGTGCATGGAGCAACTAAGCCCATGTGCCACAACTACTGAAGGCCGTGCACAATAAAGTTTATTCTCTGCAACAAGAGAAACCGCTGCAGTGAGAGGCCCATGCACTGCAATGAAGAGTATCCCCTCCCCACCTCAACTAGAGCAAGACTGCATGTAGGAATGAAGACCCCGTGCAACCAAATAAATAAATTTTAGTAAAAACTAGTAGCAGAAACCAGCAATTTTATTTTGCTTACAAATCTGACTTTCTGGTCAGTGCTCAGAGGGAGACTTTGTTTCTGCTCCTGTAGGTACTGGCTGGGGCATTTGAAGACTAGTTCAATTTGGTATCAGATAGAATGCTTAAATCATCTAAATACTGACTTACTCCAGAGTCTGGTGTCTAGGCTGAATGAATATAAATAGGTAAGGGCTTGAACAGCTAGGAAGCCTCATTAATCTCTCTCCATCTATACATGATATCATGGCAGCTTCGAGGAAGCTGGAATGCTTACACATAAGTGAGAGAGAGAAGAAGGAAAAGGAGCTGGAGGAGGAAGAGATGAAAAGGATAAGGGAAGGAAGGCAAAGCTCAGGGAGAGAGGAGAGAACAAGTCTGTATTTCCTTCTATAACCTAGATTCAAAAGTTCACATTAGTCATTTCCAACACATAATATAAATATTATGATTAATCATAAAACATCGTGCTGAGTAATTTGTGGGTCTTTTTTACCTATATGTTTGCGGGTGTGTTAAATACCTACTCTTGGTATGCATTAGAGATAGGCAGTGCTCAATCATTATTGCTTCTGCAAGTTTTCTCCATTTATAGAAGACACACTTCCTACGCAATCCATAATTTTATTTTTTCTCCTTGTGGTTGCACCCATTATTTCAAACTTTTAAATATGCCTCCTCAGACCTTGTTATTGAATTATTCAGTATATTGGAAGACGTTGTTATTATTTATTGTAGCTGGTACTACACTGGAGAAGTTTTTCATTCCTCTGCAATTTAAGTACCGTGACTCTCCTTTAAATAGTGGCCATCTTGACCCTATGGTGGGTATCCTTTTTCACCAAATTCTGCCTTCATAGATTGGTTCTACACTATGATGACAAATCCTAGAATCATTTTGGTTTCATCCTTCATGCATCTTTAATTATTTGCAGAATATCCATAATAATTGTCTAGAAGTCTTAAACAGTAACTTCTAAACTGAATGAATTCCTATATCTGAGCAGAGGATCAGAGCTCCAGAAGCTGCTTCAAGTTCTTGTTCATGACTTCCTCCCATGTCTCCAGAGAAATTGCCTTGTAGATGTCTGTAGCCAAAGATGTTCAGTATAAAACCAACTTTTATAACTATAACCATCAACAGAATTTCTCAGAATTCTTTCTTTTAAGAGATTCTGACAGACACTGGAATTAGTTGAAAAGGGTAGGAGAGTTGACTTGAGGAATTAAAATATAAAATTAATTAAAATACATATGAACCTTTTAAAATTAGAATTTTCCCATTTTTCATTGTCTGTTCAAATTTCTCTGTTAATTGGAGATGATATTCACTCCCCAAATTGCCTAGTTCTTCAAGGAAGCAACAATTCTTGATGCCCAAATGTAAACCTTCTGCAGCAGGGATAAAACAATAATGACCCTAAATGCAATTTAGAATGTTCCCTGTTCCTTCTCACTCACCTCAAGCTTTCACCACTTTCTATTTCTCCTTAAACACACAGGTACATTACACCTTAGCCTTGATGTGACAAAGTGGTAAGCAAGTTATTGTTTGCTCTTATGTTCTTATGGAAACATACCACCCTACTTTATGTATACAGTATGTTACTGTTCCAAGTGCTTGTTCTTACATGTATGACCACATATAATTTGCCCAACATGTATGTCTGCTATGGAAGAATATGTCATTATTTTTATTTAACAGAGGTTAACTAAATTACTGTGAACAAGGGGGGGTCTCCTATGTTTTAGCCTATCTGTCCAAAGATTTTGGATGCTAATCTACAAGTACGACATATTTTTCCCATGAGCCAATTCCTCCAGGAACAGCATCTACTTATTTTTTTTTCTCTCATACCCAACAGCACTAATAATCAGAGAGGTTTCTGATCATGAATAATGTTTATAAGCTCCTTCCTCCAGCACCCATGTTTTGTCAATTTGTCCCTAAACTCTTTGGTTTTCACTGCATAAATAATAGGGTTGAGCATTGGAGGTACAAGGAAGTAGAGGCTGCCAAGAATTGTGTGCACATGAGGTGGGATTCCCTGGCCAAAGCGATGAGTGAGAAAAGAAAACAGTGAGGGAGTATAAGAGATAAGCATGACACAGATGTGTGTGGTGCAGGTATTTACTGCTTTTTGGTGGGCTTCCTTAGAAGAGAGCCGCATTACAGCCCGGATGATCAGCACATAAGATGAGGCAATAGCTGAGATGTCTACCCCAGCAACCAAAAAGGCCACCACCAGACCATACACCCTGTTGACCGTGGTGTCCACACACACCATCTTCACCACAGCCATGTGCTCACAGTAGGTGGTGGGGATGACATGCTTGGCATGAAAGGGCATCTTCTGGAGGAGGATGGGCATGGGGAGAATGAGCAGGACAGCTCTCACTAAACTCACAAGGCCGATGAGCCCAATGCGGCTGTTGGAAAGGATGGTGGCATAGCGCAGGGGCTCACAGATGGCCACATAGCGGTCAAAGGCCATGGACATGAGGATGGCAGACTGCAAGGCAGAGATGGAGTGGAGAAAGAACAGCTGGACCAGGCAGCCCTCAAAGCTGATGTCACTCTGGTCAAACCAGAAGATGCACAGCACCTTGGGGATGGTGGTTGTGGACATGCCCAGGTCCGTGAGGGCCAGCATGCCAAGGAGCAGGAACATGGGCCTATGCAGGGAGCGCTCTGTGGAGATGGTGAAGAGGATGGTGCAGTTCCCCAGGATGGTGACCAAGTACATGGAAGAGAAAGGAATAGAGATCCACTTGTGTTTGTCCTCCATCCCAGGAATGCCTTGGAGAAGGAAGAAGGAGGGGTGGCCCTGGGAGGCATTGCAGCCAGTCATGCTGGCCCCCTGGTGGAGCACCTGAAAAGAGCGATTCAGAAACAGCTGAGCCTGGACTTTAAAAAGAATCAAGATTTTCAAAGTAGAAATAAAAGTTGGAATATTAAGATACACAAAAATAATTCTGATTTGTATTAGAATGGAAAAGAATTATATGCTATGGCAGTAGATTAGTAATAATGTGGCATAAAATTAATTTCTGAGAAAATATATTTAATAGTAACTATTTTATTAAGAACAGACAGATTCATAATTACCAAAACGTCATTAAATTTACAAGAATACATTGGATGTATTTTGAATATATTTTCACTTAAAGACTATAACTCAAAGTATATGAAACAGACATAGATAGAAATACAGAGAAAAACTGAAGTATCACATTCCTTTCTCAACAAACCAAAGGCCAAATAAACAGGTCAACAAAAAACTGTTTATAAAATAAGAGAACTTGAAAACTTACAGCAGAATTCTTATCCAGCTAAATAATACACATTTGTTGCAGGCTTAGGAATCATGGCAACTGTCTAATGCTGAATTAGAATAAAGCAGGCGGTAAGATTCTGATCATCGGAATCTCTGAGATGAGGCCACAAGTGAAGGCAACGGAATGAAACAGCAACACAGCAAAATGGCTGAGAAATCTTCGCTGCTAGCTTGCAGCTGCTGTATTTTATACCTTTTGTACAACAATCATAAGGGCAAGTTGCCAAGCATCATGATTTAGCAATTATATAATGCGCAGGCGCGGGGCAAAATAACCTTTTCCCTAACTTGTTTACATTAACTAAGACATACTTCAAAGACTTCCTTATCAACTTAGAGTCCGTTTGCCCCGGGACTGTTCCTTTTGAGGAATCAGACAAACATCCTTGTATATAAGCAATGTTTCTTTTTTACCGGGGCCAAACTAAGGACTCTTGGCCAAACATCTTGTTTGCAAGAATGTTTAACCCTGGTCGGGAGCCTTGTTTGCAAGCGGCTTCCCGACCTCTCTTATACTTTGTTCCCTACACACAAGAATGTGAATATAAAGTCCATAGTCACCTAGAATCACTTACCGGAATGTGAGGCAATAAGAGAGTGGAAAGCTAGTCCCACACACTGTCTTCAAATGTCTGTTTGTGAGTACGTACACATGTATGCAGTCATGTCTTAGCAAACATTCATTTGCCTCTTGCAGAGCACACTCATGACCCAGTATCTCTCCACTCCTCTCTTTCAGGCACCCAGAATCCATGGTGTGTCTCATTAAATAACTTAAGTAAAGGACCCCAGGGTGTCCAAAATTAGCTCTTCGTTACTCCTTCATCCCCTAAACATGCACACTACTGGTATTAATTGTAAGATTGATGCTGAAGGTTGCCCTGAACTCCCAAAAGATAATGCAAAAGGTAGACCTTAGGGATGTTGGGAATAACCCTGTTTTTGGCAGTCCTAGAGGAGCTTGAGAGAGGGGAAAGTGAAAGTGAAGTCACTCAGTTGTGTCTGACTCCTGCGACCCCATGGAGTATAGTCTGCCAGGCTCCTCCATCCATGGGATTTCCCAGGCAAGAGTAATGGAGTGGGTCCTTATTTCCTTCTCCAGGAGATCTTGGAGATGGGGGCGGGGGGTGAAGTTAAATCTGAATCTGGAACTAGATTAGGGCTTTGCAGTTCAGACACCCCAAAGACCCTATTCCCACACGTGTGAGCATTTGAGAGCCAGGGAGACTTTGCTTCCTGGCTCAAGTATTCAAGCGCATGAAATAGTCAGAGGCACAAACCCTGTTGTTGAGACCCTGGTAAAATGGTGTTAGTAGTCTCAAGTTCTGTCTGTCCCTCAGTGCTTTCTGACTTCACTCTAACTTTTTTCTCAGGTTAATAGTTTTGATCCAAACAGTCTCCAGGGCATTTTCTTCGATACCACCTCCTTCACTCAGCACCCACAGCCTCTCCTGTCTCACGATCCTCTCAATCTCTGAGTCCAGATGTGACCGTGTTTCCTTTCTCATAGTTCCAAAGAAAGCGAGTTATTAAAGTCTTCAAAAGTATCTCTCCAAGTCCACTGCAAAATGCACAAGACAGAACAAAACCATCATAAAAATCTTTCAAAGATGTATCAGAAATGGGGCTCAGGGAGCCAGATTCTAAATCCTGATGTAGTGCAAGTTCTGCCTGTAGACAGGCTCTGCAGGGAGACTTTGTTCACAATCAGGTGTCAATAAGAGTGAAACAACAGCAGAGGAATGTGAGTGACAAAATTAACGTGCTGGGTCAGTCAGTACATCAGTAGAAAGAGTACATCAATGTACTTACGTGCTTAGTTGCTCAGTCATGTCCAACTTTGTGCGACCCCTTGGATTGTTGTTCACTAGGTTCCTCTGTCCATGGAATTTTCAAAGCAGGAATACTGGAGTGGGTTGCCATTTCCTACTTCAAGAAATCATCCCGACCCAGGGATCTAACCCACATCTCTTGTATCCCCTGCATTGGCCGGCAGATTCTTTACCATTGCATCACCTTAAGGGCAAACATAGATGCACCTGCTCATAGACACATTCACACAGCTTCCCCTACAGAAAGCTGTGACTCTAATAACATGCAGAAATCTTGCACTCAGTCATTTGTTTTTCTCTATGTCCCATGGTGGTCCTGAATGACAGGTAGTAGCCAAAAATAACCATTTCTTCCTAGTCCTGGGCCTGTCATTATTTTATCCTCGGGCCTGTCAAATACCTAAACACAATTACTAAAGAAACCTTTCTTCATAGTATGCCCCAATTCCATCAAGCACCAGAGGATTCTTCTTTTATTATCAACCAGAGGATTCTCATTTTAGTCAAAAGGTTTCTCCTTAACTTTCTGGATAATCCCACCACTCTGGGATAATAGCCCCATCTGATTTCTCTGCAAATAGTGTGTCCCTCTCATTAACATCATATATGCCATGTAGTAGGCTTCTCTGGTAGCTCAGCTGGTAAAGAATCTGCCTGCAAGTAGGAGATCCTGGCTCAATTCCTGGGTTGGGAAGATCCCCTTGAGAAGAGATAGGCTACCCACTCCAGTATTCTTGGGTTTCCCTGATGGCGCAGATGGTAAAGAGTCTGTCTGCAATGCTGGAGTCCTGGGTTCGATCCCTGGGTTGGAAAGATCCCCTTGAGGAGGGCATGGCAATCAACAACAGTATTCTGGGCTGGAGAATCTCCATGGACAGAGAAGCCTGGTGGGCTACAGTCCACGGAGTTGCAAAGAGTCAGACATGACTGAGATAAGCGCAGCACAGCACATGGCACATCAGTGAGTTCAGTCGCTCAGTCGTGTCCGACTCTCTGTGACCCCATGGAATGCAGCACGCCAGGCCTCCCTGTCTATCACCAACTCCCGGAGTTTACTCAAACTCATGCCCATTGAGTAGGTGATGTCATCCAATCATCTCATTCTCTGTTGACCCCTTCTCCTCCCATCTTCAATCTTTCAAAGCATCAGGGTCTTTTCCAATGAGTCAGTTCTTTGCATCAGAAGGCCAAAGGATTGGAGTTTCAGCTTTAACATCATTCTCTCCAATGAATATTCAGAACTGATCTCCTTTAGAATGGACTGATTGAATCTCCTTGCAGTCCAAGGGACTCTCAAGAGTCTTCTCCAACACCACAGTTTTTGGCATAGTCAATAAAGCAGAAATAGATGTTTTTCTGGAATTCTCTTGCTTTTTCCATGATCCAACAGATGTTGGCAGTTTGATCTCTTGTTTCCTTTGCCTTTTATAAAACAAGCTTGAACATCTGGAAGTTCATGGTTCACATATTGCTGAAGCCTGGCTTGGAGAATTTTGAGCATTATTTTACTAGCCTGTGAGATGCGTGTAATTGTACGGTAGTTTGAGTATTCTTTGGCATTTCCTTTCTTTGGGATTGGAATGAAAACTGACCTTTTCCAGTCCTGTGGCCACTGCTGAGTTTTCCAAATTTGCTGGCATATTGAGTGCAGCACTTTCACAGCATCATTTTTTAGGATTTGAAATAGCTCAACTGGAATTCCATCCCCTCCACTAGCTTTGTTCATAGTGATGCTTCCTAAGGCCCACTTGACTTCACATTCCAGGATGTCTGGCTCTAGGTGAGTGATCACACCATCATGATTCTCTGGGTCATGAAGTTCTTTTTTGTACAGTTCTTCTGTGTATTCTTTCCACCTCTTCTTAATATCTTCTGCTTCTGTTAGGTCCATACCATTTCTGTCCTTTATTGAGCCCATCTTTGCATGGAGAAGGCAATGGCACCCCACTCTAGCACTCTTGCCTGGAAAATCCCATGGACGGAGGAGCCTGGTAGGCTGCAGTCCATGGAGTCTCTAGGAGTCAGATACGACTGAGGGATTTCACTTTCACTTTTCACTTTCATACATTGGAGAAGGAAATGGCAACCCCCAGTGTTCTTGCCTGGAGAATCCCAGAAACAGGGGAACCTGGTGGGCTGCCATCTCTGGGGTCGCACAAAGTCGGACACGACTGAAGTGACTTAGCAGTAGCAGTAGCAGTTGCATGAAATGTTCCCTTGGTATCTCTAATTTTCTTGAAAAGACCTCTAGTTTCATGGTACACAGTGGGCATATATAATTGCCAAATGAATGAATGAATGACTAAGCAAATAATGTCATTTAAATATTAGCTAAATATGTATCCTAGCTTGTGAAATTTTCCTTGCTTGTTTTCCCATATATATAGACACCAAAAGCAAATCTTTTAAAAACAATTTATTTATTCATTTATTTATTGGTTGTGCTGGGTCTTCATTGCTGCACACGGGCTTTATCTAGTTGCCATGATCAGGCACTACTGTTTGTTGTGGTGCAAAGGTTCCGCACTGTGGTGGCTTGTCTTGTGGAGCACAGCTTCTAGGGCATTTAGGCTTCAGTAGTTTGTGGCACTTGGGCTCAACAGTTGCAGCTCAAGTGTTCTAGAGCATGGACTGAGTAGTCGTGGCACATGGGCTCTGCTGTTCCAAGCCATGTCGAATCCCCCTGGACTAGGGATTGAACCCGTTTCCTCTGCATTGACGGGCAGACTCTTATCCACTGTACCACGAGGGAATCCAGCACAACTATTTAAAGGCTATAACTTATTAAATGAATTAATAAATTAATGGCAAATCCAAACACATTTTAATGATTTATTTTATTTGAAATCTTGCCAAAATGATTCTGAAATTCAAATGTAAAAACAAACATTTGAAGATAATAATGCCAAAATAAATGGTGTTTAATAACCTTATTTAAAGATATCTGTTCACTTGTGCAGTGTGTCTTAAAAGATAATATTGAAGAGTGAAATTTCTGGTTTGTAAGATATGCATATCTATAACTTTGCTAAATATTTTAAATTGATCTTGAAACCAATGGATGGTTTAATATCCCATTAGCAATGCATAAGTATTGCTATTTCTCTATATCCTCACTAATTTTTAGTATTTTCTGATTTTTGTTCTAAGTATATGCCAATTTAAGGAGTGTAACAGTGGTTTTCATTGCCTTTTTCTTAGTACTGAGATGGTTGAGATTGATTTTATAAAAAATTTTTTGCCTATATTTCTCCTGAAAAGTGCATGCCTTTATCTTTCATTATTTCTTATTTTTACCATTTTTCATATTCATGAATTTCATAATATATATTCTTTTTATTGAATTTTTAAAATAATGACTCATAAATTTTATTTCAAAATGCAAACTTCACTAAACATGCATACACATTAAAACAATAAAATTTACAGTTTCATTAATTTTCTTTTTCTTTTTGCATAGGGCATCATTACAATATAGAATCTATGTCTAACAAAATACATACAAAGTTTTATTCAAGCAAGCCAAGGCAAGACTGGGAACTGTACAACTGTACTACTTGAGTGTAGTGATGGGAAAAGGCGAAATGTGGCCTTCGGAAGTATGGTGTGGTGCTGGATGGAAAAAAAAAAACAAAACCACAAGTTCCTACAGAAAAAGAAAACATGTGTTCAGATGGAAATGGTCTTGGACCCTTGGAGTCTAACATGAGGTTTGGCAAACAATCCCAGAGAAGCTCCATCAATAGCTTTGGGAGGAGGAGGGCTGTCTGAGATGTCCAGGGAGGCTGAGACCCCGAGTGCACCCAGCATACAGAGATTCCCACGCCGATTCCTGGCCACTGGGAACCATGGTGGCCCTGCCTCCTACAATGCACGGCTGCTCAGCTACCCTCCAGCCCTCAGGGGCCTCGGCACTTGGGACAAGGACTCTCCAAGGTGAGCCTCCCGCCACATGCCAGGGCACCCTGACCCAGGAACGGACCCTGGGAGGTGGCCCCCTGCTCCAGGGATGGCAGGCTGGCCTAGGACAGGCGCCCCTGAGCTGAGCAGGGGAGTCAGCCTTCACCCAGACCTCTGGCTGCCTGGCAAGCATTCAGCTTGGTTTCCAAACAAACATGTGCAACAGCCTGTCACCGTGTTGCCAGGAAGATATCCCCAAGCCCGGGGAGAAGGTGCTCATGCGCCACTCCACTACCCTCTACGCCTCCTGTGTCCCCCACAGGGAATGCAAGGTGTTCAGGGCAGGGGAAGCCACTTGCTCCAATCCGGTTCCTCTTTAAATAAAAGTAGTAAGGTTTTAAAGCTGTACAGGAAAGGGACAGGCTGGGTGGGGCCAGGGGGCACACTGCGAGTCCCACATGGCAAGAAGGGTCAGTAGAAACCAAGCATGCACGTCTCTGGGCTCCTGCCTCCCCCCACATCCAACTCTTCTAATTGATGAGAGACAGGGTAGCTGACGGGGGAAGGGCCTCTTCTGAAACAGTGTTCAGGCATTTATCAGGAGTAAGCTGGACGGTGCATCCGAGTTCTGGTACAAAATTCTCTGGAATGTGTCTGGGATAAACCTCTGAAGCTCAAGTCTTGGAGTCAGGAGAATCAGTTACAGGACCTGGCATTCCGCAGGGAGATCTGTGTATTCTTTTTTATTTTTTCAAATATATCTCAATTACTTTCTTAATTGTTTAACATAGAGATCATGCACATGTCTGTTAAAGTACCACAGATTTTGTTTCTATTACTATAAATTTTAAAATATGCATTCCTAATGGTGGTTTTATATAAAAATGTTTTAGTTTGAGATTTTATTTATTTACTTTGAACTCAGCAAATTTCTTGAAATATCATTAGTTTTAAAAATCTATCTCTAGAGGCTTATGGGTTTTCTTTATAGAAAAATCCTGTCATTCGTTAGTAGTGATATTTGTCTTTCTTTCTTTATGATCGTAAGGCTGTATTTCTTTTCATTGTTCTATTATGTCAATTTGGATAACATTAGCAGAAAACTCTATGTCCTGGAGTTTCTAAGATACACAATGTGTTGTTGACTATATGAGATAAAGAAAATATCAGGATGTGTCCATAATGATCCACAAAATAATTTGCATGTAAAACTTAATTGCTCTGACAATATCAGGAAAATGCAAAGGTCATTGGTCATAAAGTAAATATATTAGCAACAAAGTGTCAATTTGAAGTAATTTGTTGAAAAACCTGTGCTGTGGCTTTCCCATTGATATACGTGTTTCCAGACTTCTCACAATAAAGCACCCAGCAATCATCTTCATCTCTTTCAAATCTAATTCCAGATCCAAAAGATCCTGCCCTCTGACAGCCATCTCTGACCTAGGACTGACAAACACTCTTGCAAACACTCTTGATCAAAGAAAGTGTAAACAATCAATTAATCAGTGTGTGTGTGTGTGTGTTATTCTCAGTTCCTTGGGGCTGACTATAAGTCAATAGTTCTTTTTTGACCACTTTTTATCTACCTCCATTACATGGGATTTCTTATGTACAAAGAATAACTTTCTAAGGTTCTTACTACCAATTCAAAGTTATTATATTGCTTCCTGATCTTTTCCTAGGAAGATTCAAGACCTATAGGCCCATGAACAGGCCATATAATAGCATTCTAGGGAAATAATTTTCCATATATTTAGCAGGTATAAATGAGTTTTTCTTCAATACCTCTCAGATAATACATGGTACTGACTTGCTGTGACTGTGTGGATCACAACAAACTGTGGAAAATACTTTAAGCGATGGGAATAACAGACCACCTTACCTGGCTCCTGGCAAAACTGTAGGCAGGGCAAGAAGCAACTGTTGGAACTGGGCATGGAACTATGGGTTGGTTCAAAATTGGGAAAGAAGTATGTCAAGGCTGTATATTGTCAGCCTGCTTATTTATCTTATATACAGAGTGCATCATGTGAATGCCTGGCTGGATGAATCACAAGCTAGAATCAAGACTGCTGGGAGAAATATCAATAACTTCAGATATGCAGATGACACTACCCTAATGGTAGAAAAAAACACAGGAACTAAAGAGCCTCCTGATGAAGGTGAAAGGGGAGAGTGGAAAAATTCGCTTAAAACTCAACAGTCAAAATACTAAGATCATAGCATCTGGTCCCATCACTTCATTGGCAAATGGGTTGGGAAAAAAGTTAAAACAGTGGCAGATTTTATTTTCTTGGGCTCTAAAATCACTGCAGAAGGTGACTATAGCCACAAAATTAACAGATGCTTGCTCCTTGGAAGAAAATCTATAACAAACTTAGACATTATATTAAAAATCAGAGATATCACTTTTCTGATAAAGGTTCTTATAGTCAAAACTATGGTTTTTCCAGTAGTCATGAACGGATATAAGAGTTGGACCATAAAGAAGGCTGACCACTGAAGAACTGATCCTTTCTCATTGTGGTGCTGGAGAAAACTCCAGTCCCTTGGACTGCAACAAGATCAAATAAGTCAGCCCTACAGGAAATCGATTCTGAATGTTCATTGGAAGGATTGTTGCTGAAGCTGAAGCTCCAATACTTTGGCCACATGATGCAAACAGCCAATTCATTGGAAAAGACTCTGATGCTGGGAAAGATTGAGGGCAGGAGGAGAAGGGAACAAAAAAGAATTAGATGGTTTTATGACATCATCGATTCAATGGACATGAGTTTGAGCAAACTCCAGGAGATAGTGAAGGATAGACAGGGAAGCCTGGTGTGTTGCAGTTCATGCGATCACAGTCAGACACAACCTAGTGACTGAACAACAACTGGCTTGCCAGGATTGGCAGAAACAGCAACTTCTGGTATAAGGATAAGAGGTGTTTGAGAAAGTAGAAAATTAATTACAGCTTTACCAGTTTTTCCTTGGGTTATGGAGAGAGTTAACTATCTTCTTCCCATAAAAAAGTCAAATATTCTCAGGCGGATCTGTTTGGTGTTAATGCCATAGACCAAGGGGTTGAGAACAGGGGGCACAAGGACATAGAGGTTTGCAAGTACAATATGCATGTGAGGAGGTACTTGCTGGCCAAAACGGTGGGTGAAAAGGGAAAAAAAGGCAGGTACATAGAATACAAGAATCACACATATATGAGCTCCACAAGTGCTAAATGCTCGGAACTGGGCATCCTTCGAGGGCAGGCGCAGCACAGCCCGCAGGATCAGGCCATAGGAAGTGGCAATGAGGACCACGTCCATGCCAGTGACTGAAAGGCCCACAGTGAGACCATAAATAGTGTTGGGCCTGATGCTGGCACAGGCCAGTTTGGCAATGCCCATATGGTCACAGTAGGTGTGAGGGATGATGTGATGTCCACAGAAAGGTAGGCGTTCTATGAGGATGACAAAGGGGAAAACAAAGAGAAGGCCACGGACCACACATGCCAGACCAATCTTCCCAATCACCATGGCGCTGAGGATGGATGCATAATGAAGTGGACGGCAGATAGCCACGTAGCGGTCAAAAGCCATGGCCAGCAGAACAGCTGATTCTGTGGCAAAGTTTGTATGTACAAAAAACATCTGGGTGAGGCAGCCTTGGTAGGATATTATGTGGGACTTAAGCCAGAAGATTGCTAGCATTTTGGGCAAAGTGGTTGAACAAAGTACCAGGTCAGTGATAGACAGCAGGCACAGGAAGAGGTACATGGGCTCGTGCAGAGTTCTCTCCTTCATAATGATGTAGAGGATAGTTCCATTGCCAACCAGAGCGAGGATATACATGGAGCAGAAGGGGATGGCAGCCCAAATGTGCTGGTCTCTCATCCCAGGGATTCCAAGTAGAATAAATGTGGAAGGATGGAAGCTAGTGTCATTGGGGACAGATGCAGAAACCATAATGATGCAGAGAATCAGGCTTTACCTTCCCAAAAGCTATTATAAGGTGAAATAAATTCATCCTAGAAACAATCTATTTGTCCTACAAATCTTTAATTTCATACCTTTCTTCCATTTCTACCAGTTCTACTTCAAATCATGCCTTGCTCATTTCTTTCCTGAGTAATTAAAATAGCTTTGTAACTAATATGCCCACTTTTAAGATTTTCATCTTACAGTGAAACCTCTGCATTTCTGCCTAATATTCTAATGTGTGAAAATCATCAACTATTAATATCATGCAAATATAACTTTTCTTAGTGCATGCTGTGAGGAATACCTTGTATTTTTCTCCTTTGGTCAGTTCTCTGCCACTTTCTATCTTGTTCTGGTCCCTGGGACACTGGGCTACAATGACAGTCCTTGCCCTCTCTATTCTGGTTTGATGTGACAATGGGAAAAACCATCTGGAGGCTGGAGGGAGGTCAGGGATTTATTCTTCAGCTCTCTCCCAGCAAGGCTGCTGCAAGCTGGACACATCTCTCTGCCAGCAGCCTTTTGGGCTCTGGTCTTCTCTTTTAGCCATATTTCTCCTCTTGTTCCTTTGGTCCAAGAGTTGTGACAGTGCCTGCTCTCACTAACCCAATAACTTCATAAGCACTTGTGGTTTTCTTATACTTACACCACACCTTTGAAAGTGGTTTCCATGTTATGCATGCTATGAAGAAAAGATACAGAAGCCAGTTCCTACTTAGAGAAAGCGCCTCTGAGGAAATTAAATTTAGTCTCCAAATCTGAGTTTTCCTCCAATGCTTCAAGTATCTCTTGCACAACTCAGTTTCCAGGATTGTCGCCCTCTTTATGTGGTCCAGTCTAGAAAATAAGAGACTAGATTTAGACTGCCAGGTTCACAATCTGATCTGATTGCTGTTACTTGCTAACTGGATTATCCTCAGCAAGTATTTTATTGTCCTCAGTCTTCAGTTTTCCAATATAAATTTCAGATAATAATGCTTTAGGGTTTTTTCAAATAATTAATTGAGAAAATCATATAAACCACATAATGCAGTCCTATATTTTAAGAAACATTTGTTACAATACTCACTGATACTTCTCATGCATTTGCAAATGTCTGAGTCAGTTAGTCTAACTATATATTTGCCTTTCAGAAGAGGAAACTTTATTTAGTCCCTCAAGTTGAAAGACATATTGGTCTTTCTTAAGCTTATAAGCCATGGTTGAAGGCACTGTAGTTTTACCCTGTTTTAAATCAAGAACTGTTTTCAGAGGTAGCCAAAACTAGTCCTCAGTTAGTTAAGTTAGGTAGACTCTCAAGATACAAGATGGATGGCTCCTCATGAGCCTGTCAATATGGCAATGTCATTGAGGTCCCCTCATTAATCTCCCTTGGAACCAAGAGACAATTCTGATACATGAGTCTTTTAAAATAAAGGGACTGTGTTTTGTGCTGCTACCAAGAAATAGTAAAGATGAAGGAGTGCATATCATTTTTGTTAAAAGAAGAATTTCTCTTAGACTATTCAACAAGACAGAGGTCTGATTTTGCCATGGACAGGACAAACAGAACCTAGGGTAATGCAATAGTTATTCCTAGCTTTTGGGGCTTTGAAACTTTCTGTGTGAGAAATTGTAGGACAGAATTAAGAGAATTATATTTGGAGGATGGAATCCTCAGGCATGCAGGATATTGGAAACCTAATAAGTTTGCTGATTCCCTAGGTTTTCTGAGGGCACTATAGGGTCTTGGATACTAAAGTACAAGGTTGCTTCCTAACAAATGTATGTATCTTGACTCCTGCCTGGCTGGCCTGATACGAGGGAGAACAAGATGCAGAATGAGACATTCTTACTCATTATTGCTTTAAGAAAAGCTACTCCTAGAGCTTTGATTGACTTATCTTGAACCCATAAGTAAAATAGTAAGGGACTAAAATCTCTAACTACAACAAAACAATTGAGATACAAATAAAAGAAAGACTTACTGATAATTCATTTTGGCATGCAATAAGGCTACCTTAATACCTGAAGGATTCAAGAAACTGTACCTCCTGTACTGGACATCAGTATATTTGTAGAATTGTTATCCCTCTGTATCTCCTCCCTACCTCTGCTCTTGGCTTTACAGAGTCTTCAACATTTTTCTATCCTTCTTGTTCATTAAACACTCCCAGCATTGATGATCAGCTGCACTAGAGAAATCTTGATTCAGCACAAATAGTATATTTCCAGGATCTGAGATTTGGTCTCATTTATCTCTCTCCTCTGAAGACTTTTTAGATTCAAAGGTGCCGTGGTGTGGCTCAGAGCACCAGTGCTCCCAGCTGCTAAAAGTAAAAGTGAATTTGCAAAGAAGATCTCTGGGGAAACACAGAGTCATATCAGAGTCTTCTCTTAAATGCTGAACATTTTTTTAAGTCAGGAGGGATCATCACTGTCTCACAGCAAGTTAATACCTTCTCAGCCCTTGGAAAAAAAAATGTATTTTTCCAAATTGTGTCAAACTGTTGAGAAGGGAAATTCAAAGAGAAAGCAGGCAACATGAAATAAAAATAGACTGGGAAGAGATCTATCTGGAGTTGGATTTTGCACAACTTCCTTTGGTTCTCCTGTTCTCAAGAAAATAATCACTGTGTTTGATCTGAATTCCTCTAGCTTGAGTTTGAGTCTTTATTCTCTTAACATTTTGTGACTCTATTTGGGTAATTTTTGTTCTTTTTTCCTTCATCTAATTGTACCAGATGATAAGCTATATATACTCAAAGGTACTGTTAGTTACAGTCCAGTGTAATATACATGTTTTTCCAACAATGCTCTAAGGAAGTTACATATTTGTCTTCTGAAATATTCTTCAGTGTTCTCCATCAAACTTTCACTTGGTTCAGCTAGGTATCCCGGAGTGGAAATGCAAAATTGAATGTTAGGTTGATTGGGTTAAGAAAAATTCCTATAAATTAAGGCAACATGTAAAGTGTATACTTGGGAAATATGTGACAGGAAACAATGGCATTTCCTCCCAGAATAGGACCATCATCTAAGATTATCTAGGACTAGAGTGATTCTGAGCTATGGGAATATAGCTTTCCAAGGAAGAAGAGACACGGTGGACTCAGATTTATTTCAAGTGTATTCACTGGGCAGATCTCACATCATTGTAAACATCTTAGTTATCCTGTCACCACTCTTCTCCCTCTCATACCCCAGACATAGTATCTGACTCATTGGTATTGAACTACAAATATGTATTCAGTGCAAAATGCTATTCCCAATTTTGTCTGTGAATTTCATGCAAGTTGGTGTTTAAATTTGTGCAAGATTTTTGGAAAGTGATTTGAGAATAAGTATGAAGAAACTTGGGGTTTCCCAGGTGGCTCTAGTGATAAAGAATCTATCTGTCTGCTAGTGAAGGAAATGTAAAAGACAATGGTACAGTCTCAGGAAGATCCCCTGTGGAGGGCATGGCAACCCACTCCAGTATTCCTGCTTAGAGAATCCCATGGACAGAGGAGCCTGGCGGGCTACAGTCCATAGGGTTACAACACTATTAGAGCTGGACACTACTAAAGGGCCTTAGCACACATGCATAAAGAAACTTGAAAGATGATTTCTCTTATTCTAGTGCTCACATACAGAGGAATCTATTTTATACAGGAAATACAGAAGATGGGAATGAGATATACAGATTTGAGTCCCAGCTCTGATATTTACTAACTGGGAAATTTCAAATGCATTTTCAATTTTTCAGATTCTCAGATTCCTCAACGATAAAGTCAAGCTATTAATTATACTTAAAGTTGGTGGTTTCAAAAACTTACTATAGACTGGAAATTCCTGGGGCTTTTTATTATAAAAACTGCTCATGCGTTAATCCTACCCATAACCATGCTGATTTAATTGATACAACATGAAACCTGGACATTTACAGCAAGTGAATTATCAAGGCCCTGAAGTAGACTGTATTTGATGTGTTTGAGAAGATTCAGGAAGGCAAGTATGGCAAGAGCAAGGCAGTCAGGTAAATAGTAGTAGATGAGACCAGAGACAAACAAGTCGAGGTTGTGTTGGATTCCACAACAGAGATTTTTCATTCTCATATGTCTGACTTGTCTTTCCTTTCTGTATTTGTGCTTCTGATGTATTTAGTTGGGGGCATGTGGTAGGTTGGACTTCCTAGTGGCTCAGTGGTAAAGAATTCGCTTGCCAGTGAAGGAGATTCAGGAAATCCGGTTCGATCCCTGGGTTGGGAAGATCCCCTGCAGGAGGAAATGGCAACCTGCTCTAGTATTCTTGCCTGGAAAATTCCGTGGACAGAGGAGCCTGGCAGGCTACAGCCATGGGGTTGCAAAGAGTTGGACCATGACTGAGTGCCTGAGCACACATGTTCACATGTGGCTGGCTTTAGCCAATGAAGTTAGAATAGAAATGACAAGTGTCCTGTTACTGAAAAAGCACAATAAATTGTGTGTGTGCATGTGCACATGCATGCTAGGTAAAGGAGAGTGAAAGGAAGAAAGCATTTGTACTAAACAGTAATTCTAAGAATTAACCTTAAATTCATGCTGGTAAGGAGGAGAAAAAATGAGGCAATATGAAAATGTAATGAGTTTTATTATTACTGCATTGAAATTGAAGGATTATTGTATTCAGATTCAAGAGATATTATAAAACAGGAGGTAATGGGTCAGGAACTGAATGCCTATAATTTAGATTATGAAGAATACACACACACACACACACACACATGCATATACATATACATTCCATATATATATATATATGGAAACACAAATTCTAATGTGTTTCCAAACAATGAAATAGATGAAGTAGAATGGTTAACAGTTTTGGAGAAAAATTCAGAGTACTGAAAATCAAATTGTTTCAGTTATTTATAACTGCATTACAAACTACTCCAAAGTAGTGACTTAAAACAATTTATTATTATCTGCTATGATTCAGTAGATTTATTGATTATATGGGCTATTGTCATTTGAGATTTCTCCCTCACACACAAATGACTGCAATCAGATTTTTTATGAAGTTGTAGTCATTTCTAGGTTTCATTAAAATTGATGCAATTGATTCTGGCTATTAACTAGGAGCTCAGACAGATTGTCAATCGCATAAACCTTCCATGTGGGTTGGGATTATCACAATATGGGGCGGTGACCCTGAGGAGCCACCCCAGGCTGAGCCCGAGGCCAGGGGAGGCAGCTGGGAGGAGCAACCCAAGGATCAGTGGCTGCAGGCGCAGAAGGGCCTAGAGGACCTATCCTACGTTGAAGGTCAGGAACAGCAGCGGTAAGGAGATACCCCTCATCCAAGGTAAGGAACAGCGGCTGTGCTTTGCTGAAGCAGCTGTGAAGAGATACCCCACACCCAAGGTAAGAGAAACCCAAGTAAGATGGTAGGTGTTGCAAGAGGGCATCAGAGGGCAGACATACTGAAACCATACTCACAGAAAACTAGTCAATCTAATCACACTAGGACCACAGCCTTGTCTAACTCAATGAAACTAAGCCATGCCCGTGGGGCAACCCAAGACAGGTCATGGTGGAGAGGTCTGACAGAATGTGGTCCACTGGAGAAGGGAATGGCAAACCATTTCAGTATTCTTGCCTTTAGAACCCCATGAACAGTATGAAAAGACAAAATGATAGGATACCAAAAGAGGAACTCCCCAGGTCATTAGGTGCCCAATATGCTACTGGAGATCAGTGGAGAAATAACTCCAGAAAGAATGAAGGGATGGAGCCAAAGCGAAAACAATACCCAGTTGTGCATGTGACTGGTGATAGAAGCAAGATCCGATGCTGTAAAGAGCAATACTGCATAGGAACCTGGAATGTCAGGTCCATGAATCAAGGCAAATTGGAAGTGGTCAAACAAGAGATG
>SJYT01063704.1:0-25565 GCA_006410635.1 Cephalophus harveyi
GTCATCTGAGTTAAATTCACCCATTCCAGTCCATTTTAGTTCGCTGATTCCTAGAATGTCGACGTTCACCCTTGTCATCTCTTGTTTGACCACTTCCAATTTGCCTTGATTCATGGACCTGACATTCCAGGTTCCTATGCAGTATTGCTCTTTACAGCATCGGATCTTGCTTCTATCACCAGTCACATGCACAACTGGGTATTGTTTTCGCTTTGGCTCCATCCCTTCATTCTTTCTGGACTTATTGCTCCACTGATCATGTATATGAATGCATATACATTGCATGTATATGAATGCATATATATACATGAGTATGTGTGTATGTATGTATATACACTTTAACTTCCCAATATTTTCTTTTTCTTTCCTTGTGTTTCTAAAGCCTCACTGAACCCTAATTAAATGTGTTAGTCATAATGAGATAGCCATTTATATGATCATAACAGAATACTATTTAGTTATTGTCTGAGAAATAACCTTTTCCAATCCTGTGGCCATTGCTGAGTTTTCCAAATTTGCTGGCATATTGAGTACAACACTTTCATACTTTGGCCACCTGATATGAAGAGACAACTCACTGGAAAAGACCCTGATGCTGGGAAAGGTTGAGGGCAGGAGGAGAAGGGGCTAACAGAGGATGAGATGAATGGATGTTATTACCGACTCAATGGACAAGAGTTTGAGCAAACCCCAAGAGACAGTGAAGGACAGGGAAGGCTGGGACAGGGAAGGCTGGCAAGCTGCAGTCCATGGGGTCACAGTCAGGTATGACTTAGGGACTGAACAGCAACAAATAATCTTATGAAAGCCATGGTCTATGTGGTTACTTGCCTCCACTCTAGTATGACACGGGAAGCATTTAACAATCAGTGTACCATGACCACTGACCAATCAGAGGTACTATGATCATCTATTTAATCAGAATAAGCACTTTCATGTCCTAGATAAATTTTAAATCTTCTCATAAAGTGTTTTGTTTGTCGTACAAATCTGATACACTTTCTAAGAAGTTAAGAGTACTTTTAACAGTGAAAAACATGTATCTTGAATGATTTTCACATTCCATCAAAGGATAAACAAATAGAGAATGAATGCTCAGCCTTTCTCCTCATATTTATTCAGAAACTGTTTTCAGACATCAAAAAGAACTCTGTAAAAATGGAGCAGAAGAAAGATCAGAAAATTCATAATGTTTCCAACATTATACAGCTAGTATGTAGTCGCACAACAATTGAAAAATGTTTCCCTGGAGAAGGAAATGGCAATCCACTCCAGTACAATTGCTTGGAAAATCCCATGGACAGAGGAGCCTGTTAGGCTACAGTCCATGGGGTCCCAAAGAGTCAGACACGACTGAGCGACTTCACTTTTAACTCATCTAAGGGTTTCCCTTGTGGCTCAGCTGGTAAAGAATGCAGGAGACCTGGGTTCGATCCCTGGGTTGGAAAGATCCCCTGGAGAAGAGAAAGGCTACCTACCCCAGTATTCTGGCCTAGAGAATTCCATGGATGTCTATGGGGTCACAAAGAGTTGGACACGACTGAGCAACTTTCACTAACTCTTCTAAACAAGAACCGAAGGAAGAATCAGATATTTAGTAAGCAAGCTATTAGCCGTCTTTATTCAAAGAGATAATATAATTAAAAATTTAAGTCTATAACTCACTTGAAATTATTTAGGGGAAGAGCAATCCAACAGTCATATTGATGGCATCATAAACCTTATTCCCTAACCTGGGGATGGTCCAACTAGCAGTAGAAAAGTCAAAATAAGCAATGATGACTTAGTGCCCTCACCTGCCCTAAAGTGAAGACATGCCAAGCAAGGTGTTTCCTCAACAATAAAATGGGAGGGCTGGACTAGACCATCTTTGGGGTCCCTTTTAACTCTAACATGCTATAACACACAATTCTAGCATTTTAAAGAAACAGTCATGGTCTCCAAAAACACAAACACTCAATCAAGAAGTGACAAAATTCAATCAAAAGTGAAAAACAGAGAATTCTGAGAATCTGTCAAAACAGAAGACAAAAGTTCCATTTTTCTTTTTCTATTGTAAGGCTGGGATTAAAAAAAAATCAGTGTGACAAAGGATTGGAAGTCTAAGAGATGTATTGTTTGTGAAAGAAATATTTTTTAGTTTCTTCTATATCTCCACACTTGTCAATAGTTATTTCAGCCAAATCTTTGTCATCTTTAGAAAAAGGTGGCTTATTTTGTAGAGGCCAGCCAACCAAAAGCACTAGTTTTACAATGACTTTATTGATTTCAACCACCTGAAAAACCACAAGCATCTATGACTAAAGTAAAAATCCAGAAAACAGTGCTGAATTAAAGACGGAAGTGAAGAAATCGGTAAATAATTTGTTTTATGTTTATGAAACTCTTCTACTTTGGAAGAATCAAAATAACTCACAGTTCGAGTGCAGGATGAGACTAGAAATAAAAAATAAAAGTCTGATTTTGAAAAAAACCAAAAATGCTTCCTTTCTCTCACACGTTCTTTTCCTTAATGAGATTGAAGAACCTCAAAGGAGTAGGTTGTGTTCAATAAAATCATTCTTGGGTGCAAATGGAGGCCAAATTGGCAAAAAAGATCATGGTGAGCTATGAGCTATTGTTTGAGGGAAACTTGACCCTTTTCATTTTTTTTTTCTCAAATTTTTCCTTGTTTGTATATTAAGCTGGTTAAAACTGTGGGCATACCAGGAAAGAAATCAATTTTTTTTTACTTAAAATTAACATATGGTTATTATAAAATACTATAAATACATGAGCATGTAAATTTGATTTTTAAATGTTTTTAGGTTTCTTTTCATGTCATGTTCTCAGTTCAGTTCAGTCACTCAGTCGTGTCCAATTCTTTGCAACCCAATGGGCTGCAGCAGGCCAGGCTTCCCTGTCCATCACCAACTCCTGGAGCCTACTCAAACTCATGTCCATCGCGTCAGTGATACAACCATCTCATCCTCTGTAGTCTACTTCTCCTCCCGACTTCAATCTTTCCCAGCATCATGGTCTTTTCCAATGAGTCAGTTCTTTGCATCAGGTGGCCAAAGTATTGGAACCTCAGCTTCAGCATCAGTCCTTCCAATGAATATTCAAGACTGATCTCCTTGCTGTCCAAGGGACTCTCAGGAGTCTTCTCCAGCACCACAGTTCAAAAGTATCAATTCTTCATCACTCAGTTTTCTTTATAGTCCAACTCTCACATCAATACATGACTAGTGGAAAAACCATAGCTTTTACTAGATGGACCTTTGTTGGCAAAGTAATGTCTCTGCTTTTTAATATGCTGTCTAGATTGGTCATAGCTTTTCTTCCAAGGAGCAAGCATCTTTTAATTTCATGGCTGCAGTCACCATCTACAGTGATTTGGGAGCCCCAAATAATAAAGTCTGTCACTGTTTCCATTGTTTCCCTATCTATTTGCCATGAAGTGATGGGACCTAATGCCATGATCTTAGTTTTCTGAGTGTTGAGTTTCAAGCCACCTGACCTGCCTTCTGAGAAATCTGTATGCGGGTCAAGAATTAACAGTTAGAACTGCACATGAAAAAACAGACTGGTTCCAAATAGGGAAACAAGTACGTCAAGGCTGCTTATTGAACTTATATGTAGAGTATATCATGAGAAATGCTGGGCTGGAAGAAGCACAAGCTGGAATCAAGATTGCTGGGAGAAATACCAATAACCTCAGATACGCAGATAACACCACCCTTATGACAGAAAGCGAAGAAGAACTAAAGAGCCTCTTGATGAAAGTGAAAGAGGATAGTGAAAAAGTTGGCTTAAAACAACATTCAGAAAATGAAGATCGTGTGCTCAGAAACTTAGGTAAAACCACCACTACCAACTAAAAAAGTCTGGGGAAAGATTTGGTTTCACAGGTAGCTTGATCTAAAAATATAAACAATGCTTCTTTCCATCTTTTAGCTCTGCTCTCTGGAGACAGTGACCATTATCAGATAGTTTCTCTCTTCAAGATAGCATCTTTAGTTTAAATTCCCTGGGATGGATCTCTTTCAATAACCCCATGAAAAAAATCAGTGCAACTTTTAATACTGATGGAATATCTGTCTAATCCAGAAAATGCAATAGTCTCATTGGTCAGGTCTGACTTACATCCCATCCCAAGAGTGGTTGAAGTGGAGCATAGCTCCCCAGAGTAAAATCATAGTGTGGTCAAACACCATATATGAATGAATAGGTAGCAATGACAACACATTTTCTTATACATGTGGACAAAGAGACCCTACAAACCAAAAGACCTTACTGAAAGAGCTAGTAAAATTTCCAGTTTAGCAAGAGAAAAAGAAAACTCAGGGTGGGATACAAGAAACAAGAGTTAACATAGAAATAGATGAAGTATTTTAGCAAATTTAATTAAATGAGTGTCCCCCAACATGATGCCCCCCTAAATATCCACTTCACAATCCCCAGGACCTGTGAAAATGGTTCCCTTACATTCAAATGGAACTTTATGATGTGATTAAATTGATGATCTTATAATGGGAGATCTACCCTGCCATCATTCTGTCGTTTTTGAGATTGCATCCAAGTACTGCATTTCGGACTCTTTTGTTGACCATGATGGCTACTCCATTTCTTCTGAGGGATTCCTGCCCGCAGTAGTAGATATAATGGTCATCTGAGTTAAATTCACCCATTCCAGTCCATTTTAGTTCGCTGATTCCTAGAATGTCAACGTTCACCCTTGTCATCTCTTGTTTGACCACTTCCAATTTGCCTTGATTCATGGACCTGACATTCCAGGTTCCTATGCAGTATTGCTCTTTACAGCATCGGATCTTGCTTCTATCACCAGTCACATGCACAACTGGGTATTGTTTTCGCTTTGGCTCCATCCCTTCATTCTTTCTGGACTTATTGCTCCACTGATCTCCAGTAGCATATTGGGCACCTAATGACCTGGGGAGTTCCTCTTTTGATATCCTATCATTTTGCCTGTTCATACTGTTCATGGGGTTCTCAAGGCAAGAATACTGAAGTGGCTTGCCATTCCCTTCTCCAGTGGACCACGTTCTGTCAGCCCTCTCCACCATGACCCGCCCGCCTTGGGTTGCCCTGCAGGCATGGCTTGGTTTCATTGAGTTAGACAAGGCTGTGGTCCTAGTGTGATTAGATTGACTAGTTTTCTGTGAGTATGGTTTCAGTATGTCTGCCCTCTGATGCCCTCTTGCACCACCTATCATCTTACTTGGGTTTCTCTTACCTTGGGTGTGGGGCATCTCTTCACGGCTGCTTCAGCAAAGCACAGCCGCGGCTCCTTACCTTGGACGAGGGGCTGTTCCTGACCTTCAACGTGGGATAGATCCTCTAGGCCCTCCTGCTGATCCTTGGGTTGCTCCTCCCTGCTGCCGGCCCTGGCCTCGGGCGTGGGTGGCTCCTCCCAGCTGCCGCCTCTGGCCTCGGGCTCAGGCTCAGGGTCACCGCCCTTGGCTCCGGGCTCGAGGTGGCCCCTCCCAGCTGCCACCCCTGGCCTCGGGCTTGTGGTGGCTCCCCGGGGTCACCGCCCCTGGCCTCTAGCTCGAGGTGGCTTCTCCCGACTGCCCCTGACCTCGGATGCGGGGTGTTTCCCCCCGGCCGCCACTGGCCTCGGAAGTGGGGCAGCTCCTCCCGGCCGCCGCCCTGACCTCGGACCACACGGGGTGTCTGCCCCCAGCCGCCACTGGCCTCGGATGCGGGGTGGCTCCACCCAGCTGCCACCCTGACCTCAGACGCCCCTGACCTCGGACGCGGGGTGTCTCCCCCCGGCCGCCACTGGCCTCGGATGCGGGGTGGCTCCACCCAGCTGCCGCCCTGACCTCGGACGCCGGGTGTCTCCTCCGGGGCCGCCACTGACCTCAGCACAGGGTAGCTCCTCTCGGCCGTTCCTGTGCCGTCGCACCCTGGCACTCTAGGCTGCTGTCCCCGACCTCGGACGTGGGGCAGCTCCTTCCGGCCGCGCGTAGTGCGCCGGCCTGGCTCTCGCAGCGGACCGCGCTATAGCTTTGATTATATAGATTATGGATATCTAGATACAGACATAACCCTTCCCCAGTGCCTCAGTAGTAAAGAGTCCGAAATGCAGTACTTGGATGCAATCTCAAAAATGACAGAATGATCTCTGTTCGTCTCCAAGGAAAACCATTCAATATCACAGTTATCCAAGTCTATGCCCCAACCAGTAATGCTGAAGAAGCTGAAGTGGAACGGTTTTATGAAGACCTACACGATCTGTTAGAACTAACACCCAAAAAAGATGTCCTTTTCATTATAGGGGACTGGAATGCTAAAGTAGGAAGTCAAGAAACACCTGGAGTAACAGGCAAATTTGGCCTTGGAATGCGGAATGAAGCAGGGCAAAGACTAATAGAGTTTTGCCAAGAAAATGCACTGGTCATAGCAAACACCCTCTTCCAACAACACAAGAGAAGACTCTACACGTGGACATCACCAGATGGTCAACACCGAAATCAGATTGATTATATTCTATGCAGCCAAAGATGGAGAAGCTCTATACAGTCAACAAAAACAAGGCCGGGAGCTGACTGTGGCTCAGATCATGAACTCCTTATTGCCAAATTCAGACTCAAATTGAAGAAAGTAGGGAAAACCACTAGACCATTCAGGTATGACCTAAATCAAATCCCTTATGATTATACAGTGGAAGTGAGGAATAGATTTAAGGGCCTAGATCTGATAGATAGAGTGCCTGAAGAACTATGGAATGAGGTTCGTGACATTGTACGGGAGACAGGGATCAAGACCATCCCCATGGAAAAGAAATGCAAAAAAGCAAAATGGCTGTCTGGGGAGGCCTTACAAATAGCTGTGAAAAGAAGAGAGGCGAAAAGCAAAGGAGAAAAGGAAAGATATAAGCACCTGAATGCAGAGTTCCAAAGAATAGCAAGAAGAGATAAGAAAGCCTTCTTCAGTGATCAATGCAAAGAAATAGAGGAAAACAACAGAATGGGAAAGACTAGAGATCTCTTCAAGAAAATTAGAGATACCAAGGGAACATTTCATGCAAGGATGGGCTCGATAAAGGACAGAAATGGTATGGACCTAACAGAAGCAGAAGATATTAAGAAGAGGTGGCAAGAATACACAGAAGAACTGTACAAAAAAGATCTTCACGACCCAGATAATCATGATGATGTGATCACTAATCTAGAGCCAGACATCTTGGAATGTGAAGTCAAGTGGGCCTTAGAAAGCATCACTACGAACAAAGCTAGTGGAGGTGATGGAATTCCAGTTGAGCTGTTTCAAATCCTGAAAGATGATGCTGTGAAAGTGCTGCACTCAATCTGCCAGCAAATTTGGAAAACTCAGCAGTGGCCACAGGACTGGAAAAGGTCAGTTTTCATTCCAATTCCAAAGAAAGGCAATGCAAAAGAATGCTCCAATTACCGCACAATTGCACTCATCTCACATGCTAGTAAAGTAATGCTCAAAATCCTCCAAGCCAGGCTTCAGCAATACGTGAACCGTGAACTCCCTGATGTTCAAGCTGGCTTTAGAAAAGGCAGAGGAACCAGAGATCAAATTGCCAACATCCGCTGGATCATGGAAAAAGCAAGAGAGTTCCAGAAAAACATCTACTTCTGCTTTATCGACTATGCCAAAGCCTTTGACTGTGTGGATCACAATAAACTGTGGAAAATTCTGAAAGAGATGGGAATACCAGACCACCTAACCTGCCTCTTGAGAAATCTGTATGCAGGTCAGGAAGCAACAGTTAGGACTGGACATGGAACAACAGACTGGTTCCAAATAGGAAAAGGAGTGCGTCAAGGCTGTATATTGTCACCCTGCTTATTTAACTTATATGCAGAGTACATCATGAGAAACGCTGGACTGGAAGAAACACAAGCTGGAATCAAGATTGCCGGGAGAAATATCAATAACCTCAGATATGCAGATGACACCACCCTTATGGCAGAAAGTGAAGAGGAGCTAAAAGGCCTCTTGATGAAAGTGAAAGAGGAGAGTGAAAAAGTTGGCTTAAAGCTCAACATTCAGAAAACGAAGATCATGGCATCTGGTCCCATCACTTCATGGGAAATAGATGGGGAAACAGTGGAAACAGTGCCAGACTTTATTTTTTTGGGCTCCAAAATCACTGCTGATGGTGACTGCAGCCATGAAATTAGAAGACGCTTACTCCTTGGAAGAAAAGTTATGTCCAACCTAGATAGCATTTTCAAAAGCAGAGACATTACTTTGCCGACTAAGGTCCGTCTAGTCAAGGCTATGGTTTTTCCTGTGGTCATGTATGGATGTGAGAGTTGGACTGTGAAGAAGGCTGATCGCCGAAAAATTGATGCTTTTGAACTGTGGTGTTGGAGAAGACTCTTGAGGGTCCCTTGGACTGCAAGGAGATCCAACCAGTCCATTCTGAAGGAGATCAACCCTGGGATTTCTTTGGAAGGAATGATGCTAAAGCTGCAACTCCAGTACTTTGGCCACCTCATGCGAAGAGTTGACTCATTGGAAAAGACTCTGATGCTGGGAGGGATTGGGGGCAGGAGGAGAAGGGGACGACCGAGGATGAGATGGCTGGATGGCATCACTGACTCAATGGATGTGAGTCTGAGTGAACTCCAAGAGATGGTGATGAACAGGGAGGCCTGGCGTGCTGCGATTCATGGGGTCGCAAAGAGTCGGACACGACTGAGCGACTGAACTGAACTGAACTGACCCTGCCATCTTTGGATTATGTGGGTAGGTGCAATGTTATCACAAGAGTGCTTATAAGAGGGAGGCAGGGGTTCAGAGAGGAGAGAAGATACTCTGTAGTGGTCTTTGAAGATGGAGGAAGGAGCCACAAGCCAAGAAATGTAGGTAACCTTCAGAATCTAGAAAAGGCAAGGAAACAAAAGGTCCCCTGAAGCCTCCAGAAGAATATATTTATATATTTTTTGAAATTTATTTATTTATTCTTGGTGGCACTGGATCTTTGTTGCCTCTCATGGGCTTTCTCTAGTTGTGGTGAGTGGGGGCTACTCTTCGTTGTGGTAAACGGGCTTCTCATTATGGTGGTTTCTCTTGTGGAATGCAGGCTTAGTTGCTCTCAGGCATGTGGGATCTTCCCAGACCAGGGATTGAACTGGTGTCCCCTGCTTTGGCAGACAGATTCTCAACCACAGAACCACTGGGGAAGTCCCAATACCTTCATTTTAGATTTCTGACCTCCAGAACTATGGCAGAGTAAATTTGTGTTTCTTTAAGGCACTATGTTTAGGATAATTTATTACAGCAGCAAAGGAAACTAATGTAGTACTAAACATAAAAACTAAGTTTTCTATATTTTGCAAATAAATAGAACATCTAGTTATTTTTTGTTGTTTTTCTGGTTTTGAAATTTAACTGAGCATCCTATATTTTACCCAGCAGTTGTAATAAAACATAACCTTTTTGTTATGTTTTTGTTTTACTTTGTTATGTGATTAAAAAAAATTTTTTTTTAATAAAAAAATCAGAGAAAGATTTTGATGAGTAGTTAAGTAATGACCTAAATGTTGACAACATTTTCCCACTGCTTCTGGTAAACTGGCAGTAGTTTTTCAAAAGTAACTTTTTATGGGCTCAAGTCACTTTATGTAGAATGGAAGGGAGCTTCCTAGCCTGCAAGAAATAAAGTAACAAAGTATTCGCTGAAATGATGCATAGTCCAAAGAAAGAATTGTGAGAAAGATTACATTTACCATGAGGAATGATATTTACCCTTATTCAGTCTTAGTTTCCTCATCTGTAAAACAGATAGAAAAACAGTAACTTATTAACAAGACCTGGGAATTAATAAGATAATCTGTACAAAGTGTTTGAACTAGTATTGAGCAAGGAATAATCAGTAAACAAATGTTTCAGTTCAGTTCAGTTCAGTTCAGTCCCTCAGTCCTGTCCGACTCTTTGCGACCCCATGAATTGCAGCACGCCAGGCCTCCCTGTCCATCACCAGCTCCCAGAGTTCACTCAGATTCATGTCCATCGTGTCAGTGATGCCATCCAGCCATCTCATCCTCTGTCATCCCCTTCTCCTCCTGCCCCCAATCCCTCCCAGCATCAGAGCCTTTACCAATGAGTCAACTCTTCGCATGAGGTGGCCAAAGTACTGGAGTTTCAGCGTCAGCGTCATTCCCTCCAAAGAAATCCCAGGGTTGATCTCCTTCAGAAAGGACTGGTTGGATCTCCTTGCAGTCCAAGGGACTCTCAAGAGTCTTCTCCAAAAACATAGTTCAAAAGCATCAATTCTTTGGCACTCAGCTTTCTTCACAGTCCAACTCTCACATCCATACATGACCACTGAAAAACCATAGCCTTGACTAGACGGACATTTGTTGGCAAAGTAACGTCTGTGCTTTTCAATATGCTATCTAGGTTGGTCATAACTTTCCTTCCAAGGAGCAAGTGTCTTTTAATTTTATGGCTGCAGTCACCATCTGTAGTGATTTCGGAGCCCCAAAAAATAAAGTCTGCCACTGTTTCCACTGTTTCCCGATCTATTTCCCATGAAGTGATGGGACCAGATGCCATGATCTTCATTTTCTGAATGTTGAGCTTTAAGCCAACTTTTTCACTCTCCTCTTTCACTTTCATCAAGAGGCCTTTTAGCTCCTCTTCACTTTCTGCCATAAGAGTGGTGTCATCTGCATATCTGAGGTTATTGATATTTCTCCCGGCAATCTTGATTCCAGCTTGTGCTTCTTCCAGCCCAGTGTTTCTTATGATCTACTCTGCATAGAAGTTAAATAAGTAGGGTGACAATATATATCCTTGACATACTCCTTTTCCTATTTGGAACCAGTCTGTTATTCCATGACCAGTTCTAGCTGTTGCTTCCTGACCTGCATACAGGTTTCTCAAGAGGAAGGTCAGGTGGTCCGGTATTCCCATCTCTTTCAGAATTTTCCACAGTGTATTGTGATCCACACAGTCAAAGGCTTTGGCATAGTCAATAAAGCAGAAATAGATGTTTTTCTGAAACTCTCTTGCTTTTTCCATGATCCAGCAGATGTTGACAATTTGATCTCTGGTTCCTCTGCCTTTTCTAAAACCAGCTTGAACATCTGGAAGTTCATGGTTCACGTACTACTGAAGCCTGGCTTGGAGAATTTTGAGCATTACTTTACTAGCGTGTGAGATGAGTGCAATTGTGCGGTAGTTTGAGCATTCTTTTGCATTGCCTTTCTTTGGGATTGGAATGAAAACTGACCTTTTCCAGTCCTGTGGCCACTGCTGAGTTTTCCAAATTTGCTGGCATATTGAGTGCAGCACTTTCACAGCTTCATCTTTCAGGATTTGAAACAGCTCCACTGGAATTCCATCACCTCCACTAGCTTTGTTCCTAGTGATGCTTTCTAAGGCCCACTTGCCTTCACATTCCAAGATGTCTGACTCTAGATGAGTGATCACACCATCAGACAGAGACACAATTATATATATATGTGTGGTTGTTGGTGTGTAGTCGCTAAGTCACGTCTGATTCTGCTACCCTATGGACTGAAGCATGCCTGGCTTCCCTGTCCTTCACTATCTACCAGAGTTGGACCAGATTCATGTCCATTGTCATGCTATCTAACCATCTCGCCCTCTGCTGCCTCCCTCTCCATTTGCCTTCAATCTTTCCCAGCATCTGAGTCTTTTCCAATGAGTGTCTTCTATATTGGAGGCACTGATTTTTTCTGATTCTATATTCTAATCAACTAAATTTAAATGATGTGTGTTTAGACAATATAGAACTTAGAAATTAACTTAGAAATATTGAACTAGTTATTAGCTTAGAAATTAATAACTATTGAACTAGTTATTAACTTAGAAATTATTGAACTAATATTAACTTAGAAATATCATTCTAAGTTAATTTTATATTTTAGTGCTACTTTCTATATATCTAAAATTCATTTTTATTCCAACCCCATTTCACCAATGAAGATCTAAATCTAAATCTATGCCAAGGATTTCTTCCATTGCAATCAGCTATATACCTGAATTTTAATTTTAAGAGATGTATTTTCTAGCATATTGATTAATAAAAATGAAGAGGCCTGATCCAACTAATGTTAGTCATAAGTGGCTACCTTTAATGAGATGTGACCATCACTTACTTTGAGACAATTAATTTTGTAAACATTTATCCTATTTTGATATATATCTTTGTTGTATCAATATAACATGATCATTTAAAGAGTAAAATAATTCTACTATTTTACTAATATTCAGTTCAGTTCAGTCGCTCATTTGTGTCTGACTCTTTACAACCCCATGAACCACAGCACGCCAGGCCTCCCTGTCCATCACCAACTCCCTGAGTCTACCCAAATCCATGTCCATTGAGTCAGTGATGCCATCCAACCATCTCATTCTCTCAACCATCTCAGTTGTCCCCTTCTCCTTCTGCCCTCAATCTTTCCCAGCATCAGGGTCTTTTCAAATGAGTCAGCTCTTCACATCAGGTGGCCAAAGTATTGGAGTTTCAGTTTCAACATCAGTCCTTCCAATGAACACTCAGGACTGATTTCCTTTAGGATGGACTGGTTGGATCTCCTTGCAGTCCAAGGGACTCTCAAGAGTTTTTTCCAACACCACAGTTCAAAAGCATCAATTCTTCAGTGTTCAGCTTTCTTAATAGTCCAACTCTCACATCCGTATATGACTACTGGAAAAACCACAGCCTTGACTAGACAGACATTTGTTGACAAAGTAATGTCTCTACTTTTGAATATGCTGTCTAGGATGGTCATAACTTTCCTTCCAAGGAGTAAGTGTCTTTTAATTTCATGTTTGCAATCACCATCTGCAATGATTTTGGGCCCCCCCAAAATAAAGTCAGCCACTGTTTCCACTGTTTCCCCATCGATTTGCCATGAAGTGATGGGACCAGATGCCATGATCTTCATTTTCTGAATGTTGAGCTTTAAGCCAACTTTTTCACTCTCCTCTTTCACTTTCATCAAGAGGCTCTTTAGTTCTTCTTCACTTTCTGCCATAAGGGTGGTGTCATCTGCATATCTGAGGTTATTGATATTTCTCCTAGCAATCTNCATTTTCTGAATGTTGAGCTTTAAGCCAACTTTTTCACTCTCCTCTTTCACTTTCATCAAGAGGCTCTTTAGTTCTTCTTCACTTTCTGCCATAAGGGTGGTGTCATCTGCATATCTGAGGTTATTGATATTTCTCCTAGCAATCTTGATTCCAGCTTGTGCTTCCTCTAGCCCAGCATTTCTCATGATGTACTCTGCATAGAAGTTAAATAAGCAGGGTGATGATATACAGCCTTGATGTACTCCTTTTCCTATTTGGAACCAGTCTGTTGTTCCATGTCCAGTTCTAACTGCTGCTTCCTGACCTGCATATAGGTTTCTCAAGAGGCAGGTCAGCTGTCTGATAGTTCCATCTCTTTCAGAATTTTCCAGTTTATTGTAATCCACACAGTCAAAGGCTTTGGTATAGTCAATAAAGATGTTTTTCTGAAACTCTCTTCCTTTTTTGGTGATCTAATGGATGTTGGCAATTTGATCTCTGGTTTCTCTGCCTTTTCTAAAACCAGCTTGAACATCTGAAAGTTACGGTTCATGTATTACTGAAGCCTGGCTTGGAGAATTTTGAACATTACTTTACTAGCGTGTGAGATGAGTGCACTTATGTGGGAGTTTGAGCTTTCTTTGGCATTGCCTTTCTTTGGGATTAGAGTGAAAACTGACCTTTTCCAGTCCTGTGGCCACTGTTGAGTTTTCCAGATTTGCTGGCATATTGAGTGCAGCACTTTCACAGCATCGTCTTTCAGGATTTGAAATAGCTCAACTGGAATTACATCACATCCGCTACCTTTGTTCGTAGTGATGCTTCCTAAGGCCCACTTGACTTCACATTCCAGGATGTCTTTCTCCAGGTAAACGTGAGTTATCACACCATCGTGATTGTCTGGGTCATGAAGATCTTTTTTGTACAGTTCTTTTTGCTTTTGTTAAGTCCATACCATTTCTGTCCTTTATCGAGCCCATCTTTGCATGAAATGTTTCCTTGGCATCTCTAATTTTCTTGAAGAGATCTCTAGTCTTTCCCACTCTATTGTTTTCCTCTATTTCTTTGCATTGATCACTGAGGAAAACTTTCTTATCTCCTTGCTATTCTTTGGAACTCTGCATTCAGATGCTTATATCTTTGCTTTTCTCCTTCGCTTTTCACTTCCCTTCTTTTCTCAGCTATTTGTAAGGCCTCCTCAGACAGCCATTTTGCTTTTTTGCATTTCTTTATCTTGGGTGTGGGACAGCTCCTCTCGACCACTGCCTTTACTAATATATTTCTTAAGAAAAAGATTAGTGATTTTTAAAAAACTGGAGTGAATAAGTTGATTAAGTATTTTCATGATGAACTCTGAGGCTTCCCTATGGCTCAGAGAGCAATGCAAGAGACCTGAGTTTGATCCCTGGGTCAGGAAGGCACCCTGGAGAAGGAAATGGCTACCGACTCCAGTGTTCCTGTTTGGAGAATTCCATGGACAGAGGAGCCTGGCATGAAATGATGAACTTAGCTTTTAGTTTTCATTTTCTCTATTAGAGAAATTTTTCTAAATTCATTTTGAAAATTAAATTTAATATAAGTATTATATGTACATTTCAAATTCCATAATATAACTTTATTTTATTATCTGTTAAAATAACTACATCTGACCATTTTTCTTGAAGAGGTTATTGTCATTATTTATGTTTTGCACATCACACACACACACAGCTTGGTGGAAATCCAACTACTGCACTGAGTGATCACATAAACATGGCTCTTCATAATTTATTAAGTTGTATTAGTAGCACTGTTAATTCTTCTATGACATTTACTTGTTACTAGGAGATTCTCTAATTGATGTATTACTCTAAAATGCTAGAAGTATAACTATCTGGAATGTATATTTTCATCAATAAAATTTAAGAATCTTTATCTATTTGAGAGTAATGTTAGCATAAAAAGAGAACTAAGATTTGGTCCAGCTGTCTCATTTGCAGGTAAAGAAACTGAGCTTCAGGGAGATGAAGTTTTCATTATTCAAGATATGACTTTTGGTGAATAGCATTCAAAGAGAAAGCTTTTTTTGATGTGGACCATTTTAAAGTCTTTAAGAAATTTGGTGCAATAATGTTTCATGCTTCGGTGTTTTGGCCTCAAGGCATGTGGGATCTTGGGTCCCTGTTCAGGGATCAGTCCCACACTCCCTGCATTGGAAGGCAAAGTCTTGAGGGAACTCCCAAAGAGAAAGTATTTTGAGCTACATTATTTCCACTGGCTTTTCAGTCATTTAGATGGTCAATTAAAAAAAATTAATTGTAGGATAATTTGCTTTACACTGTTGTGTTGGCTTCTGCCATATAACAGTGTGAATCAGCCACAAGTACGTATATATCCCCTCCCTCCTGAACCACCCCCTGACTTTCCCACTCCATTCCACCCCTCTAGGTTGTCACAGAGCACCGGGTTGAGCTCTCTGTACCTTTACAGCAGCTTCCCACTGGCTGACGTGACAACCATGTCAGTCCTACTCTTTCACTTCATCCCATCTTCTCCTTCCTCCACTGTGTCCAAAGTCTGTTCTCTATGTTTGCATCTCTATTCCTACCCTGCAATTAAACTACCATATGCCCTAGCAATCCCACTACTAGGCATATACCTGAGAAAACCACAATTGAAAAAGTCACATACCCCACTGTTCATAGTGACACTGTTTACAGTAGCTAGGACATGGAATATGTCCTAGTAACCTAAATATCCATTGGCAGATGAATGCATAAAGAAGCTGTGGTACATTTATACAATGGAATATTACTCAGCCATAAAAAGGAACACATTTGGGTCAGTACTAGTGAGGTGGATGAACCTAGAGCATACAAAGTGAAGTAAGTCAGAAAGAAGAAAACAAGCTTTGTATATTAATATGGCTCAGATGGTAAAGAATCTGCCTACAGTGCAAGAGACCAGGGTTTGATCCCTGGGTTGGGAAGATACCCTGGTGAAGGAAATGGCTACCCACTCCAGTATTCTTAGAGCTTTCTGGTGATTGAGATGGTAAAGAATCTGCCCAATGCAGGAGACCCAGGTTCATATCCTGGGTTGGGAAGATCCCCTTGAGAAAGGAAAGGCTACCCACTCCAGTATTCTTGCCTGGGAAATCCAATGGACAGAGTAGTCTAGCAGGCTACAATCCATGGGGTTGCAAAGAGTCAGATACCACTGAGTGACACATACACACAGAATCCAGAAAAAATTAATTTTATTTATAAGTTGTTGATTATTTAACTTTTTAAATTTTAATTTTATTTAAAAGTTTTTGATTATTAAAATATCCAACAAAACATTGCTGTCATTGTGCTTTCCACTCTTTCCCACATATGATTCACATTCTATTTCTCTGATGCAGATATAAAAGTCAAGAGGTACTTGCCAAGATGTATGTTAGTGTCTTTATTATCCTCTATTTTTCTAAAGTGTCTATGACACTTTATTCCTTTTTAAAAAGCTATACAAATTTCAAAGGGGAATATATATATATATATGTATAGCAATTGTATAGATTTTATGGTCAAGTGAGTATTTCTATCTGTCTCTTATACACATCTAGATGTGTATAAGAGACAGGAGTGGGGGCTACTCTCTAATTTTATCAAGAGAGATGTGTATAAGAGACAGTCCATATTCTTCTCCATTATGGTTTCATAACTTCATGTTCTTTTCCATAATAATTTATCATAGGATATTGAATATAGTCCTCTTTTCATATTCATTTCCACTATGGTCTATCACAGAATATGAATATAGTTCTCTGTGTTCTGCAGTGGGACCCTGTTTTTTCTCCATTCTATATGTAATAGTATGCATCTGATAATCCCAAACTCCCAGTCCTTCCCTCCCTGATCTTCCCCCCCTTAAATATAACTACGTGTTTTTATATTGTAGACTTGTAGACTCTGGAATCAAAAAACTATATTTAAAGTGAATTTGAGTCTTCAACACATTGGTAATTATAAGCTAGCATCTAAGACCCATAGGAAACATGTGTGCACACACTCAACAGATGTAAAATATGCATGTTCACAACATATGCACACACACACATATATACACATATAAATATCATACACACATATATATACATACATATATGTAGTGTGTGTGTCTGTGTGTATGTATAAATATAATGGTTTTGTGGAGCCAAGCTGTGGAAGCTAGACTTACTTCATGTTAATCCATGTTTTCTAGCATCACAGGGGCTTAGATTATTTTCTATTGAAATTTCTCATCTGCTGCATTAAAAGAAAAAAAATCAGACACTATTTTGCTTAGCCACAAAGCCTAGTCCTTCTCAACACATTTTAATCTGTGGATGTGTTGAATATGAAAGGAAGACTTGAATGAAAATGTGAACACTTTCTTTGAGTCATAAAATTCCCAATAGAACTTAGATTCTTTTCTTGAAATGAATACCCTTAAGTGTCTAGGTGTGTAAACATTCTATGCATAAAATATCTATATAATAGCCTTGTATAGACCTTAATATGTGGATTTGCAAATGCATCTTTTATATGGTCTGACAGTAATTCTTTTTATCATAAACTGTTATTATATTTGAAATCATTATGTGCTTTGAGCACCTGGTTAATCTTTTGCTTAAATTCTCTGTCAGCCAGGTGTCCTTTTAGGGATCACAGAAAGATTGGACCTCGTTTAAGTGTGAAATAATCCTGTTGCTTCTATCTGAGAGTGAATGAGCCTGGGATTAGATCAGATAAAACACACTCAAGCTAAAGTGCACAAGGTGGATTATGCAAGAAAAGAGGATTTAGTGAAGAACGGATCCACAACTTTTTGTTAACACAGAGAATGGTGTCTTTTGTAAGCAACATTTGTGGAAACTCAACTGGAGCTTTAAAAGCTATGTCTTTTGTTGTACATTTCTCTGCATACATTTGCTTTGTAGCTGGGAGTGCTAACTTTGGAAGCCATGCTGGGCCAGGGCTCATGCTCATTTTGCCTAATGAAAAGCTAAGGATGTACTTTTACTCATACATTCTTGTTTTGTCTTCTTTGAAGTTTATAAAGCTCTCCTGAAAGATGTGAAGTTCATTAGGTTGTTTTTATCATAACCACAAATTAAATATCTCTTCCCTGGGGAGGCATAAGCTTCAAGTATAAGCTCTACTTTCTATAATGTTTACTTAATTATTAATATATTGCTTCTTGTTCTTAATATTAAAAAACACCTAATAAGATTTATTAAGGTACATTCTGAATTTAATGTTATACTTGTTAAATTACTAATGTCTTAATGCATCTTCTCAAAGTTACAAGTTATATATAGAGCTGACAGGTATATAGGCAAGAGATGCTTTCAGCATTATTGGTGTAAGATTTGGCACTAGAACTTCTAAATATCATAATTCTATAAAATTCTCTGGCTCTGGAGCTTTTCCTATGCTCAGAGGCATGTTCCTTCAGTTTCGAAGTTTCAGCATTTCTTTTATAACGTGAGTTTTTTAAATGGAAGGGGAAACAGACATTTTCTTGTACCCACTGGTTTTTAGTTTGTGATATGACCAATCAGTAGAACCTCTAATTTAGAATTTAAATGATTATCAAATCCACTCAATTATTCCTGCCTTATTTAATGAATCTAAATATCTACATATTATCTGATCAACCAAATGATTATCTATAGGATGTCAGTGAGTACTTCTCATACCTGCTTTTTCCTGCAACACTGCACCACATATTACACTTTCTGAGTGTTTTTCTGAATGTTGTATTTAAAAGTTTTTCTGAATGTTGTATGGCAAAGTAGAAATGCTCAAAAAGTAGGTAATTCTGCAGGTCTGAATAAAATTACTTGAATTAATCAAATTTTTTATTGAGATGCTTTTAATACAACTGAATTAAGAAGGAGTTTAACGATCATATCGTCCTCAGAATTTTGTTTTCCTATTATTTATTCCTAATGGAAAAGTGCTAAAGCATGTTTACTCATACATACTCACACGTACTCATATATGTGAAGAGAAATATCTCTACTCTTAGCTATAATGAGATGTGATTCAAGAAGAAAAGTCTGGCTTCTTCACAGTAACTTTCTTACCTGTCTACCACAAAGATGTAATTTTTATCAAGAGTATCATGTATTAGATATGTGCTTTGTATGACTTGTCTTAAAATCTTTTAAAACTTGAGTAATAAATTTAAAAATTGACAAATTAAGCTAGTAGAGAGTGATACAGATTAATAGCATATTGAACTAAGAGGAACTCTTTGTCAAGGGATTTTGATGATAGGAATAGATTTTTGGCATCCTCTTTTGAGGCTCAGATGGTAAAGCGTCTGCCTACAATGTAGGAGGCCCAGGTTCTAATCCCTGGGTTGAGAAGATCTCCTGGAGAAGGAAATGGCAACCCACTCCGGTATTCTTGCCTGGTGAACTAAGAGGAACTCTTTGTCAAGGGATTTTGATGATAGGAATAGATTTTTGGCATCCTCTTTTGAGGCTCAGATGGTAAAGCGTCTGCCTACAATGTAGGAGGCCCAGGTTCTAATCCCTGGGTTGAGAAGATCTCCTGGAGAAGGAAATGGCAACCCACTCCGGTATTCTTGCCTGGAAAATCCCATGGACAGAGGAGCCTGATAGACTACAGTCCATGGGGTCACAAAGAGTCAGACACGACTGAGCGACTTCACTTTGTTTGTTTGTTTGGATATCATATAATTCAGTAACAATTCTTTCAGATAAATAACACTATGGTTTTGCTTTGGCTATCAAGAGGTTTGAGCCAAATTCATGATCCAATACTCTTAACTCTATAGGAACATATACTATGCGTTCTTGCAAGCTAATCTTTCTCATGGACTTTTTTCTTAATTACATCTTCTTTTCAATCATATTCTTTTGGCTATTAATATTATCCTTTTATAATCACTAGTATTTGTGTAACCTTCTTTAAATACTTCTGTGAAATGGAATAGGAAACAAATATATAAATAGTAATAAAGATTATTTATAACTCTATGAGCTTATTTAATTTTATTTATTCTTATTCTTTATAATTATTATTATATTTCACCAAGTACAATTTATATACATTTTCTCACTGATATTTAAAATATATGGCAGTTTAGCCAGGGAGTTGATAAGCTTTCTACATATTTTTATATGTTTTTAACATATTAACCACAATTTATAGTTGTGGTTCTCAAAGAATTGTCATTTGATAAATCAGTCCACAGGGAGTTCAGCAGTTTGGAAAGAAAAGTTATTGCACAATTTTTTAATATACATTTTAGAAATTTGAACAAGAAAGCTGATTAAGATTATCATAAAAATCCTAGTATCTACTCAGTAATCTTTACTGTACTAAAGATTGTGAAGGTACTGAGAAGAATGCAATTATCAGTTTATCTCAGTTGCATTTATTTTTCAGGAGACAGCTCACTTGGTTAATTTTTTCATATCATTCTGTATTTTAAGTATTTATTTTTATTTTAGCTAATAGGTTGTGTTAGGTCCCTAATTTTTTGTATTATAAATGGCTCAAAAGTTGGTCTTTGAAAAGCAAAAGTCTTAAAAATCAAATAGCACTGTTCAGAAAAATACCATAGCTAAATATTTAACAATACTCCAGTGAACTTATAAAATGTAAAGCTGTATGTCCAGGAATAAGAGTGTATATCATGATGTTTCTGAAGAAAGTGATAAAACCAGAACAAAATGTGACACTTAATATCTGAAAATTGCCTTTTATTCAACTAACTAGAGATCATCTTAATCTTCAGGATATTGTCTATTATAAAGTACAATTAAGTAGTGACATAAAGCTATGCAGACTTTTATATCATTTTTCAAACAAAATTACCTTGATGGCAAATATCTCTAGGACAATCACAAACTCATGCATTTTAGCAAGAAATTGATGTTTTCTGCTAAAATAGAAAATAATCAAAATTTACTATTTTCTTTATAGCAACACCATTTGCAGGTCACACATTGCCAAGAAGCATATAAAACCATCTGCAAAGTTACAAATATAATGCTCAGAAGAAAGTGAGGCAAGCTGTTGGCAAGCTCCTTTATCGAATGACACCATTTGGCTTTGTATATCAACAAACATACTACTAGGAAAAGAAACACTACATTGGGAGAGTGTGAAGAGATTTTTGACTTATAGCAGCTGGATGAAACCTACAAAATGGGAATCCGTTCTTAATATATGTGCAGGAAAAGACATATACTCAATAGATAATTATGATATTCATTTTGAAACAAGAAGCTATAGGAGAAAAAGAAATCTTATTTTATGAGCCTTGACGTAGATTGGGGAAGGCGCTTCAGGCTTGTTTCTGAGGGAGCACAAGCAACGTGTGCATCAAGAAAGTCACTGCGGAGTGAATAACGCAGTAATGTCATCCACACAGTGCTTTGCCCACATACTGCTTTATTCGTAGATACCAGTTGGTGGTTAACAAAATGCCTCCTGATTTTGATTTAGTGCTGAAGGAAATGGTGAAAACTGTGGTCCAATGATGCTAAACATTTGAGAAACCCTGTTAAATGTCAGACTCTGATAGTGCCTCATTAGAATTATTGCTAGAACCTTTTCTAATTAGTTTCTGAGATCATTCTTGACTCACTCTAATCCATGGGTTGGCAACCTTCTTCCATAAAGTCTTCATTGTAAATACTTTCAGCTTTGTAGGACATATGGCTTCTGTTGTAACTACTCAACTCTATCATTGCAGCACAACATGTAAACAAATAAGTGTGACAATATTCTGATAACACTTTATTCACAAGCAAGTAGTGGGCTGGATCTGGCCCATGGGCTACAATTTTGACTCCTGCTAATCTATCTGGTACTTCATCCAGAGGAGTTAATGTAATGTGAAATTTTGATCATAACATACATCTACTAAGCAGCTTTCATTTTCCTTTGTTGATAACTAAAGCTTGGTATCTTTAGAATGATATTCAAGGTCTATCTTATTTGAGTTCTCTCTCCCTTTTGAGTCTCATCTTATGCTTTTATTCAATATGAACTTGAAGATATAGCAACTCTACTCAAAATGAAGCACAGAGAGGAAAATGCAAGTAAGCTAACAAACCAGTGTGTAAGTGTAATCAAATAGCTTCAAGAGTTCTAATGTGTGCTCTGTGTGTGTGTGATCAGAGAGGTGAAGAAAAGGACAAAGAGAACAAAAATATTTTAAAATTAGTGGTAGAAAAATTTTCCAAATTCGATGAAAACTCTGTGTGCAGATTAAAAAAAAAAAAAATATCTAAATACAAGTAACAAAGAAAAAAACACACCAAAGTACACTGTACCTAAGTGTTTAAAACCAGTAATAAGGAGAAAATCTTAAAATCAGAGAGCGTAAAAAACACATTATATCTCAAGGAACAAAAATACGTATGACATCATTTCAACTTAGAAGGAATACAAGCCAGAGACAGTGAAGCCACATCTTTGAAGTACTGAAAAAAGTAATAAAGCAAACAAAAATATTAACCTTAAATCTTTGACTAGTTAAAATATCTTTCAAAATAAAAGGTAATTTTGGTGGTTCCTCAAGAAATTAAATGGAATGACTGAAGAGGAGAAATTCCACTGCTAGCTAGATGCCGAATAATTGCAAACACAGACTAAGAAGGGCTTCACCAGTGGTTCAGTGGTAAAGAATCTTCCTGCAATGTAGGAGACCTGAGTTCAATACCTGGGTCAGGAAGATCTGCTGGAGAAGAAAATGGCAACCCACTCCAGTATTCTTGCCTGGAAAATCCCATGAAAAGAGGAGCCTGGCAGGTTACAGTTCATGTCACAAAGAATTAGACGTAACTGAGCACACACACACATACACACACTCATATGGATACTTGTTCACCAATATTCATAGCAATATTATTCACAACTGCTAAAATGTGGAAACAACTCAAGCAACTATAAACGAATGGATAAACAAAATGTGATATGCACATATACATGGAATATTATTTAGTCACAAAAATGAATGAAGTTCTGATATATGCTATGACATTGGTGAAGCTTGAAAACATCATGGTAAGTAAAATAAGCCAGACAGCAAAGGACCAATGTCATGTGATTCCACTCATTTGAAATATCTAGAATAGGCAAACTCATTGAGATAGAATTAGATTGGAGGTTACCAGAGGCTGGGAGGAAGGAGAGGGAGGAATTATTGCTTAATGGGTACAAAGTTTCTGTTTGAGTTGGTGAAAATTTGGAAATAGATAGTAGCACAGTTGTACAACAATGTCAATCATTTATCTTAAAATATTATTAAAAGGCAAATTTTGTGTGTATTACCACAATAAAAATTCTTAGAACTTTAATAAATTAAAAGAAAATTTAAAAAGTGTTTAAAATGCAGCTTGACAAGTAAAACATATTTTAACACAAAACGAAAAAACATAAAAACATAAAGACTTTCTAAGACATATAAAAGCTGAAAGAACCCATCACTAGAAAACCTGCAATATAGGAAATATTAAAGGAAGTCCTTCAGACAGAAGAAAAATGATACCAGATGAAAATCTGAGTCTAAACAAATGCAAAAAATGGTTAACTACAATGTAAATATTTTATAATTATTTTAAATACCTGTTTAAAGCAAAACATTGAAAAATATAGTTGGGCTTATAACATATGTAAAGCAATGTTTAAGACAACAATAACACAAAGTCTGGGAGCAAGAAATGGGGAAATTCTGTTATGAGGCTCTCATATTATACTTGAAGTATTATTATATCACTTGAAAATACAGTCTAATGATTTAAAGATATATACTACCAACCCTAAAGCTTCTACGTTTGAACACTCAATAGACTGATATGCTTTCCAAATCCAAATAAAACATTTCCAAACATAGATAATATAATGGGCAAAAAAAAAAAAAAAAAACAAGTTTCTATAAATTTAAAAGAATTTAAATTATACAAAGTTATTCTCTGATCACAAGGGAACTAAAGTACAGATCAATAATGTAATTATATCTAGAAAATCCTCAGATATTTGGAAACTAAATCACATACTTCAAAATAAACCATAGATCAGAAAAGGAAATTAGAAAATATTTTGAACTTAATGAAAACAAAACAACACATCAAAATCTCTGGGATGAAGCTGCTGCTGTTGCTAAGTCACTTCTTCAGTCGTGTCTGACTCTGTGTGACCCCATAGACGGCAGCCCACCAGGCTCCACTGTCCCTGAGATTCTCCAGGCAAGAACACTGGAGTGGGTTGCCATTTCCTTCTCCAATGCATGAAAGTGAAAAGTGAAAGTGAAGTCGCTCAGTCGTGTCCGACCCTCAGCGACCCCATGGACTGCAGCCCTCCAGGCTCCTCCATCCATGGTATTTTCCAGGCAAGAGTACTGGAGTGCGGTGCCATTGCCTTCTCCGGGGATGAAGCTAAATAAATAGAAATGTATAATGCTAACACCTATGCTAGAAAATAAGGTCCAAAATCAGTTACCTCATTTTATACCTTACAAAATAGAAAAAAAGAAGAGCAAATGAAACTTATAGAAAGCAGAACAAAAGAAATACATAGTTCAGAGAGGAAATCAAGGCCATAGATAACAAAAAATCAATAGAGAGAATAAGCAAAGCCAAAAACTGCTCTCTGAGATCAATATAATCTATAAATTTCTAATCATACTGATCAGACAAAATAAGAACACACAAATTAACATCAGAAAGAAAAATTGAGACATTATTAATGATTCTAAAGATAATTAGAAAGTGATAATTAGAAGTGATAATTCAAAAACCTTATGAATAACTTTTGTCAAGTAATTTGATGATTTGAATTAAATGCATACATTTGCTGAAAGAGATAATGTCCCAACATGAGGACAACATAACTCTTACACTAAAACTAGGAAAAGACATTATAAGCAAAGAAAACTACATCCCAGTATACCAGTATCTTCCATGAATACCAGAACTATATACCAAAATCCTCCATGAATATAGACTTCAAAAATCTCAACAAAATTTTAGCAAACGAAGCTCCACCATGTATAAAGTTTACTACATCATGAGCAAGTGGGATTTAGCCAAGTAATAAGGTTTAACATTCAAAATTCAATCAATGTATTTCCCCATAATAACCGATAAAATAAAATATATGACCATTTCAATAGGTGCAAAGTATTTAACATAATCCAGTATCCAATTTTGATTAAGAAATAAAATCTTACCAAGCTAGTGTAGAAAAGAAACTTTCTCAACTTGATAAAGGATATCTACAAAATCTATGGTTAACATCACACTTAATGGTAAAACACTGAATGCTTTTTCCCTAAAGGCAAGAACTTTATGGAAAGTCAAAAGGATGTCCATTTTTACCCATTTTCTTCATCATTGTACTGGATATTGGGCCCAGGGCAGTAAATCAAGAAAAGGAAATAACAGGCATCTGAATTGAAAAGGAAAAAACAGAGGTCTTTATTCACATATTACATGATTGTATACATAGAAAATCTGATAAAATCTGATAAAAGCTACTAGA
>SJYT01063704.1:25734-66585 GCA_006410635.1 Cephalophus harveyi
GAAGTAGTGGGTGAGTTTAGCAAGATGAAAAAAAAATCAATATAAACATTAAATTGTATTGCCATGTACTATAAAATTGAAAGAATAATTCTATTTATAATAGCAACAAAATATAACATACTAAGGAATGGATCTGATAAATGGGACATAAGACCTGTGTTCATTGAAAACTATAAAATATTGCTGAAGGTAATTAAAAAAAAGTAAATGAAAATATCTACTGTGCCCATGGATCAGAAATTCAATAGTTATTAGCATGTCAGTTCTTTCCATATCAATCTTTAGATTTAATTATATGTGGAATACATCATGCAAAATGCTGGGCTGGATAAAGCTCAAGCTGGAATCAAGATTTCCAGGAGAAATGTCAATAACCACAGATATGTAGATCACCCCACTCTAATGGCAGAAAGTAAAGAGGAACTAAAGAGCCTCTTGATGAAGGTGAAAGAGGAGAGTGAAAAAGTTGACTTAAAACTCAACATTCAAAAAACAAAGATCATGGCATCTGGTCCAATCACTTCATGTCAAATAGATGGAGCAGCAATGGAAACAGTGACAGACTTTATTTTCTTGCGCTCCAAAATCATTGCAGATGGTGACTGCACCCATGAAATTAAAAGATGCTTATATAAAAAGCTGTGACCAACCTAGGTAGCGTATTTATAACCAGAGACATTACGTTGCTGACAAAGGTCCATCTAGTCAAAGCTATGGTTTTTCCAGTAGTCATATATGGATGCGAAAGTTGGACCATAAAGAAAGCTGAGTGCCAAAGCACTGATGCTTTTGAACTGTGGTGTTGGAGAAGACTCTTGTGAGTCCCTAGACTGCATGAAGATCAAACCATTCAATTGTAAAGGAAAGTTGAATAGTTGAAAGTTAAGTCGCTCAGTCGTGTCCGACTCTTTGCAACCCTGTGGACTGTAGCCCACCAGGCTCCTCCATCCATGGGATTCTCCAGGCAAGAATACTAGAGTGGGTTGCCATTTCCTTCTCCAGGGGATCTTCCTGACCCAGGGATCAAACCCAGGTCTCCTGCATTAGAGGCAGACACTTTAACCTCTGAGCCACCAGGGAAGCTGTATAGTAAAGGAAATCAGTCCTGAATATTCATTGGAAGGACTGATGCTGAAGCTCAAGGTCCAATGCTTTGGCACCTGATACAAAGTACTGACTCAGTGGAAACGACCTTGATGCTGGGAAAGACTGAAGGCAGAAGGAGAAGGGGACAGCAGAGGATGAGATGGTTGGCATGGGTTTGAGCAAGCTCTGGGAGTTGGTGATGGAGAGGGAAGCCTGGCTTGCTGTAGTCCTTGGGGTCACAAATAGCCAGACACAACTGAGCAACTGAACTGAAGACATTTAACTCAGTGAAACAACAAATCTTAATATACAACCTGAAATTATAAACTGCCTCGAAAAAATATAGGGTAAAAGTAAATTCTTAGCTAAAACATAAAAATCATGATCTATAGGGCAAATATTTTAAAATTAGGTTTATCAAAATTAAGAACAAAATATCAATAACCTCAGATATGCAGATGACACTACCCTTATGGCAGAAAGTGAAGAGGAACTAAAAAGCCTCTTGATGAAAGTGAAAGAGGAGCGTGAAAAAATTGGCTTAAGGCTCAACATTCAGAAAACAAAGATCATGACATCTGGTCCCATCACTTCATGGGAAATAGATGGGGAAACAGTGGAAACAGTGTCAGACTTTATATTTTTGGGCTCCAAAATCACTGCTGATGGTGATTGCAGCCATGAAACTAAAAGACACTTACCCCTTGGAAGAAAAGTTATGACCAACCTAGATAGCATATTGAAAAGTAGAGACATTACTTTGCCAACAAAGATCCATTTAATCAAGGCTATGGTTTTTCCAGTGGTCATGTAAGGATGTGAGAGTTGGACTGTGAAGAAAGCTGAGTGCCAAAGAATTGATGCTTTTGAACTGTGGTGTTGGAGAAGACTCTTGAGAGTCCCTTGGACTGCAAGGAGATCCAACCAGTCCATTCTAAAGGAGATCTGTCCTGGGTGTTCTTTGGAAAGACTGATGCTAAAGCTGAAACTTCAGTACTTTGGCCACCTCATGCGAAGAGTTGACTCATTGGAAAAGACTCTGATGCTGGGAGGGATTGGGGGCAGGAGGAGAAGGGGATGACCGAGGATGAGATGGCTGGATGGCATCACCGACTCGATGGATGTGAGTTTGAGTGAACTCCGGGAGTTGGTGATGGACAGGGAGGCCTGGTGTGCTGCAATTCATGGGGTCACAAAGAGTCGGACACAACTAAGTGACTGAACTGAACTGAACTGTGCTTCAAAATAGGGCTTCCCAGGTGGCACTAATGGTAAAGAATTCACCTGTCAATGCAGCAAACTTAAGAGAGGCGGTCCGATCCCTGGGTCGGGAAGATCCTCTGCATGGGGGCACCCCAACTCACTCCAGTATTTCTCATGGACAGAGAAGCCTGGTGGGCTACAATCCATAGGATCACAAAGAGTTGGACATGACTGAAGTGACTTGGCACAGCACAGTGCTCCAAAATATGCTGCTAAGAGGATTAAAAAAAAAAACAAACTAACACTGAGAGAACATGCTTATAATTCATGTGTTCAGTAGTGGACTTTTATCTAGAATGTGTATATGGAGAAATCTCAAACTTATTAATAAGAACAAACAATCCAAGTATTAAAATGCTCAGTATATTTTAACAGACATTACATAAACAAGATATGCAAGTGAAAAGATGCTAATCATCATTATCTATTAAGGACATTTTTACTAAAACCATAATGAAATAACATTATACACCCACCAGAATGGTCAAAATTAAGAAAAGCTAACATAATCACAACAAGTATTGGCATGAATGCGGAGCAACTAGAACTTTTCATCACTGCTAGTATGAACATCGGAGAAGGCAATGGCACCCCACTCCAGTACTCTGCCTGGAAAATCCCATGGACGGAGGAGCCTGGGAGGCTGCAGTCCATGGGGTCGCTGAGTCAGACACGACTGAGCAACTTCACTTTCACTTTTCCCTTTCATGCATTGGAGAAGGAAATGGCAACCCACTCCAGTGTTCTTGCCTGGAGAATCCCAGGGATGGCGGAGCCCAGTGGACTGCCATCTGTGGGGTCGCACAGAGTCGGACACGACTGAAGCGACTTAGCAGCAGCAGCAGCAGCAGTATGAACATAAAATAGCACCACCACTTTGGAGAACAACTTGAAATTTCTTAGACATTACATACCTACCATTTGATTCAACCGTTCCATTCCTAGATATTTACTTAAGAAAAATGGAAATATATGTCCATACAAAAACATGTATATGAGTATGTGCATCAGTTTTAACTGAAGTAGCCCCAAACTGGAAACAAACCAAATATTCATCACCAGGTAAATCGAGAAACAAATTACAGATTATGCATGCAGTGAAATATTACTCAGTAATAAAAAATGGAATTATTGGTACACACAACTACATGGATGAATCTAGAAAGAATTGAAAGAAGACATACAAGATAATTCCATTTATAAAAACTCTAGAATATGCAAACTAATCTAGAGTAATAGGAAGATCAGTGGCTGTCTATCTGGGGGTAAGCATGGGAAGGCAGAAAACAGAAATTGTAAAGAGCAAGAGAAAATATGGGGGATGATGGATATATTCATTATCTTGATTGTTGTGCCAATTTCATGGGTGTATACATGTAAAATATATCAAAGGATGATTTTAAAATATGCAGTTTACTATATGTCTATTATACTTCAATAAGACTGTTTAAAAATAAAGTCTTTTCTCTCAAGGAGCTTTCAATCTTGAATTTTGGGGGGAGACATTATGTGGCTCTACAATGATTTTTGAGATAAAATATTCAAGTTAAATACTATTGAATTATTTTAAGGAGAAATAAAAGCATTTGTCAGTTTGACAAATAAAGTTCCCTTTTAATTTTCTCATGTACCTAGACTGCCAAAGCCTCTTAGGTTCTTATTGAAAATGTGGTTGGCCTTCTAAGAAGATAAACGTATCAACATAATGTCTATGAAACAATGCCCTGAGGCAGCTTCTGACCTTTCTCCAGTAGGTATAGTTTGGTATGGTTCATCTACTATGAATTTCACAGCAGGTATAAAAATTAGACAGTTGGGAATTTACTAGGAAATCAAATATTGCATCGTCATTTGTTTAAATCAAGGAATGACTTGTTTTTCAAGACGGTAAAGCATCTGCCTACAATGCAGGAGACCTGGGTTCAATCCCTGTGTCAGGAAGATCTCCTGGAGAAGGGAGTGGCAACCCACTCCAGTATTCTTGCCCCCCGCCCCCAAAAAAAAAGAGGCTCAAAGAAATACACATTACTATATATAAATTAGACAATTAAAAGTCCAGGGAGAGGCAATTTTTATTAATCTTATAGTTTATCTATGTTATCTAGAAAGCTTGAAGTTAACCCCCTGAAGAACTGCAAATTACTTATTCATGTCACTTATTTTTCTCATTCATACTTTCACTTATTTTCTCAATAACTCACAGGAAAGATTGCTCTTCCAGTGCTCCCATATTCTTTCACTGGTTTTTACTGATCCTGCCCCATCAGATGCTCTTTACTGTTCTCTCTCTGCTTAATTTGTTTTCCCCAACTTTCTCCAACTTATCCCCCACTCCCACATCCTACTCCTCACTAACCTTACAACTGCCCACCTTGAGGATGTTTGCAGAAAACCCACTGTTGCAAAGAGATAAATAGTTGTCATAATATATATGTTGAATAAACACAATCTATAATATAACCAATGTGCAGCTTTTCTTTGTATCTCACCATTAGTTTAAAATCTGTTACTTGAGACTAACATTTGTATCCCTGGATAGAAATTTGGAAAGAAATCATGAATTTTGTGCTCACTCTTAGATAGAGTCTTAGTTCAGCAATTAGAAAGTGTCCGGTAGAAGATAATCAATACTTTGATTTTCTTCCCAGATTAAATTTTTATTCCTTTTCTGTAAGCTGGCTAGAAGTTCTCTGCACCATCATGAAATGATCCTGATTCAGTTGTCTCCCTTTTTTCCTACTTCTGTTCTCATCTTCACTTGGTAGCTGCTATGTTAGGCCATTTCAGGTTCAAGAAGAGAAGGAGGAAAGGTAAGAGGCAAGGATTTTCTCAGGCTGAGTGGCTTTCTACTTTCTGTGTCTGACATATGTTAAAAGCCAACCTTCAGGGGGATATAAGGTTCCTGTAGAGACCCCACTCCAATACTCTTGCCTGGAAATCCCAGGGATGGGGAGCCTGGTGGGCTGCCGTCTGTGGGGTCGCAAAGTCAGACACGACTGAGGCAACTTAGCAGCAGGAGCAGCAGAGATTTCTACCAATGGGAACATTCTTGTGAAGTTCCTCTGATCCCTACTGGACACTACTCTATACTGAGTGATCAATTGCAATTCATTCTGCAAGCTCTACCATCCAAATTTGTCTTCAGTTTCATGTTGCAACCATGAGGTTCCCCTTCTGAACAGGACTCAAAACAATACTATATATCTCTCCATGTAGTCCACTTGGAGTAAGAAATTTTCTCTTGCATTCCTTGCATCTAAAAGGCAAATATTCTCTTGTAAAATCTTCAAATAGGCATGCTTCTCTCACACAGTTTAGAATCTAGTCTGTCATATTGGTTTTTGAGTTCAGTTCAGTTCAGTCGCTCAGTCGTGTCCGACTCTTTGCGACCTCATGAATCGCAGCATGCCAGGCCTCCCTGTTCATCACCATCTCTCAGAGTTCACTCAGACTCACGTCCATGGAGTCTGTGATGCCATCCAGCCATCTCATCCTCAGTCGTCCCCTTCTCCTCCTGCCCCCAATCCCTCCCAGCATCAGAGTCTTTTCCAATGAGTCAACTCTTCGCATGAGGTGGCCAAAGTTTCCATTTTGAGCCCTATGATGCTAATTAGGCTTAAAGTCTTAACAGCTCTCATGATCATTGTCTCTAAAGCAGTCACTCCAGTTGAGTTCAGTTCAGTCACTCAGTCATGTTCGAATCTTTGCAGCTCCCAGGGCTTGCTCAAACTCATATCCATTGAGTTGGTGATGCCATCCAACCATTTGCTCCTCTGTCATCCCCTGCTCCTCCTGCCTTCAATCTTTCCCAGCATCAGGGTCTTTTCCAATGAGTCAGTACTTCAAATCAGGTGACCAAAGAATTGGAGCTTCAGCTTCAGCATCCAGTTCTTCCAATGAAGATACAGGACTGATTTCCACTAGGATAGACTGGTTTGCTCTCCATGCAGTCCAAAGGACTTACAAGAGTCTTCTCCAAAACCACAGTTCAAAAGCATCAATTCTTCAGCATTCAGCTTTCTTTATGGTCCAACTCTCACATCCATACATGACTACTGGAAAAACTATAGCTTTGACTAGACGGATCTTTGTTGACATAGTAATGTCTCTGCTTTTTAGTATGCTGTCTAGGTTGGTCACAGCTTTCTTCCAAGGAGCAAGCATCTTTTAATTTCATTAAAATTAATGCTACAGTCACCATCTGCAGTGATTTTGGAACCCAAGAAAATAAAGTCTGTCACTGTTTCCATTGTTTCCCTATCTATTCACCATGATTGATGGGACTGGATGCCATCCATGATCTTAGTTTTTTGAATGTTGAGTTTTAAGCCAGTTTTTTCACTTTCCACCTTCACTTTCATCAAGAAGCTTTTTAGTTCCTCTTTGCTTTCTGCCATAAGGATGGTGATCTGCATATCTGTGGTTATTGATATTTCTCCTGGCAATCTTGATTCCAGCTTATGCTTCATCCAGCCTGGCATTTTGCATGATGTACTCTGCATATAAGTTAAATAAACAGAAGACATTATACAGCTTTGTCATACTCCTTTCCTAATTCTCTTACTCCTTAAGACATTCAGAATAATCTCTGGCTATAGAATTTCAGGTCTTATTAGGTAAGAGTGAGCAAGGTGTTCAGAGAGCAAAAATTTTTTCTGGAATGTTGGAAACCATTTTACAAAGGCAGCTGACATAAGCTTTAGCTATATTGTTTATTCCAAAACTATTCAAACTAGAAAAATAGGGAAGTTTTCATTGTTTTGCTGTTGTTGTTTAGTTGCTAAGTTGTGTCCAACTCTTTTATGACCCCTTGGACTGCCAAGCCAAAGTTGTGCTTACTGCCTGATGGGATTATAATAAAGCCACACTTACTCATTTGTCAAGTGGAGAAATAACACCAGAAAGAATGAAGAGACAGAGCCAAAGCACCAACAACACCCAGTTGTGGATGTGACTAGTGATAAAGTAAAGTCCAATGCTGTAAAGAACAATATTCCATAGGAACCTGGAATGTTAGGTCCGTGAATCAAGGCAAATTGGAAGTAGTCAAACAGGAGATGGCAAGAGTGAACATTGACATTTCAGGAATCAGCGAACTAAAATGGATTGGAATGGGTGAATTTAACCCAGATGACCATTATATCTACTACTGTGGGCAACAATCCCTTAGAAGAAATGGAGTAGCCATCATAGTCAACAAAAGAGTCTGAAATGCAGTACTTGGATGCAATCACAAAAATGACAGAATGTTCTCTGTTCATTTCCAAGGAAAACCATTCAATATTGCAGTAATCCAAGTCTATGCCCCAACCAGTAATGCTGAAGAAGCTGAAGTTGAACAGTTCTATGAAGATCTACAAAACCTTCTAGAATAACACCCCCAAAAGATGTCCTTTTCATTATAGGGGACTGAAATGCAAAAGTAGAAAGTCAAGAAATACCTGGAGTAACAGGCAAATTTGGCCTTGCAGAACAGAATGAAGCAGGGCAAAGGCTAACAGAGTTTTGCCAAGAGAACCCACTGGTCATAGCAAACAACCTCTTCCAACAACACTGGAGAAGACTCTACACATGGACATCACCAGATGGTCAATACCAAAATCAGATTATATTCTTTGCAGTCAAAGATGGAGAAGCTCTATCTGGCCAACAAAAGAAGACTGGGAGCTGAATGTGGCTCAGATCATAGACTCCTTATTGCCAAATGCAGACTTAAATTGAAAAAAATAGGGAAAACCACTAGACCATTCAAAGATGACCTCAATCAAATCCCTTATGATTATACAGTGGAAGTAAGAAATAGATTCAAGGAATTATATTTGATACACAGAGTGCCTGAAGAACTATGGACAGATGTATGTGACGTACTAGAGAGGGGATCAAGACTATTATTCCCAAGAAAAAGAAATTCAAAAAGGCAAAATGGTTATCTGAGGAGGCCTTACAAATAGTTGTGAAAAGAAGAGAAGCAAAAAGCAAAGGAGAAAAGGAAAGATATACCCTTTTGAATGCAGAGTTCCAAAGAAGAGCAAGCTGCTGCTGCTGCTAAGTCACTTCAGTCGTGTCTGACTCTGTGACCCTATGGACAGCAGCCCACCAAGCTCATCTGTCCACAGGATTCTCTAGTCAAGAATACTGGTGTGGGTTGCCATTTCCTTCTCCAAAGAATAACAGGGAGAGATAAGAAAGCCTTCCTCAGTGATCAATGCAAAGAAATAGAGGAAAACAATAGAATGGGAAAGACCAGAGATCTCTTCAAGAAAATAAGAGATACCAAGGAAACATTTCATGCAAAGATGTACACAATAAGGACAGAAATGGCATGGACCTAACAAAAGCAGAAGATATTAAGAAGAGGTGGCAAGAATACACAGAAAAACTGTACAAAAAAGATCTTCACAACCCAGATAATCACGATGGTGTGATCACTCACATAGAGCCAGATACACTGGAATATGAAGTCAAGTGGGCCTTAGGAAGCATCACTACCAACAAAGCTAGTGGAGGTGATGGAATTCCAGTTGAGCCATTTCAAATCCTAAAAGATGATGCTGTGAAGCTGCTTCACTCAATATGCCAGCAAATTTGTTAACCTCAGCAGTGGCCACAAGACTGAAAATCTCACTTTTCATTCCAGTCCCAAAGAAAGCCAAGGCCAACGAATGCTCAAATTACTGCACAATTTCACTCACCTCACAGGCTAGCAAAATAATGCTCAAAATTCTCCAAGCCAGGCTTCAGCAGGGTGTGACCTGTGAACTTCCAGATTTTACCTGGATCCCTGGTGGCTCAGAGGTTAAAGCATCTGCCTGCAATGCAGGAGACCTGGATTCTATCCCTGGGTTGGGAAGATTTCCCTGCCGAAGGAAATGGCAACCCATTCGAGTATTCTTGCCTGGAGAATCCCATGGATGGAGGAGTCTGGTGGGCTAAACTCCACGGGGTCACAAAGAGTTGGACACGACTGAGTGACTTCACTCACTCACTCAGCAGCAGCAGCAGAAAAGGCAGAAGAACATATCGAACATCCTTTGGATATCAAAATAGCAAGAGAGTTCCAGAACTCTGCTTTACTGACTAGGCCAAAGACTTTGACTGTGTGGATCACAACAAACTGTGGAAAATTCTTCAAGAGATGGGAATACCAGACCACCTGACCTGCCTCCTGAGAAATCTGTATGCAGGCCAGGAAGCAGCAGTTAGAACTGAACATGGAACAACAGACTGGTTCCAAATAGGAAAAGGAGTACGTCAGGCTGTATATTGTCACCCTGCTTACTTAACTTATATGCAAAGTACATCATGAGAAATGCTGGACTGGATGAAGCACAAGCTGGAATTAAGATTGCCAGGAGAAATATCAATAACCTCAGATATGCAGATGACACCACCCTTATGGCAGAAAGTGAAGAAGAACTAAAGAGCTTCTTGATGAAAGTGAAAGAGGAGAGTAAAAATATTGGCTTAAAACTCAACATTCAGAAAGCTAAGTTCATAGCATCTGGTCCCATCACTTCATGGCAAATAGATGGGCAACAGTGGAGACATTGACAGACTTTATTTTCTTGAACTCCAAAATCACTGCAGATGGTGATTGCAGCCATGAAATTAAAAAACGCTTACTCCTTAGAAGAAAAGTTTTGACTAACCTAGATAGCATATTAAAAGGCAGAGACATTAGTTTGCTAACAACGGTCTGTCTAGTCAAAGCTACAGTTTTTCTGGTAGTCATGTATGGATGTGAGAGTTGAACTATAAATAAAGCTTGAAAGTGAAAGTGAAGTCGCTCAGTCGTGTCTGACTCTTTGCGACCTCATGGACTGTAGCCTACAACGCTCCTCCATCCGTGGGATTTTCCAGGCAAGAGTACTGGAGTGTGTTGCCATTTTAGCGTTGAAGAATTGATGCTTTTGAACTGTGGTGTTGGAGAACACTCTTGAGAGTCCCTTGGACTGCAAGGAGATCCAATCAGTCCATCCTAAAGAAAATCAGTCCTGAATATTCACTGGAAGGACTAATGCTAAAGCTGAAACTCCAATACTTTGGCTATGGTTTTTCCTGTGGTCATGTATGGATGTGAGAGTTGGACTGTGAAGAAGGCTGAGCGCCGAAGAATTGATGCTTTTGAACTGTGGTGTTGGAGAAGACTCTTGAGAGTCCCTTGGACTGCAAGGAGATCCAACCAGTCCATTCTGAAGGAGATCAACCCTGGGATTTCTTTGGAAGGAATGATGCTAAAGCTGAAACTCCAGTACTTTGGCCACCTCAATGGAAGAGTTGACTCATTGAAAAAGACTCTGATGCTGGGAGGGATTGAGGGCAGGAGAAGAAGAGGACGACCGAGGATGAGATGGCTGGATGGCATCACTGACTCAATGGATGTGAGTCTGAGTGAACTCCGAGAGATGGTGATGAACAGGGAGGCCTGGCGTGCTGTGATTCATGGGGTCGCAAAGAGTCGGATACGACTGAGCGACTGAACTGAACTGATGCTAAGAACTGACTCATTTGAAAAAACCCTGATGCTGGAAAAAATTGAAGGTGGGAGGAGAAGGGGACGACAGAGGATGAGATGACTGGATGACATCACTGACTCGATGTATGTGAGTCTGAGTGAACTCCGGGAGTTGGTGATGGACAGGGAAGCCTTGTGTGCTGCAGTCCCGGGGTCGAAAAGAGTCGGACATGACTGAGCGACTGAACTGAACTGATTCATTTGCCTATAACTTGAACTACCCAAATAGCCTAGAGCAAGATGGAAGGCACATTGAGATCCTTTGGTGGGTATGGATCATGACTCTGACTGGGATTCAGGTGATTAGTCAGAAGTCAAAAAAATCATAGAGGGCTTATATCTAATGGGGGTCTCATGGCCTATTTGCTGTTCTTCCTCACTTACAAATAAAGGATGTAGCAGCTGGAAATGAATCTTTAAAGAGGGTTGGCTTCAGGTGGAGGAATACTTTGAGAAAGAGAGTACTGGTAAAATGTGGAAGGAAATGGAAGATTACAGAAATAGACTTGTTGACGTAGAGAACAGACTTGTGTTTGCCAAGGGGGGAGGACATTGTGGGAAGGATGAATTGGTAGTTTGGGTTTAACAGATGCAAACTATTATATATAGGGTGGATAAACAACAAGATCCTGCTATATAGCACAGAGAACTATGTCCAATTTCTGGGGATAAACCATGGAAAATAATATGAAAAAAAAAGCATATATATTTATATATAATTAAATTTCTGCTGTACAGTAGAAATTAACAGAAAATTGTAAATTAGCTATTCTTTAATAAAATAAATTTTTAAAAACATATTCCTATTAATGGAGAGAAAGCTCTAAAACTTCCCGTTGTTACTTTTGGATCAGGAGACAAGTTTAATAATTTCTTCACAAAAAATTTTTAAAAGACTGATTTATTTCACTATTTGTAAGGATTAATTTTTTAAACCTCTGTTCCATTTCTACTGATTCAAATTTACTTTTATCAAATATGATTGAAAATGAGGAGGACTTTTGCCCTATGCTAAACGCACAAGATATTAGTGTAAATCTAGGTTGGTATAAATTATTGGTAATTGGTAAAGCACCAATCATATTCAAATTCCTATATTAATACAACTCAACAATTGTACTGAAATCCTCAATATATCAATAAAAACAAGTAGATAGAGAAATTGCCAAAAAGTTGTGTCTACACAGAAGTATATACTTCAGTTCAGTTCAGTTCAGTTCAGTTGCTCAGTCGTGTCCGACTCTTTGCGGCCCCATGAATCGCAGCACACCAGGCCTCCCTGTCCATCACCAACTCCCGGAGTTCACTCAGACTCACATCCATTGAGTCAGTGATGCCATCCAGCCATCTCATCTTCTGTCATCCCCTTCTCCTCCTGCCCCCAATCCCTCCCAGCATCAGAGTCTTTTCCAATGAGTCAACTCTTCATATGAGGTGGCCAAAGTACTGGAGTTTCAGCTTTAGCAGCATTCCCTCCAAAGAAATCCCAGGGCTGATCTCCTTCAGAATGGACTGGTTGGATCTCCTTGCAGTCCAAGGGACTCTCAAGAGTCTTCTCCAACACCACAGTTGAAAAGCATCAATTCTTCAGCGCTCAGCTTTCTTCACAGTCCAACTCTCATATCCATACATGACCACAGGAAAAACCATAGCCTTGACTAGATGGACCTTAGTCGGCAAAGTAATGTCTCTGCTTTTGAATATGTTATCTAGGTTGGTCATAACTTTTCTTCCAAGGAGTGTCTTTTAATTTTATGGCTGTAGTCACCATCTGCAGTGATTTGGGTGCCCAAGAAAATAAAGTCTGACACTGTTTCCACTGTTTCCCCATCTATTTCCCATGAAGTGATGGGANATAACTTTTCTTCCAAGGAGTAAGCCTCTTTTAATTTCATGGCTGCAGTCACCATCAGCAGTGATTTTGGAGCCCCAAAAAATAAAGTCTGACACTGTTTCCACTGTTTCCCCATCTATTTCCCATGAAGTGATGGGACCAGATGCCATGATCTTCATTTTCTGAATGTTGAGCTTTAAGCCAACTTTTCGCTCTCCTCTTTCACTTTCATCAAGAGGCTTTTTAGCTCCTCTTCACTTTCTGCATATCTGAGGGTGGTGTCATCTGCATATCGGAGGTTATTGATATTTCTCCCGGCAATCTTGATTCCAGCTTGTGTTTCTTCCAGCCCAGCGTTTCTCATGATGTACTCTGCATATAAGTTAAATAAGCAGGGTGACAATATACAGCCTTGATGTACTCCTTTTCCTATTTGGAACCAGTCTGTTGTTCCACGTGCAGTTCTAACTGTTGCTTCCTGACCTGCATACAGATTTCTCAAGAGGCAGGTTAGGTGGTCTGGTATGCCCATCTCTTTCAGAATTTTCCACATATATGTGTTAATGTACTGTATTGGTGTTTTTCTTTCTGAGTTACTTCACTCTGTATGCTAAGTTGCTTCAGTCATGTTCAACTCTGTGTGACCCCATAGACGGCAGCCCACCAGGCTCCCCTGTCCCTGGGATCCTCCAGGCAAGAATACTGGAGTGGGTTGCCATTTCCTTCTCCAATGCATGAAAGTGAAAAGTGAAAGTGAAGTTGCTCAGCCGTGTCCAACTCCTAGCGACCCGATGGACTGCAGCCTACCAGGCTCCTCCGCCCATGAGATTTCCAGGCAAGAGTACTGGAGTGGGGTGCCATTGCCTTCTCTGTCACTCTGTATATTAGGCTCCAATTTCATCCACCTCATTAGAACTGATCCAAATGCATTCTTTTTAATAGATGAGTAATATTCCATTGTGTATATGTACCACAACTTTCTTATCCATTCATCTGCCGATGGACATCTAGGTTGCTTCCATATCCTAGCTGTTATAAACACTGCTGTGATGAACATTGGGGTACACATGTCTCTTTCAATTCTGGTTTCTTTGGTGTGTATGCACAGCAGTGGGATTGCTGGGTCATGTGACAGTTCTATTTACAGTTTTTTGAGGAATCTCTGCACTGTTCTCCAGAGTGGCTGTACTAGTTTGCATTCCCACCAACAGTGTAAAAGGGTTCCCTTTTCTCCACACCCTCTCCAGCATTTATTGTTTGTAGACTTTTGGATCGCAGCCAGTCTGACTGGTGTGAGATGGTACCTCATTGTGGTTTTGATTTGCATTTCTCTGATAATGAGTGATGTTGAGCATCTTTTCATGTGTTTATTAGCCATCTGTATGTCTTCTTTGGAGAAATATCTGTTTATTTCTTTGGCCCATTTTTTGATGGGTCATTTATTTTTCTGGTATTGAGCTGCATGAGCTGCTTGTATATTTTTGAGATTAGTTGTTTGTCAGTTGCTTCATTTGCTATTACTTTCTTCCATTCTGAGAGCTGTTCTTTTCACCTTGCGTATAGTTTCCTTCATTGTGCAAAATCTTTTAAGTTTAATTAGGTCCCATTTGTTTATTTTTGCTTTTATTTCCATTATTCTGGGAGGTGGGTCATAGAGGATCCTGCTGTGATTTATGTCAGAGAGTGTTTTGCCTATGTTTTCCTCTAGGAGTTTTATACTTGGCCTTATATTTAGAATTTTAATCCATTTTGAGTTTATTTTTATGTATGGTATTAGAAAGTGTTCTAGTTTCATTCTTTTACAAGTGGTTGACCAGTTTTCCCAGCACCAAGAGATTGTCTTTTCTTCATTGTATATTCTTGCCTCCTTTGTCAAAGATAAGGTACCCATAGGTGAGTGANATTTTGAGTTTATTTTTATGTATGGTATTAGAAAGTGTTCTAGTTTCATTCTTTTACAAGTGGTTGACCAGTTTTCCCAGCACCAAGAGATTGTCTTTTCTTCATTGTATATTCTTGCCTCCTTTGTCAAAGATAAGGTACCCATAGGTGTGTGAATTTATCTCTGGGCTTTCTATTTTGTTCCATTGATCTATATTTCTGTCTTTGTACTAGTACCATAGTGTCTTTAGTGACTGTAGCTTTGTAGTATAGTCTGAAGTTGGGTTGATTCCTTCAGTTCCATTCTTCTTTCTCAAGATTGCTTTGGTTATTTGAGGTATTTTGTATTTCCATACAAATTGTGAAATTATTTGTTCTAGTTCTGTGAAAAATACCATTGGTAAGGGTTGGTAGCTTGGTAGGGATTGCATTGAATTTATAGATTGCTTTGGGTGACGTACTCATTTTCACTATATTGATTCTTTTGATCCATGAACATGGTATATTTCTCCATCTATTTATGTCATCTTTGATTTCTGTCATCAGTATTTTATAGGTTTCTATCTGCCAGCAAATTTGGAAAACTCAGCAGTGGCCACAGGACTGGAAAAGGTCAGTTTTCATTACTTTCACTTTCATCAAGAGGCTTTTTAGTTCCTCTTGACTTTCTGTCATAAGGGTGGTGTCATCTGCATATCTGAAGTTATTGATATTTCTCCTGGCAATCTTGATTCCAGCTTGTGCTTCTTCCAGCCCAGCATTTCTCAAGATGTACTCTGCATATAAGTTAAATAAGCAGGGTGACAATATACAGGCTTGACGTACTCCTTTACTTATTTGGAACCAGTCTGTTGTTCCATGTCCAGTTCTAACTGTTGCTTCCTGACCTGCATATAGGTTTCTCAAGAGGCAGGTCAGGTGGTCTGGTATTCCCATCTCTTTCAGAATTTTCCACAGTGTATTGTGATCCACACAGTCAAAGGCTTTGACATAGTCAATAAAGCAGAAATAGATGTTTTTCTGGAACTCTCTTGCTTCTTTGATGATCCAGCGGATGTTGGTAATTTGATCTCTGGTTCCTCTGCCGTTTCTAAAACCAGCTTGAACATTTGAAAGTTCACAGTTCACGTATTGCTGAAGCCTGGCTTGGAGAACTTATTATTGTTTAATTGCCCTAACCAACTGACTTCTTGTAATGACTAGAGCTACTTTGTAGGAATTGACTCCATCTTTGGGGAAAATAAAAATGGGGAGGAATAAGTAAGAAAGATTTTCACCTTAACATCATGCTAAATATTTCTTTCCTTCTCTTCTCTTTTCTTCCTTTCTTTTTTCACTTGTGGCTAAAATCTGGCTCTCTACAAGGCTGGATAAGGCATCTTGTTTGCTTGTCTGTTTTGTTTTTATTCCTCAACTCAGGGCTGGATGTGTGCACAAAATGCTATTGAGACAGAGTTTGCTAAGTGCTTTGGGAAACTTCAGAATATAAATATAATTGTTATTAAATAATTATGCTGATATTTAATAAGCTTCAGATTTATGGTCTCCCTCTTTTTCCTTTTGCCTCTATCACTTTTTAAAATGTAATAAATTTATTATATATCAATATCAAATAGTTACATTGAGTAAAAGACAAAATAAATACTCTTCTTTTTTATTGGAGTATAGTTTGATTTACATTGTTGTGTTAGTTTCATGTGTACAGCAAGGTATATGTATATACTATATATATATATGTACAGAGAGAGAGAGATTTTCAGATTCTTTTCCATTATAGGTTTTTACAAAATACTGAGTATCATTCCTTGTAGGTCCTTGTTGGTCATCTATTTTATATAGTACTGTGTATATGTTAATCCCATCCTCCTAATTTATCCCTCTCCCCTCTTCTCCTTTGGTAAGCATAAGTTTGTTTTCTATGACTGTGGGTCTATTTCTGCTTTGTGAGTAAATTCATTCGTATCCCTTTGTTTCAGTTTCCACATGTAAGTAATATCATATGATATTTGTCTTTCTTTTTCACTTTGTGTGAAATCTCTATATTCATTCATAGTGCTTCAAATGGCATTATTTAATTCTTTTTTATGGCTTAGTAACACTCCATTGTATTTATACATATGCAATATATGCATGTAAATGTATATATATTTAGTTCTTTAAAATACTAAAAATAGGGTTACCATATGATCCTGCAATCCCACACCTGGATATACCTGGAGAAACTAATTTAAAAAGGTACATGTACCCAGTGTTCATTGCAGCATTATTTATAATACAATAGCCAAGAGCTGGAAGCAACCTGAATGTCAATCAACCGATGAATGTATAAAGAAGATATGGTATATATATATATGTATATTTATATTTATATTCCACTTAGTTCTTTTACAGCATTTCAAACAAAGACTAGCCAGTCATTTTAGGGGAGCCAAGGAAGATTTTGAGCCAAAATTGATTTCTAGGACCTCTCTTCCTGTTATCCTTTTCCTCCAAACTGTAACACAAATCTTTTGACATAAGTAATGCATATTTGGTGTGATAGATGAAAATATGAAGGCTGGAATGATATGTGTATAGCTGTGCTGTGCTTAGTTGCTCAGTCATTTCCTACTCTTTGTGACCCCATGGGCTGTAGCCCACCAAGCTCCTCTGTCCTTGGGAATTTTCCAGGCAAGAATACTGGAGTGGGTTCCATGCCCTCCTCCAGGGGACCTTCCTGACCCAGGTCTCCCGCATTGCAGATGAATTCTCTACCATCAGAGCCACCAGGGAAGCCCATGAATACTAGAGTGGGTAGCCTATCCCTTCTCCAGGGGATCTTCCCCACCCAGGAATTGAACTGGGGCCTCCTGCATTGCAGGCAGACTCTTTACCTGCTGAGCTACCAGGGAAGCCTATGTGTATAGTAATACAGTGAAAACATTTTAATGATTTCAAGCTACAGATACATTTTATATAGCATGAGATCTCAACTGACCATTCTACTACATATGTATTTTATTTTTTAATGTATAGCAAATATGAATCTGTATCTCTTCCATAGTTAAAACTTTTTGCAAAGCTTTTTTCATAACACCACTTTTCAATCAGATCTGACACTATACTTTGATTGCAAATATTTCCTTAAAATAAATATAATATTTAAAATGCAATTTTTAAAGACTAAAATCAAGCCACTGGAGATTCAATAACATATCTAAAGTGATCTTAAGAATACATATACTTACACACTACATTTTAATTTAAACTCCTGTTATTACAGTAACTAGTCACAAAATGGCTCCCTATTTATGCAATATGTTAGCTGTAATGTTACTTAAATTGAACAGACGAGTGCTTCTAATAATGTATGTTTACTTCATGAACTTGTGGGCAATTACATTGTAATTATGTCTTTGTAGGTGCTTTTTACTGACATATAGAGCGCCAGTGCATTTTAAATGTAATTGCAGTTCTCTGTACCATTTAGCAAAGCTGAAAATTGTTAAAGGTTTGTAAATTACCTACATTTAGACCATAGGCAACTAGGCAAATTAAGTGACACTGTCAGAAATGTTACAACATAAATTGGTACCAAGTATAAATTCAAGGTAGACTTTCTTTTCTAAATGAGTCTCGTTTATATTAATAGAGTACCTTCTAAAAAAGATAAGCAGAAAAGAAAGAAAAGTGCATACTGCTCACTGATCAGCCTTTTAATGCACATGGAAAGCAACGAAACTGTTAGTCAGTCAGTCGTGTCTGACTCTTTCGACCCCATGGACTATAGCCCACCAGGTTCCTCTGTCCATGGGATTCTCCAGGCAAGAATACTTGAGTAGGTAGCCATTCCCTTCTCCAGGGGATCTTCCTGACCCAGGGATTGAACCCATCTCCTGCATTGCAGGCAGATTCTTCTCTGTGTGATCCACCAGGGAAGCCCTGAAAAGTGATAACTGGTCTCCAATGATGTTTTCAATTGTAAAACTATTTAAAATTAGGAACTTGGATTTGTTGTATAGTACTTAGGATCATTGAGTATATAATGACTCTGGAGAAGATCTCCTAACATAGAATTTTTATGAAACTACTTGAGGGTCCCTTGGACTGCAAGGAGATCCAACCAGTCCATTCTGAAGGAGATCAACCCTGGGATTTCTTTGTAAGGAATGATGCTAAAGCTGAAACTCCAGTACTTTGGCCACCTCATGAGAAGAGTTGACTCATTGGAAAAGACTCTGATGCTGGGAGGGATTGGGGGCAGGAGGAGAAGGGGATGACAGAAGATGAAATGGCTGGATGGCATCACAGACTCGATGGACGTGAGTCTGAGTGAACTCCGGGAGATGGTGATGAACAGGGAGGTCTGGCGTGCTGCGACTCATGGGGTCACAAAGAGTCAGACATTACTGAGCGACTGAACTGATGTAGCAAAGTGGGGGAAAACTGGCTTTCAGAATTTAACAGATTTCTGTCACTTTTTATATCTATAGCCTTGTTCAGCAAGTAACTTCATTCTTGAGCTTCAACTTTTTTTTTTTTTTTTAATTGGAGTATGCTGCTGTTGCTAAGTCACTTCAGTCTTGTCTGACTCTGGGCAATCCCATAGATGGCAGCCCACCAGGCTCCCCCATCCCTGGTTGCCATTTCCTTCTCCAATGCATGAACATGAAAAGTGAAAGTGAAGTCGCTCAGTCGTGTCCGACTCTTAGTGACCCCATGGACTGCAGCCCACCAGGCTCCGTCTATGGGATTTTCCAGGCAAGAGTACTGGAATGGGGTGCCATTATAATTACTGTAAAATACTGTGTAGGTTTCTGTTGTACAACAGAGTGAATTAGCCATATGTATACATTATCTTTTCTCTCTTGAGCCTCCCTCCCACTTCACCCACCCCATTACTCTAGATCATCAAAGAGCACTGAGCTGAGTTCCCTGTTATACAGCAACTTCCCACTAGCTTTATTACACATGGTAGTGTATATATGTCAATGCTACTCTCCCAATTCATCCTTTAATCTAAAATATGATAGTAATAATAGTCAGCTTCAAAAGACTACCATGAAGATTAAGATGGACTATTGTATTCAAGCCCTCAAAAGAGGTGAGTTCCTTCAGTCTTACCTTCTCCTGATAAGAAAAAATTTTTTTAGACTCAGTGAAAGCTTCTCTGAGGCCGTGTAGAATCAGCCACAAAACTGCAAAGCTGACACGGATTTACCTCAGCCCATGGGATTAAAGAAACCTAGCGACAATTGTATCCTGAAAAATGTTCACTTTAGCTTCTGAAGCAATATCCCATAGAGGAGACTAGTCTCCAAAGACCAGCAACGGCAGTTAAGGAAATTAATTGTGAAAGTATTACTCTGTCACTTTGTACCTTCAGGCCAGTCGCTTATTGATGGCAAGGGTTTAGGTTCAGATAAAACCATTTCAGCCATGCAAGCCCTCTCCATTAAATGGGAAACGAGCTTCTGAGCTTGACAGCACAGGAAGCTCTGCTGCTCAGAAAACCCTTCTTAAAAGGTCATTTTATTTATTTAAGTGTTAGAGAGTCAGTATCAGGCCATATTCTTAGAATACAAATAATGAATTAATAATACGATAGAATTACATGCATTTTTAAAAGTCCCATATTCATATGACATAGAAATGATCACAATTAAAGTTATTAAGTGGGAAATCCTGTAGCTGTGGAGAGAGGCACTGAATAAGCATCAGACAGCCGCTAACAGGGAGTTGTTTCTCACTAAGTAAGCCCAGGCACATCACTTGCCACTTGGAGTCACAATTTACTCTTTAAAAAAGTAGCAATAATTAAGAACTGCCATCCCTCCTCAGACTTTAACTTTCTAAATGAGATAACATATGAGAAAATACTTTACTATGCATATAGTGTACTAATTTTTTTGGTAGACATTTGGCCTGGAAACTTAAAACGATGATATTTTTCTCTTTCTCATATTCTTATCATAATTTTTTTTTCATCTTGCCTAGTGAAATGATTAAAGATTGGCTTATGTATCAGAAAAGTAAAAAAAAAAAGCCACCACCATATTCCTACAAGCAAAAATAATACTGCAAGAATCCTGTAATGTGTCCCATTTTCCATATAAATGAGACCAATAAAAATATATCCATAAATTGGGAGGTTGGGGTTGATGTATATTTATATATATGTGACTATACAAAATAGACAACTACTGAGAACCTACTTAAAGAGCAGGGACCCTATTCAGTGCTCTGTGGTGACCTAAATGGGAGTGAAATCTACAACAGAGAGGATATATGTATACCTGATTCACTTTACTGTACTGCAGAAGTTAACACAACGTTGTAAAGCAACTATGCTGCTGCGTCACTTCAGTCGTGTTCGACTCTGTGCGACCCCATAGACGGCAGCCCACCAGGCTCCCCGGTTCCTGGGATTCTCCAGGCAAGAACACCGGCGTGGGTTGCCATTTACTATACTCCAGTAAAAAAAAGTTTTTTAATTAAAAAAGAAGTGTATCCATAGATGGAAGTAAGACATCCTCCGTTGTCCACTCACAAAGGAAGCTGGCGCTGTAGAGTCCAATGGCAAATGTGACTTAAGGTTGGCAGTGAAGGGAGCTCCTTGGGAACCAGAGAGGCTGTTTAGAGTGGATTTGGGATTTTACAGGCCTCAGACAAGCAGGCTATCAGGTCCAGGAGCATACAGTAGCATGTGTTGAGAAAGTTTTCTGGAAAGATAGAGGGCTAAGCATGACAGGGATTAGCACCCCATGAAACTAACTGGCTTGCTGATGAGAAAACCAGTGAGAAGACCCCAGGCATGTTCAGAGACCTACCGAGGCCAGAGTCTTTGTTCTGTTTTGTAGTCTTTGATCCAGCTCAGAAAAGAATATTATTAGCACAAGGTATTTCAGAATATCTAGAAACGTATGTCCAGTGAGTTGAGGGAAGGATTTAATTTCTCTGAAAATGAAATGGGAAGTTTTCCTTTGGGTCTGATTCTTAGAAGACCACTGATGCCCGAGAAGCAACACATGTGGAATGATGAAGCCAGGCTACCAAGAAGTGGCCTTGGAGAGCAAACAACAGTGTGTGAGAGGGAATTTGGAGAGGAAAGGTTTTCCAGCATCTGCATAGCTTACTTCCCATTTTCACCAAGGTTGGCTTTATTAGACAAACTCCTAAAATGGAACTGACTTTTCTGTAAGTTAATTCTGCTGAGTGTGAAGAGTAGATAATGGACAATATAATGCTGGTGATGAAAATAAAGTCCATTAAAAAGTCCTCTTAAATATATCTGTTTCTCTGAACTGCTTGACAGTAAGAGGGATTGATTCAGCATATATTTCAACTCACACGTTACAGAAGGGGAAGTCAAGATTAACAAAGGATAAATGACTGGAAACAGATTGAGAGAGTGTTAGGAGAGGCCTACCTCTCAATGTTTCTATGTTTCAATGATGAAAAGCCTGAATCACTGGCCAGTGATGATAATGAATTATCCTGATGGTTTTTAGGTGGTGACCTGAGGCCTAGAAATGTGCAAAAGTTGAATTTATGGAGAAGGCAGTTATATTAAAGACCTGGAGGAAAGGTTTCTTTCTTTCTCTTTTTCTTATTAGAAGCAGTTACTTCTTTCAGATAGGACAGCATGTCATATTAGCATTATTTATTAACTAACACATTATTTCTCCACTGAACTAGGTAAAAACTAGCTAACTTCAAAGTAATAATAATCCTAACATTTATTGAACACTTGTATTCCAGGGCATTCTAAATTCTTTATGCATTAACACTCCAGTGAAGAAAGTGGTATTCTCATTTGCGTGTATGCGTGCATGTTTAATCGCTTCAGTTGTGTCTGACTCTTTGAGACCCTATGGACTGAAGTCCACCAGGCTCCACTGTCCATTAGATTATCTAGGCAAGAATACTGGAGTGTTGCTGTGCCCTCCTCCAGGGGATCTTCCCGACCCAGGGACTGAACCCACGTCTCCTGCATCTCGTGCATTACAGGCAGATTCTTTACCCATTGAGCCACCTATGAAGCCCATTCTCATTTGCACCTAGGAAACATGCAGAGTATAAGCATTTGGAACATGGAAGGTTGGGACTTGGGACATAGACTTGGGACTTGGAAAATGTACTCAAAAACCCGAGAGTTCCAATCTGGAACCCCCTTTTTATGACAGTGTGATTTAAAAAATAAGAACAAAAACTAGCAATGTACCTAACAAGAAAATTATATTTTTATATCAATAAAGCTCTAAAATCTTTTAAAAGTCTAAAGAAAATTTAAAGTGTTAGAAACACCGTCTTCTTGGAAGGGATTTCAGTGAAGGCTTTTTCTATCCTTAAGGCTCACAGGAGGGTTGTGACAGTCTTTTACCTAGAACAGCAATCAAGTTCGTGCTGGGATGTTGGTCATGATTGGTTCTTGTTTGTTTTTTTGCATATAGGTAAAAACTGACCATAAGCTGAAATATGAAACTACCTCATGAATCCGTGCTTCCTCATCCTTTCTCACTGCACGATGGGATTCAGCCTCTTACCACCTGCCCTCAGGGTTACTACTGTGGTCTCTTGGCTGATCTCTTGCTGTCCAGTTCAGTTCAGTTCAGTCACTCAGTTGTGTCCCACTCTTTGCAACCCCAGGGACTGCAGCACGCCAGGCTTCCCTGTTCATCACCAACTCCCAGAGCTTGCTCAGACTCATGTCCATCAAGTTGGTGATGCTATCCAACCATCTTATCCTCTGTTGCCCCCTTCTCCTTCTGAGTTCAATCTTTCCCAGCACCAGGTACTTTTACAATGAGTCAGTTCTTTGCATCAGGAGGCCAAAGTATTGGAGTTTCAGCTTCAGCCTCAGGCCTTCCAATGAATATTCAGGACTGATTTTCTTTAGGATGGACTGGTTGGATCTTCTTACAGTCCAAGGGACTCTCTAGAGTCTTCTCCAACACCACAGTTCAAAAGCATCAATTCTACAGTCCTCAGTTTTCTTTATGGTCCAACTCTTACATCCATACACGACTACTGGAAAAACCTTAGATTTGACTAGACAGACCTTTCTCAGCAAAGTATTAACATGCTGTCTAGGTTGGTCATAGCTTTTCTTCCAAGGAGCAAGCATCTTAATTTCATGGCTGCAGTCTCTATCTGCAGTGATTTTGGAGCCCCCCAAAATAAAGTCTGTCACTGTTTTCATTGTTTCCCCATCTATTTGCCATGAAGTGATGGGACCGGATGCCATGATCTTAGTTTTTTGAATGTTGTGTTCTGTCCATGCTTCTCTCAAATTTAGTCCATGCTACACCCAAGGTCATCAGAGTGGCTGCTCTGCCTTCACTTTCTGTGGCTCTTTACTTTTTCTCACACTAAATTCACCCTTCCCTTTACAACTTGCTGGGCCCGCCCCTGCCCCCACTCTCTGTGAATACATTAGCTACCCAGATAGATATATTTCTGACCCTTTTCTATCAATCAGACTCTACTCCAAAAAGCATGTCATCTTCACTCCCAGCTTGATCATTTTGCTCTCCCTAAATTCCCTGCTCTCTTTTCCTCTGCAAATATACCGATTATTCATGGCTTAGTTTGTGTCTACCCTTCACAGTGACACCTTCTCTGATGACCAAGTCTTCATTAATTTCCCCCTTCTTTCAACTGTATGATATATCTTCTGCAGTATGAAATTAAATAGGTACTTAATTATATATTACACCAGTTATTATTAATTCAAGGCAGAAGTCTTATCTTCCTAATTTAATAGTAGCCTCTTTGAGGGCAAAACTGTTTTCTTTACTCTCTTTCAATAGCAGAGATTCATCAAAAGTCTTGTCTATTGTCAAACCATTGATTATTTCATTTGGAAATAAATTTGGCTACAGGTATCAGAGATCCAACCATAGTGACTTAAACACATAGAGGCTTATAATTATTTTTTCATGTAATTAAAAGTCTCGAAGGAGAAAGCAGCTGGCATTGGTTCAGTGGCTCCAGTGCCCAGTTGTTTAGTTGCTAAGTGAAAGTGAAAGTGAAGTCGCTCAGTCTGTCCAGCTCTTTGCTACCCCATGGACTGTAGCCTACCAGGCTCCTCTGTCCGTGGGATTTTCCAGGCAATAGTACTGGAGAGGATTGCCATTTCATGTCCAATTCTTTTGGGACCCCATGAACTGTAGCCTGCCAGGATCCTCTATCCATCGGATTTCCCGGACAAGAATACTGGAATGGGTTGCCATTTCCTTCTCCAAGGCATCTTCCCCACCCAGGTATCCAACTCATGTCTCCTGCATTGGCAGGCAGATTCTTTACCACTTAGTCACCAGGGAAGCCAAGTCTTTGCAGTTCTTTCTGGTCTCTTTCTTAAAATCTGGGAAGGGTTCTGGAGCTCTAACCATCATGTGTGAACTCCAAGCAGGAAGAAGGTAGAAGGAGCAAGAAGTCACACTTTAAACTGTTTTCCGTAAAGCCCTACTTGATTTATCTTTACATCTCATTGATCACATTGATTACTTTTCTCTTCATGGAAAATCTCTGTTTATTAAGAAAACAAGTTACTAAAAATATGAGAAGGAACTAGATATTAAGTAACCACCAGTTTTTTCTACAACATGCTTGACTGAAGACTGTCTCCTCTGATATATCTGTTACACATTGGCAGTCTTACTCTTTATGCATAGCTTTTCCTTTCAAAGCCAAATAGAAGAATCTCCTATGTATTACTATATTATTTGGCCTGACTTTTAATGCTTTTCATAACTTGGCTCAACTACGCTTGCCCTAACTGTACCTACAAAGACCTGTTTCATTCAGGGTTTTCTTTTCGTGGTGTTATTCCTTCCTATTTTTGAATCTGTCCTCATGTACTGTTCTTTCTATCTGAAATGTATTAATACTTGACCATCCCATCTTTCCTCTTATTACCTTTGGGAATCTAAGACTTATTCTTCCAGATGCTGTGAGTGCTACTGGCAGGTAGCCCCTAGATCTTACTTAGCCTTTTTGGGGGTTGGCCATAGATGAAAGGAGAAAACTTACCCAAAGCCATGCCTCTTCTTAGGTCAACCCACACTCAATACTGAACATGGGGTTGTGAAGGGCTTGTTCTCTCAGGTCCAACTTGGGATAGCTGTAATGGGTATGTTCCCTCTTCAGGATACCTCAAATGGTTCCCTGAGGCTCCTAGTGAGATTAGCCAGTTCCCTGTCAGCCTGCCTTCTCCTTCTGCCCACTCTTGCTTCTTCCTTCCTTTCTCTTCTCTAGGTGCTGATTCCAAAAGTATCCTAAGGAAAATCTCCTTCTCAGGTTCTGCTTCTGAGGGAATCCAACTCACAACCCTTCTCATTTCTGCCCTCCTTAAAACTGCCACTTTTTCTGTCCTTATAATAACCCCCTGAAAAATTCCCTGTATGGGTTGAGTGAAGTGTCCACAAAGGTTTATGCATTTTCTTTCTATCCTGAAGTCAGTGTCTCTTATGTGATGATGACAATGATGATAAGGAAAAAGAGCTGGTGATTAAAATTATCAGCATTATTCAGCTTAGTGTTTATTTGGTCCATGTTAACATTTGCAACTTTGTCTTTGTAAAATACCGTCAAGATGATTAATATGATACACAGCAGGCACCCAAAACACAGAAAAGCAGGGAATACAATTTTTTCTCCATAGTGAAAAATATTATGCTACCTACACAATAAGAAAGATAGTTGCTGATTAATAGTTAAAACTCAAAAAACTTTGAAACACCCTACATATATCAAGCTTCCCTACATGAGGAACAGTAGACCCTGACACGTTCATAAAGAAGAGAAGCTCTCATGCTTGGTGAACCACTCAATCCTATTGCTGTCCTGCTTGAATTACTGTCTTCTTCCCTCTCGCTCCATGCCCCCCTGCCCCCCACACACTGCCCCCAGCTCTCCCAAATGCTGTGTAAGGATTTAGCTTCATTCTCTGCACTCGACCCTTCATTCAAGGGCTTCCTAGAGTGGCTTCTGTTTTTTGACTCTACCCTGGCCAATAATGAAGTGTTGTATCCACCCCAATCACTTAATGTTCTTTCTTTACCATGCAGAAATGTTGCCATCCCATGTATATTTCCTTCATCTGTTACTATTTCAACATTGACAAACATTTCTTATGAACAATGGCAAAAAAGTACAGTCACCTTCATAATCTGGAATCCATAGTGAGAACACATTTTTTTCAGAAAATATTATTTGAAAAATGCCTTTATGAATGCTATGAAGCAAAACACTGAAGACAAACAAATTAAATGTTGAGATGTACTTCTTCATGTAGATACAGAACAAAGAATAACCTACATTATGACTGCTCATAAAAAAAGTGCTGTGCAGCAACATGGGTTTCCAACAAATTTGATAACCTGTTTCTGTCTCCTCCTTTCTCCATTAAACTGAACTCTCTGAATTATTCATGAGGGCTATTTTAATGGGATAATTTTTTCTTGCAAACGCTGACACTAATACTAAGGAATATCTCTAGGTATTCATCTTGGATAAATAAGGCTCCTGGTAACTAGTTTTCTTGATGCTTCACCTTATTCAAATGAACATATATGGAAGTAACTAATGTTGACCATTTTTTTTTACACTTAATAGTTTCAATATGTTTCTCTCCATATATGTATAGTCAAACATATGTTTGCTCAAGAATTAGCCAGAATGTTGAATTAAATGAAAGTGAAGCAGAAAGTCAAGCAATTCTCAGGTGAACTCAGGCAGAGCATTAAGAAGAAATTTAAAGTCCACATTTTCCAACTTTGAGGACAACTCAGAGTGACTTTGGGAATTGCTCATCCTTAGTACTGAATATGGCCTGAGTACTCAGGCCATATTCAGAACAGATCATTCACTTGAATGCATACATTAGGGGTTCTTAACACGAGACAATAGAATTTTAGGGCACTGGTAAATTCCCTGAAGCTGTACACCAAATTGTCTGTATATGTTTTTTTTTTTTTTCTGAAAGAAAATTGAGAGCATTCATCAAATTCCCATCATTCCCCTTTACAATGATACCTGTTCCATAACCACTACCTCTGATAGAATTCTCAGTTTACAAAGAAATAAGATTTCAAAAATCAGGATTCTCTAGATTTCTCTGTGTGGAGGAGGAGGATTGGGTGGTTATTTGTCTTTCATTAAATTTAGTATTATATAAGATTCACATGAAATCTTTCTGGGACTTGGAGAAAATTGTATTTTGTAGATTAACTATATTTCATTACTTAAAGCAGTTCAATTTTTATAACAACTGAGAATTCTTTTCCAGGTAGCTTATAAGTCTGCTCCTGTCTTTCCCTAAAAATTACCCCGAATCATTTTGTGTCTTTTGTTTTGTTTTTCTTTGCACTGACACCTGTTAATTAAGAAACTAAGTTAAATTTGGGAATGATCATCTTTAACCTATTCTATTGGATGAATGTGCTAAGATAATATTAGTCAGATTGCTTGAACATGTAATAGTATATGAAAAAGATGGTGTCTATAACAGTGTTGAAAACAATGCGGGTCCTAGCATAATAAACAGTTTTCTTTTAATCACAATGTAAACTTATTATCTTTGCCCAATGCAGCTTTTTAACGTTTTGTACAGTTCTGTAGTAAATTTGATAGGATTTTAAGACGCCGAGGTGACTGTCACTGCTGGAATGCGTCCTGGAGGCTTCTTCTGTCAGAAGAGATGACAGTGACTCTTCCCATGCAGATTAAGCTGGTGTTTACAGATTTGCCCTGGGTGTGAATTTTTATCCCGCTGTGATCAAGTAATGCCGCCTGATGAGCGCCAGACAGATCTCTGGATAAAAAAGCCTCGTATGTGTCCTCGCTTTGAGCAGGTTGTAGCCTGAATAGGGTGCCCACGGCAAGGATCCACTTCTTCCTCCCCCTTTACAATGATACCTGTTCAGTTCACTCCGCCTTAACTTGTTCCCTTCCCCTTTGGGTGAAGCATCAAGAATGAATCTACAAAGGATTCAGCAGTGAATGTGCTGAAACTCAGATTATTCAATATAGAATGTCAGGGGAGAAAAGTCAGTATTTGGATTCAATTTTTGAAGATATGATAGGAGACCACATAGGAAACTTCTAAAAACACTGGAGTCATTCACGGTAATTTGAAAATTTTTGTTAATTTTCACACGGCAGAGTTTTCCCAGACAAAACCAATGAGATAAGGAATCTTACACTGGGTAAAGGCTAATCAGGCTCCAGATGTCATGAGTGTAAAACCAAAGACAGTGGAGCCAGAGCTGCCTATGAGGGCCCAGCCCTGAGCCCCCAGGGACTCCTACCTCCTGACTTTTCATTCTAAGTTGAGCATGTTTAATATCCATAAAAGAAAACTGGCTGTTGTCATGAGACACGGACACCCAGCTCACTATATTTTGATTTCTTACTTCATTTCAATAAGAACAGTCCATAAAGAAAAGTGCTAGGTTATGAAAGGGATTATTTCTTAAGCATACTTCAGTACACTGAGATGGAAACTTATAAACTGGCCTGCGAAAAGGGAAACTGTTAGGTTGAGATTCAAGTTCCTGCCTGTACTGCTGTTTAGCTTTGAGATTCTGGCAAATTCATTTACCCTATCTGAGTGTGACTGACCTTATTTGTAAAACAGGAGGAATAAGACCCTTCTGTCTCCCATGCCTCTCTCAGGACAATTGTAACCGGGAAGGACCCTAAGGGCCTTCCCAAGACAAACACCTCGCTCATATCCTCTGCTTTAGATCCTCTTTGAAGTACCCAGATAAGAGTATCTGATGGCAACCCACTCCAGTACCCTTGCCTGGAAAATCTCATGAACAGAGGAGCCTGGTGGGCCACAGTCCATGGAGTGGCAAAGAGTTGGACACGACTGCACCACTGAGCACACCCACAGGAGTATCTGATGCACAGTTCCTGAATAGTTTTGCAGATGCTGAAACTCCCATCAAAGGAAGAAGTTAACTACCTGATGACCATGAGCACATAGCCTCCAGACCAACTGGAGCCAAGGATGGATAATGTGATACCATCCTGGTACCTCACCATCAGCTACAGAATTGTGCATGAACTGATCATACCCACGCTCCCCTCCCTCACTTGGCCTTTAAAAATGCTTTGTTGAAACACATCTAGGGGTTCAGGTGTTTTGAGCACTAATTGCCCTGGATTCCTTGCTTGGCGCCCTACCACAAACACTGCATTTTCACCACAACCTGGTGTCAGTAGATTGGCTTTACTGTGTGTGTGTGCAAGTGGAACCAAGTTTCCTTCAATATCACAAACCAGTGTAACCAGTACAATACTAGAAAGATTTGTAAAACCCCATAGACTGAGTACACATCTCTCATTCCTAAGATGCAATCAATCAATATTTGTTGATTTTATAATAATTCTTAAGCATGTGTGATTTTAGTATGTTTCAGTTCAGTTCAGTGGCTCAGTCATGTCCAATTCTTTGTGACCCCATGAACCACAGCATGCCAGATTTCCCTGTCCATCACCAACTCCCGGAGTCCACCCAAACCCATGTCCATAGAGTCGGTGATGCCATCCAACCATCTCATCTTCTGTCGTCCCCTTCTCCTCCTGCCCTCAATCTTTCCCAGCATCAAGGTCTTTTCAGATGAGTCAGCTCTTCACATCCGGTGGCCAAAGTATTAGAATTTTAGCTTCAACTTCAGTCCTTCCAATGAACACCCAGGAATGATCTCCTTTAGGATGGACTGGTTGGATCTCCTTGCAGTCCACGGGACTCTCAACACTCTTCTCCAACACCATAGTTCAAAAGCATCAATTCTTCTGTGCTTAGCTTTCTTCACAGTCCAACTCTCACCTCCATACATGACCACTGGAAAAACCATAGCCCTGACTAGACAGACCTTTATTGGCAAAGTAATGTCTCTGCTTTTTAATATGCTGTCTAGGTTGGTCATAACTTTCCTTCCAAGGAGTAAGCGTCTTTTAATTTCATGGCTGCAATCACCATCTGCAGTGATTTTGGAGTCCAGAAAAATAAAGTCAGCCACTGTTTCCACTGTTTCTCCATCTATTTAGTTCCTTATTTACACAGGAATAGAGGTAAGATATTTTTTATTACAACTAGATACTAATAGTTTGCTTTTCCTCTTAGCAAATGGTCCTGGAAAAACAATATATTTTATCATCTACTCTTTCAGATTAAGTTTAGGGCTGCATTTGAAAAATTATTACTTTTGACAATAATGAATATCCCATACCCAGAAACTATAAGAAAAGTATGGAGAAAACTCTAAGAAACAATGATGCAATTCTAGTCTTTCTGAGAATATCCTAAGTCAGCTGTCATCTCTGAAGCCCTGATGGTCTAGCTGTTTATCTACTTTTTGTTTTGGAACCCTCAACTTCTAAAAAGGAAACCAGACCAGAACTCAAATATAACAAATTAAGCTCAAGGGAAAGCAAGCGATGATTCTGGCTCTCAACACTTATCTTTTTTCACACTGTCCCCATTTAGGGAGTGGAAAAGCTCTAGTTCACACAGCTGGTGAAGGAGGCAGAGGTTGGCTTGATTCCTAAGCCAGTGCCCTTTCTTCATTATGTTCCATCCCTAAGAGACAGAAAGGTCAAAAGATTACAGCAATTCTCTTCATATGTACTATTTTGGAAAGAAGCTTCTATTTTCAAACTTTTGTCCAGAATATGTGTATGGTAAGAATTAGGTTATTCATTCTGTTGAGCTGAATGCTTTTCTTAAGTGATTAATTGACTAAATTTAATAAATTTTCACTTTTTCCTTCCTTCTTTCTGTCTTTTTTATCCTACTTTTCCTTTCCTAAACAATTTAGTCACTGTTTTGTATTGGTTTCCTCCAGATGCTCACCTTATGACAAGGATTTGGGTGCAATTAGTTTATTTGGAATGTGCTTCCAGAGAACATCTTTGTAGGGGTATATGAAGGTAGAACAGGCTTCCCAGGTGGCACAGTGATAAAGAATCTGCCTGCCAAGGCAGCGGACACAGGAGACGCAGGTTTGTTCACTGGGTCAGGAAGATCCCCTGGAGTAGGAAAAGGGCAACACACTCCAGTATTCTTGCCTAGAAAATTCCATGGACAGAAGAGTCTGTCAGGCTATAGTCCATGGGATCACACAGAGTCGGACACCACTGAGCACGCATGCATGCACACGAAGGTGAAAGAAAGTGATAACACAGCGTACTTTATTGATGAATGCACAGCTACTGGCAGTCTCTGTGCCAACTCCGGGAAAAAGAATAGAACCGGTTCCAGAGTTGTCCCACCAGAATGGTGAAAAACTGGGCCATTTATTTACCATCTCCTAAACCTCACTGCTGAGGCTTCCCTGGTGGCTCAGTGGCAAAGAATCCACCTGCCACGCGGAAGATGCAAGAGAGGTGAGTTCAGTCCCTGGGTAGAGAAGATTCCCTGAAAGAGGGCATGGCAACCCACTCCAGTATTCTTGCCTGGAGAATTCCATAGACAGAGGAACCTGGTAGGCTCTAATCCATAGGGTCACACAGAGTCAAACACGACTGAAATAAGGGAGCATGCATGCAAGCAATCCTCACTGGTGACTGCTGCACTTAGGAGAGGGAAAAGTGTTAGTTGCTCAGTCGCGTCCGACTCTGTGCAATACCATGAATTGTAGCCTACCAGGCTCCTCTATCCGTGAAATTCTCCAGGCAAGAACACTAGAATGGGTGGCAATTTCCTTTTCCAGGGAATCTTTTTGACCCAAGGATCAAAACTGAGTCTCTCACATTCAGGCAGATTCTTTACTGGCTACCCACTCCAGTATTCTTGCTTGGAGAATTCCGTGGACAGAGGAGCCTGTGAGCTAAAGTCCACGGGATTGCAAAGATTCAGACATGACTGAGCGACTAACAAACTGCTGCACCTAGGGACTGTTAAACCCCTAGAGGCTCTGCCTGCCCTATTCAGAGCTATGCATGCTCATGCCACCAAAGACCCCCTGGGGAGAGTTACAGGCATTCACAGTAAGAAGCCATGAGTATGTACAGAGAAAGTGACTGGGATATCTGGGCAGAATATCTAGAAAGACCGCTGCAGACACTGTCTTAGATTCCATTCTGTGGTGAGAGGAGGCCATTACCTGCTCAATGTTGTTTCAACAAATTTAGTTTAACAGTGAACAACAAACATAACACACTCAGGGAATGTGTAACTCTTTTTTTGCAGAGAAAAAGAAATGCCAGTAGGCAGACAGAGAATAATGGATCTGGCCTGACCTACATTGGGAGGAATTTAGAAGTCTGTCCTCTGGGGAGGAAGGTCTTACAATGCTCAGAGTAGATAGGATGAGCCGAGAAAGCTTTTCACCCCTTTTATGTAAAGAACATTGTAAAATGGACTATAGACATTAAAAAGCACCTGTGAGGCTGGAGTTAGCAAGATTGAGAAAAGAGCCAGGTTATGAAAAAAAAAAAAAAAAGATATTAGCTAACTAAAGTTTGGAACAGTTACGTTGTAAAGATAGAACTCAGTTTCTGCTTAGAATTTTATTTTGCATTAAACTCTTGCTCTATCTGGAGCTTTATGCCATAGAGAAAGCAAAACTTAAGCTTGCACATGTTAGATAATAGAGAGCTATTTTATTGGTGGAACAGTGAAAAACCACAACATGTATCTATGTAATTAATTCATTTTTCAAATAAGACCAAAACCTGAATTTATATTACTCTGACCCTTCCATTTCTTGAAACTTCACAAAATCAGGATCCTGATGTAGACAAAATTAATTCACATCCCAAAATCACATTTCATGCACTTTTTCTACCAGTCATGGAAAAGTCACAATCCATCCACACGAATAAAGTTTTGCAATATGTAGGCCAATATTGACTCAATAAAAGCAATATGTAATTAATAATAACAAATTCCCGTGCATGCAACAGTAAGTATTTTACACAAGACTTCAAACCCAATTTCATAAGCAGTTTTCAAGACATGACTTCAGTCATGCCTGTGTGTGCTAAGTCAGTTCAGTCATATATGATCTTTTGTGACCCTATGGAGTGTAGCCTGTCATGCTCCTCCATCCATGGGATTCTCCAGATAAGAATACTGGAGTGGGTTTCCATTTCCTTCTCCAGGGGATCTTCCCGACCCAGGGATGGAACCTGTGTCTCCTGTGTCTTCTGCTTGAGCAAGTGGATTCTTTATCACTGAGCCACTTGGGAAGACCTATTTGTAATTACATACTGTGGGCTTCCCAGGTGGTGCTAGTGGTAAAGAACCTGCCTGCAAAAGCAGAAGCCCCAGGATAAATGGGTTTGACCCCTGGGTCGGGAAGATCCTCTAGAAGAGAGCGTAGCAGTCCATTCCAGGATTCTTGTCTGAAGAATCCCATGGACAAAGGAGCCTGATCGGCTACAGTCCATAGGGTCGCTAAGAATCAGACATGACTGAAGCAATTTAGCATGCAAGCATGCACATATGCACTTGGCTTCTTGGTTAAGATAAAACCTGGTAAGAAGGGCGTCCTCTGGCTGTGGCAGGGATCATGGGACATCTGTACCTGCACCTCTAGCTGCCTCCCTGCTCTAGGGGTAGAAAGTGAACTGACTTCTTTACATCTAGCCTTCTGCATGGGAATCATGCTCCACCTGTGAAATTTGGACCTGAGGTGGAATCCATCCTTTTGCTGTTTAGGGCTGTTTTCTGCTATCAAGCCAGAGACTGAAGACACGGTTTTTCAACAGGCTTGTCCCAGTGTCCTGTATCCAGCTTAGTGTATATTTAGAAGAAGGTGCAGCACAGGTGGACCACGATCCTAGCCATCATTCAGAAGCAGTTATGTATGATGAAAACAATCACAATACTGTAATGATCCTTCAATTAAAATAAATTAGTTAATTAAAAGAAGAAACAATTGTGGCAGATTCGCCAGTGGTTGGTTGCCTCCAGTGTACAGCTATACTGATGAATTAGATGTCAGTGATTCCAGGATGACCTTATCACTCCCCATCTTTCTGACCGTACTCATCCCTGTTTGATAGTGTTCTGGGAGATCTAGATTAGAATCCACTCCTCCATCTTTCCCCACAATTTCGTAAGCATCAAAGTCATTTGTTAAATCATTTTCTGCATACAACAGAGATTTCTGTTCTCTGCACCAATTACTAATATAACCAGTGACAATGTTTGTACTGTTCATCCCTCTGCATCCACAGCCAAAGACAAGGTCAGTCAAAATGTAATTGGATATTGAGTGAATAATTGAAGCAGTTCATGGTGACGCCATCTTTGTAAGTCTAACAATCTTTAAATTACAATGAGTTCTTAGACTTCATCCTTCTCTCCCAGTAAAATCTATTCATCTTCAGTCTTGAGATAGATATTTTAAAAGCTCTCATTTAAAAAAGGTTTTGTGCAACATTTTTAATTTAATGACAAGTATGTGCCAACATCCGCTCTGGATCATGGAAAAAGCAAGAGAGTTCCAGAAAAACATCTATTTCTGCTTTATTGACTATGCCAAAGCCTTTCACTGTGTGGATCACAATCAACTGTGGAAAATTCTGAAAGAGATGGGAATACCAGACCACCTAACCTGCCTCTTGAGAAATCTGTATGCAGGTCAGGAAGCAACAATTAGAACTGGACATGGAACAACAGACTGGTTCCAAATAGGAAAAGGAGTACGTCAAGGCTGTATATTGTCACCCTGCTTATTTAACTTCTATGCAGAGTACATCATGAGAAACGCTGGATGAAACTCCAGTACTTTGGCCACCTCATGCGAAGAGTTGACTCATTGGAAAAGACTCTGATGCTGGGAGGGATTGGGGGCAGGAGGAGAAGGGGACGACCGAGGATGAGATGGCTGGATGGCATCACTGACTCAATGGATGTGAGTCTGAGTGAACTCCGAGAGATGGTGATGAACAGGAGGCCTGGCGTGCTGCGATTCATGGGGTCGCAAAGAGTCGGACACGACTGAGCGACTGAACTGAACTGAACTGAACTGATGTGCTTATAGGTTTTCCCAGGTGGCACAGTGGTACAGAATCTGCCAGCCAATGCAGAAGACAGGGGTTTGATCCCTGGGTAGGGAAGATCTCCTGGAGGAGGAAATGGCAACCCACTGTAGTATTCTTGCCTGGAAAATTCCATGGACAGAGGAGTCTGGTGGGCTACAATCCATGGGGTCCCAAAGAGTCAGACATGCCTGAGTACACACACACACACAAACACACACACACACTTGCTTGTAGCCTTTAAAAAAGACGTATTTTTTAAAATTCCTTCAAACAGACGCTAAAAATGTGTCAGTATGTGATGTTTACCTTTATTTTGTTAGGCTTTTCTCTAAGCTAATGGATAGACCATAAAATAAATCAAATATATACTTTACAACTTGCCAGGGATATGCTGTTTTGCTGAGTGTGTGAGTCTTTGCAGTTTTATAATGCATTAAAGTCTGTGTCCAGATACTTACATATTAAAATTTAGATGTGACCTTGCTTATAATTTTTATTATTTGTCCAAAAAACACACAGATAAAAATTTTTTTAATAAAAAATGCAGTATTCACCAACAATATGGCCTGAATTACAACATCAGTTGTACAAAGTTTTAGCTAGAGGAAAGCCCTGGAGTTTAACGGGAAGAAAACATGAGGTGGCTGACACATAACAACGTTCACATCTTTAGCACCATTAAACAAATGTGTGACTTGTGCAAACTACTTGTTCAAACCTGTTTCCTTATCTTTAGGGAAGAGATCATTACATTTCTCATTTGATTGCATTATAGTGACACATGCACCATTCAAAAAACACTTCTGGGTAGGAAGTCCATAAAGGCAAAACTCCCATCTGCTTCACTGACCAACCTCTGTGCTAGGTGTGACCAACCAACACCTCCTGGTTTAGTATTTCACTCATATTCCTTGAAAACAAAGATGAGAAAAACACATCCCTGAAGAAGGACTTTGACTTCCCATAATACCCTGCTGGAGTCTTCCCTGGGGGCTCAGATGTGAAAGAATCTGCCTCCAATGTGGGAGACCCGGGTTCGATCCCTGGGTCAGGAAGATCCCCTGGAGAAGGGAATGGCAACCCACTCCAGTATTCTTGCCTGGAGAATTCCGTGGACAGAGGACCCTGGTGGGCTGCAGTCCGTGGAGTCAGAACAGTCAGACATGACTCAGAGACTAATACCTTCACTTTTTTCACTAATACCCTTGCTATGCAGGGTCACTTTAAGACTCATTCTTTTTTATGCCTTCGGTCTCCTCTTGCTCCCAGTGAAGAGAAATGTCATGTCACAAGCCCCGGCAAATGTGTTGGCGTTCGTTAACTGTATGTAATAAAATAATGTAAAATTATCTCAATTGACATGGACAATACCTACCATTATAAGATACTGAGCAATAAGTTTTAAGGTAGATTTTAACAGTGAGCAGCTTATTATCATGACACATATGGCTGTTTACACTTTGGCCTGGTTCCACTTCCCACTGCTCATTCAGATATAGCCCAGGGTGCCACAAGCATATTTTATATGCCTATACATTCTGTTCCCTCTCTCACGAGCAATACTAGTTTTAGCTAATACTTGTGAAATATTTACAGCTACACTACTAGTTTAGCTAATATTTGTGGCATATTTTCCAGACACTACACCAGTCATTTTCCCTTTATTGTTTAATTTAATCCTCCCACTATCTGATACGGTAGAGTATTCATCTGGTTTTAGTGATAGTTTAAAAGCACAGCGAAAACCACACAGCTGGAAGGTAGAAAACAGAGATAAACCAGGGTAATCTGTCTAAGCATCTCTACTTTATAAACTCAGTGCCTGACCCACTCCTCCTCAAACCAGCTTAAAAGACAATTCACCAACTACTTCCTGTTTGTCTCTGTGTGTGTTTTTGTGCTCAGTTGCTTAATTGTGTCCAACTCTTTGCAACCCTCATGGACGGGAGCCCTCCAGGTTCCTCTGTCCATGGGATTTCCCAGGCAAGAACACTGGGAGTGGGTTGCCATTTCCTTCTCCAGGGGATCTTCCTGATCCAGGGATTGAACTGGTGTCTCCCGCATCTCCTGCATTTAAGCGGATTCCTTACCATGAGCCACCCGGGAAGCCACTTGTTTCTATATATCCTCTCAATTTTAATCTTTAAAAAATTCACTTGTATTAAACCAGATTGGTGATTAGTTCACTGAGGCATAATTATTTTTGCCTATATGCCTCTAGATATTCTGTAGAAGACAGGGGTCATTTTTTTTTCTATTTTAATCTCAAGAACACATTAAATTGCACTGTTCATGATACATGTTCAATCCAGATTTGTTAATTTAATGACTAAATTATGATTCTGATCTAAACTCTGATCCAAAGTATATCAAAAGGATCCCATTAAGATAGATTTTTGAATTTGATGGTGAATCTTGGGCAAAAATTCCTGTGATGAAGATCCAGCATCTGATCAAATAAACTATCACTATATTCCATTTGAAAACAACTTTTTTTCATTAGAAAAAGTCACAGCATGTAGCATTGCTCTTCAGAAAAAGTTACATAGAGTAGTTAGTTCAGCTGGTTAGAGAATGTGCTTCAAGTTTAAAACCACATATCATTGTTTATACAGATGATTATTTGGGACGAACTTCAATAGAATTATACTTTGCTAGCAAAGCAGGCGGCTTTGGCAATAGCACACAGTGATCAGCAAGAGTGACTCATATTTTCCAACTGAGATCAATGACTCTTAATCCATTAATGCAGACCTAAATATCACCTGATAGGAAAAGCTGACAATGGAAATGTAAGTAAGAATGGTATGGAGTATTCAGATTTAAGAGATTTTTTTCATGTTATAATCCCTTTTCATACTCTACAGGAAAGCAGGATAATTTTAGATTTTCAATTAGTTTGCCCTAGGTATTAAATAAAAAATATCTTTTTGAGTAATGTGAATTATTTTTGTTCATCTACCTCAAGCTGCTCTTTACAGAATTTGATTTTTAAAAGTCCTTGGTAGTATTGTAACAATAAGCCAATTTAAAATGTCAACAGATAGTTTCATTTTGGGGTAGATTATAATTATTCCAATAGTCTGATGCCTGCCAGATATTTAAATTTTTAAAGGGCAAGTCAGCAAATTAGCCGGAAAACTGTCCACAATAAACTATGCTGAACTAAAAGTAATCCAAATACCTGAAAAAAAGCATATATGGAAATAAGACACAATAGTGTCCTTTAGTTCAAAAATAAGCTTCAGAATTTGTTCTTCTGTTTATCACAGCATTTTAAAGTATGCACTTGCTAATATAAATATTTTATTTACATATTTAAATCTATTTTCAACCCTTCATAAATCATACATTACATTGATGTAGGTTGAGAAATGAATCTGGGAGTTATCTTTGAGCCCATAATATGTAGTCTGAGGTCTCCTTTTTTTATTCTTCTTTCTTTCCTTCCTTTTTTCTTTTATTTTTTTATTCAGCTTTTGGATCTATTGATTTCTTTTTCTTTCATTACTCAAGATTTGTAAGCCTCTTGAAGGTAGAGATGACAGTTTATTTTCCTTTACGTCCCAGGACTCACTCATAATGTGAATTACATTCCAAATAAATATTTCTTGAATGATTCAATGAATGAAAGGCCAATAGTTATAAAGATAATTTCATAGTGTACCTAAGTGAAAGGACTGCATGAACTAGAAAGTTATTACCCAACATAACACTGTAAAGTAGATTGCTATGTCACACTTTTAACTACTAACAGTTTTTACATATAATATTCTTCTTCCAGAGAGCACAATAATGATATGAAAGAAGTAATTGTACAACTTTACTGAAGGTGTTACAGTGAGCACAAACACTGTATTTTTTGAGTAGGATGACTCAATGTTGTAGAGAATGTCAATTCTCCACAAATGAATCTATAAATAGGATGCATTTCTCAAAGTTTATAGTAAGATGTTTAACTTTTAGAAATTGAAGGGCAACTTTAGAGATGAAAGGGAAAATCTAATTGCTAAGAATACTGTGATAGAAAAAAACACAGAGGGACATGTTACTACTTGAATAGCACAATCTATCATAAAGAATCAGTAGGTTAAATAATTTAATATTATCTCAAAGGAATCAAGAATAGAAAGGCATTGGAGCGATTACTACAATTAACCATGTTGGCAAACCCCTCTCTGAGTTCCCGCATTTTTGCTAATTTACTTGATCTATCAGTAGTTTCTGCTAAAATAATCCACTGTGAATGTAAATTAGTCCATTTCTTTTTGTACATCTGTCAGCTATTGCTTTATATATTTTGAAGCTATGTTTTATATGCATATACGTTTATGATGATTATGCTTTTATCAATATTTAAATTTTTTACTTCTCTTAATGTATTTTTATTTAAGTTCTACTTGATTGGTATTAATATTGATGTTAATAAATATGGAAATCGACCCTGAACACTCTTTGGAAGGGCTGATGTTGAAGCTGAAGTACCAATACTTTGGCCACCTGATGCCAACAGCTGACTCACTTTAAAAGACTCTGATGCTGGGAAAGATTGAAGACAGAAGGAGAAGGGGACAACAGAGGATGTTGGATGGCATCACCGATTCAAAGGACATGAACTTGGACAAACTCTGGGAGATGGTGAGGGACAGGGAAGCCTGGCATGCTGCAGTCTATGGGGTCACAACAAGTTGGGCATGACTTGCTGACTGAACAACAGCAATATTGAGATTGGCTTCCCAGTGAGTGCTAGTTGTAAAGAATCTGCCTGCCAATTCAGGGGATGCAAGAGATATGGGTTCTATCCCTGGGTCAGGAAGGCCCCCTGGGGTAGGAAGTGGCAACCCACTCCAGTATTCTTGCTTGGAAAATTCCATGGACAGAGGATCCTGGTGGGTTACAGCCCATGGAACCAGAAATAGTCAAACTTGACTGAGTGACTAAGCAAAATACTGGTATTAACATTCTACATACTCAGTCTTTACGTGTGGTTTTGCTTTAGGAGTATTTTCTTTTATAAGCAGATCATAGTAGATTTTGTTTTATTTTTTTCTTTACTAACAATAATCTCTTTAATAATATAGTTTTACCTATTTAAATTTAACATGACTTCTGACAGTAATTTCAGCCATTTTATTTTGTGTTATCATTCTTTCTTTTTATATATTAAATAATATATCATATATAATATACTATATTGGAGAAGGAAATGGCAATCCACTCCAGTATTCTTGCCTGGAGAATCCCATGGACAAGCCTAGTAGGTTACAGTCCATAGGGTCGCAAA
>SJYT01063704.1:67321-96980 GCA_006410635.1 Cephalophus harveyi
TAGTGGTTATTTTTACATTGTAAGATATACACTACTTATATTCAATAGATTTCTATCTGTGTTTACTTTTACTCTACCTGAATTATTTTACCCTTAATAATTATTTAAATGACAACCTTTATTTGTTTTCAGGTTTGCAAATATTACAGTTTTCTTACTCTTAAAGACATATTTGGCTAGGAATAGAATTCTGTGTTTACAGATATATTTCCTCTATGACAGGAGACAGAACTCAACTAACTTCTGGCATGAATTGATGCCAAATAATACTAACAAACAAATGCTGTTGCTAGTTTAAACATCATTCCTTAGTAAAAAAATTATTTTCTTTGGCAGTTTTTAGATAATCTATTGGTAATAATGATCTGAGGTGTATCTAGGTATAGATTTATTTCTCTCTACTCTGCTTGTATTTGGAGTATAATTTTAATTCTGGAAAGTTGTCAATAATTACCTCTCCAAATTCTGATCTTTCTGCCATTTCCTCCAATCTGTTCTTCTGGAACACTTATTAAATCATTATTGGAGCATTCCAATTTAATCCATGATGTTTCTCTATTGCTTATCACATCTTTATATCTTTACTTCTCTGTGGTATCATATTCTAGGTTACTAATTTTTTTCTGACCATATCTATTCTTAAATTTATTCCACCTATTACATTACTTTTAAATTTAATAATTATATTTTTATTTTAAGAATACAAACTTATTTTTATCTTTTATTATTCTTTTGACAGTTTTGTTTCATAAACTGTCACTGATTTTAAAAGACATGTATACATTCATTTCTTTGAAAATCCATAGCACGTTTATTCCGAAGTTTTGCTGAGATTGTTCTATAGATCTAAACTTGTCTAGAGTGAATTCTCCTTCCAATTGCTTCCTTCACTGTATCATTGTTAGCATCAGTTTTATTTTTTTATTCATATTTCGGAATTTGCATCTGCAGGTTAGTTTAAATTTGAATGAATTCTTCTATTTATTTCTTTCCATCAGCTTCCCTCTTTGCTTACCCCTCCCTGCCCTTACAGATTTTGCACTTGCCTTTACTCAGCCAGATGGACCTCTAATCTAAGACAAAGGTTTTTAAAGGCCTTTCAGAGAAAAGAGGAACATTATGGTTTTGCAAATCCAGCCTCTGATTCAGCTGAAAGACTGCCTCACATCTGTAAGATATGCCTGTCCCCTCTGCATCTTTAGGTCTACAGCTCCCCCAAAGCGAGACCTCATATAGTATAAATTGGTGGAAGACATTTTCAACATCCTTTAAAACTAAGAGAACTTCATTAAGTCCTTGGTCGCAAGCAGTGAGCCTGATTCCAATCCCTACTTCCTGGGGGCACTTGTTTCATTTAATCCATAGGAGCCAATTCCTGAGCACCACTTCTTGTTTTAGGACTCTGAAATCCAGCAAGACCAGCTAAAGTCCCAATTGTCATTTTGCACCTATGATCAACTTCTGATCTGAAAAAGTGTTTGAATCTTTATCTGAGCCAACTATGTCTTTATTTTTTTCCTCTCTCTTTTTAAAGAATTTCATCTGTCACTGCTCTGTTTTTGGAAAAGAAGATTTTTGACCTAGAATTGGTCACTCTTTCTTTTAACAGGCCTGATAAATAGGCAAGGCTGGAAAAGTCAGAGATTATTAGGTGACCTATTTTATTAATTTTATAGCTAAGATATTATAGAAATATAAGTAATTTTCTAAATTTTAGCAGAGCAACTTGAATAAAGATGCACAGCTAGATCTCAGGTCTTTATATTCCCATTCCAAATACTGTTTTTCTACAGCATCTTTTTTTTTTTCTTAGTCTTATTTTCTTATTTATAAAAAAGTCAAGATAGACAATTATTTGAAAATAATTTGAATGTTTATACTTTGAGAATAATTTGGATCTGTGTGATTGCCTGAAGAAATATCAAAAACCTCATGTATGCAGATGACCACCCTTATGGCAGAAAGCAAAGAACTAAAGAGCCTCTTGATGAAAGTGAAAGAGGAGAGCGAAAAAGTTGGCTAAAAACTCAACATTCAGAAAACTAAGATCATGGCATCTGGTCCCATCAGTTCAGTTAATTCGCTCAGTCATGTCTGACTCTTTGCGACCCCAAGGACTGCAGCACGCCAGGCCTCCCTGTCCATCACCAACTCCCAGAGTTTACTCAGACTCATGTCCGTTGAGTCGGTGATGCCATCCAACTATCACATCCTCTGTTGTCCCCTTCTCCTCCCACCTTCAATCTTTCACAGCATCAGGGTCTTTTTGCTGCTGCTGCTGCTGCTAAGTCGCTTCAGTCGTGTCTGACTCTGTGTGACACCATAGATGGCAGCCCACCAGGCTCCCCCATCCCTGGGATTCTCCAGGCAAGAGTACTGGAGTGGGGTGCCATTGCCTTCTCTGACAGGGCCTTTTTACTTCGTGGCAAATAGATGGAGAAACAATGGAAAAAGTGAGAGACTTTATTTTTCTATTCTGCAAGATCACTGCAGATGATGACTGCAGCCATGAAATTAAAAGATGTTTCTCCTTGGAAGAAAAACTATGAGCAACCTAGATAGCATATTGAAAAACAGAGACATTACTTTGCCAACAAAGGTCCATCTAGTCAAACTTTGGTTTTTCCAGTAGTCATGTATAGTTGTGAGAGTTGGACTGTGAAGAAAGCTGAGTGCCGAAGAATTGATGCTTTTGAACTGTGGTGTGTTGGAGAAGACTCTTGAGAGTCCCTTGGACTGCAAGGAGATCTTACCAGTCCATCCTAAAGAAAATCAGTCCTGATTATTCATTTTAAGGACTGATGCTGAAGCTGAAACTCCAATACTTTGGCCACCTGATTTGAAGTACTGACTCATTTGAAAAAACCCTGATGCTGGGAAAGATTGAAGGCAGGAGGAGCAGGGGGTGACAGAAGATGAGATGGTTGGATAGCATCACCAACTCAGTGGACATGAATTTGAGTAACCTCTGGAAGTTGGTGATGGATGGGGAGACTTGGCATGCTGCAGTCCTTGAGGTCACAAGGAGTCGGACAGACTGAGTGACTGAACTGAATTGTGCATATCAAGACAGCCTGTGCTGTGACATTAAGCAGTCACAATATTTTTTTTAAATAGTCCGAGAGTCGAGTATGAAGAACTGAACCCCATCACCTCATAAATTCTACCCATTCGATTGTCATAGAAAACTACCCAAACTAGCTTCTTGACCTTTGTTCATGGCATCACTTAGAACAAACATGTGTTAGTTTCTCAGTCATGTCTGACTCTCAGCAACCCGTGGGCTGTAGCCTACCAGACTCCTCTGTCAATGGGATTCTCCAGGCAAGAATACTGGAGTTATTCATTTCTCCAGGAATCTTCCTGACCCAGCGATTGAACCTGAGTCTCCCACATTGCAGGCAGATTCTTCACTATCTGAGTCACCAGGGAAGCCCTAGAATAAGTATATGATGGAGCATATATTCTCTTCCATATATTCATTCACTTACTGAATAATTAATGAATACCTATTGTGTGACTAGTTTCAAATTAGGAAAGGAGTATGTCAAGGCTGTATATTGTCACCCTGCTTATTTAACTTCTATGCAGAGTTCATCATGAGAAACACTAGACTGGATGAAAATTACTTTGCCAACAAAGGTCCATCTAGTCAAACTTTGGTTTTTCCAGTAGTCATGTATAGTTGTGAGAGTTGGACTGTGAAGAAAGCTGAGTGCCGAAGAATTGATGCTTTTGAACTGTGGTGTGTTGGAGAAGACTCTTGAGAGTCCCTTGGACTGCAAGGAGATCTTACCAGTCCATCCTAAAGAAAATCAGTCCTGATTATTCATTTTAAGGACTGATGCTGAAGCTGAAACTCCAATACTTTGGCCACCTGATTTGAAGTACTGACTCATTTGAAAAAACCCTGATGCTGGGAAAGATTGAAGGCAGGAGGAGCAGGGGGTGACAGAAGATGAGATGGTTGGATAGCATCACCAACTCAGTGGACATGAATTTGAGTAACCTCTGGAAGTTGGTGATGGATGGGGAGACTTGGCATGCTGCAGTCCTTGAGGTCACAAGGAGTCGGACAGACTGAGTGACTGAACTGAATTGTGCATATCAAGACAGCCTGTGCTGTGACATTAAGCAGTCACAATATTTTTTTTAAATAGTCCGAGAGTCGAGTATGAAGAACTGAACCCCATCACCTCATAAATTCTACCCATTCGATTGTCATAGAAAACTACCCAAACTAGCTTCTTGACCTTTGTTCATGGCATCACTTAGAACAAACATGTGTTAGTTTCTCAGTCATGTCTGACTCTCAGCAACCCGTGGGCTGTAGCCTACCAGACTCCTCTGTCAATGGGATTCTCCAGGCAAGAATACTGGAGTTATTCATTTCTCCAGGAATCTTCCTGACCCAGCGATTGAACCTGAGTCTCCCACATTGCAGGCAGATTCTTCACTATCTGAGTCACCAGGGAAGCCCTAGAATAAGTATATGATGGAGCATATATTCTCTTCCATATATTCATTCACTTACTGAATAATTAATGAATACCTATTGTGTGACTAGTTTCAAATTAGGAAAGGAGTATGTCAAGGCTGTATATTGTCACCCTGCTTATTTAACTTCTATGCAGAGTTCATCATGAGAAACACTAGACTGGATGAAACACAAGCTGGAATGAAGATTGCTGGGAGAAATATCAATAACCTCAGATATGCAGGTGACACCACCCTTATGGCAGAAAGCAAAGAAGAACTAAAGAGCCTCTTGATGAAAGTGAAAGAGGAGAGTGAAAAAGTTGGCTTAAAACTCAACATTCAGAAAACGAAGATCATGGCATCTGGTCTCATCACTTCATGACAAATATATGGAGAAACAATGGAAACAGTAAAAGACTTTATTTTCTTGGGCTCCAAAATCACTGCAGATGGTGACTGCAGCCATGAAATTAAAAGATGCTTGCTCCTTGGAAAAAAAGTTATGACCAACCTAGATGGCATATTGAAAAGCAGAGACATTACTTTGCCAACAAAAGTCCATCTAGTCAAAGTTATGGTTTTTCCAGTAGTCCTATATGGATGTGAGAGTTGGACTATAAAGAAAGCTGAGCACCGAAGAACTGATGCTATTGAACTGTGGTGTTGGAGAAGACTCTTGAGAGTCCCTTGGACATCAAGGAGATCCAAGCAGTCAATCCTAAAGGAGATCAGTCTTGAATATTCATTGGAACGACCGATGCTGAAGCTGAAACTCCAATACTTTGGCCACCTGATTTGAAGTACTGACTCATTTGAAAAGACCCTGATGTTGGGAAAGATTGAAGGTGGGAGGAGAAGGGGATGACAGAGGTTGAGAGGGTTGGATGGCATCACCAACTCAATGGATATGAATTTGAGTAAACTCCTAGAGTTGGTGATGGACAGGGAGGCCTGGCATGCTGCAGCGCATGGGGTGGCAGAGTCAGACACCTGAGCGACTAAACTGAACTGAACTATGTGACTTGGACTTTATTCCTGGAGAAGGAAGTCCAGTCCAGTATCCTTGCCTGGAAAATCCCATGGATAGAGGAACCTGGCAGTCTACAGACCAGAGGGTCTCAAAAGTATCAGACACAACTTAGCAACTAAAGAACAACATTATGTGACTATCTCCAGTTTGCCAGGAAGAACTCAGTACTCTGTCCAATTGAGCATTTATCTCAGACAAAAGCATCCCAGTTTGGTTGATAAATTGTATGTTTTCCCTAAATAAGTACCAGCCCTGATCTGGGTACTGTGACTGCTTGAGTGACTCATACCAACAAAACTTCTTGCCTCTCTCTTTACTCTCCAGCCACTTTAACTCTGCCATGAAAGCATTCTCACTATAAATGGAGAGGTCAGCAGATTCTTAGATAAGAAATGGTTACTGCTTTCTCCACTCAGTTTAATGGGCACGCAGCCTAATAAATTGTGTACACAAGCAGAAACTATATCCTCTCTAAGAAAAGAAAGGGATCAAGAGTGTTGAGTGGAGGGCCCATCATGGAGTTACTCTTTACCACTCTTTCCAACTCCTTTTCTGCTTCTCCCCTTGGTCTTTCATCTCTTTTTTATTAGGTTCATTTAGGGGGAAAACTTAAAAAGCAAACACAATAGACATTTCTGTGGTAGGTTTATGAACTATGGAAGGCGTATAATTTCTGAGTCAAAGTATAAAAATTAGTCATGCATATTTAAAATACAACAGGGACTTCCCTAGTGGCAGAATGGTTATGACTCCTTGTTTCCAATGCAGGGACACAGGTTTGATCCCTGGTCAGTCAATTAACATCCCACATGCTGTGCTTCATGCTGCCCCCAAATAAAATTAGACACAACAAATAAACCTATAATTAGAACCTTCAAGATCCAGTATAAGTTCCAAGGCCCTCAGAGAGAAAAAAATTAAGGAAATGCCCTATGAAAGTCCCTCAGTCATGTCCATCTCTTCGCAACCCCATGGACTATATGTTCCATGAAATTCTCTAGGCCAGAATACTGGAGTGGGTAGCCTATTCCTTCTCCAGTGGATCTTCCTGACCAGGAATCAGACCAGGGTCTCCTGCACTGAGCTATCAGGGAAGCCCAAGGAAATGCCCTGATAGGGTTGAAATTTTGTGATGTATTAAATATAAAAATTACAAGATGAGAGTTTATCCCCAAATTTTTTAGTGTGTGTCTTGGATCCTGTATGTTTCTATTTCTTTGAATATTATGATAATATCAAAGGTCTAAATGTGAGGCATTTCTGGGGCCTGGGCTTTCTCTCTACACACACACACACACACACAGACACACACACACGTACACAAGCTTTGCCTATAATCGCACACTTTAGGCTAGTAGCAGTAAGCAGTATATATATATTTTCATCTTCTCTTTTTTACAGAGCAAATTAATTTTATAAAAATTATTGAGATGTTTAAACTTATTGAAATCACTCAAGTATACATTAGTATTTCTCTATAAAGAAACGTGTGTTGTTTTATATATGAAGTATACAAATGTTTTATATATGAAATACATATTTATATATAATATAAATATGAATGGGCAGAATTACCACTGGATTTTGATATTCAAATTTCTAACTGAAGAGGGAGAAAATTGCATATTATTTTGGTCCAAGAAGATAAGTGTATCTTAGGAAAATAAGAAGCTAGACAAAGCTAGTTGTGAAGGTTCTCTATCAAGGAACAATGCTTCCTTGGAGGGACGGGGGACAGAGGCAAAAATGAGTTTTCTCCCACTACACACCCTAACCCTATATCAAAAGACAAAGTCAAGTTCATTGTCATGGGAAGTCATATGTCTTTCCAAGTGCATCAGTACCGTCTCTGCCACTTACTTTCTCAGCACAATCTTTGTGAGAAGGCATTGCCTGAAAAAGGTTTACATATGTGCCTCCTGGCTTTGTAATCTTAAACAGATTAACACACATTGGAAACGGTTCAAAATTGCCTCTGGTGACAGTTATGACTCATAAATTAGTTTATTTTCTCCTTTTTTGTTTGTTTATGACCCATGGCAAAAATATGGCCCAAAATCCTGACAAGACATACAACTGCCAAACTGGTTTAATTTTTCTTTATATTTTACAGACTACTTGGATTGATTCTAAGGAAATAGGTGGAGAAGAAAGAATCCAGAAATATTGAGTCTGTATTTATTTCACGAGGATAAACTGTTCAACATATGAAATAGCTAAAGATGACATGAGGCATCTTTATTTATGAGGCAACTGATCCTACACCTGATTTCCATCAAGAATGTCTACGCATCTAGGGGCTAAGCATCCACTACTTTAAAAGGATATTAGTGAGATTCAGTTTCACTTTTTAAAAACTTTAAATGAAGCTTCAGAAGAGTCAGCTGTATTAGTTAATCACGACCTATAGAATGAAATTATTTTGGGGTAGTATTAAAGGAAAAGTTTCGTTAAAAGCTAGCACCTCCCATGGGGTAATTGTAAGGACCTCTTAAAATACACCTTTCACTTTGATTATACCTGGAAGAGATCTGTTCTTAGGCTTAATCACTATTACACATTGTATCCATCACTCAGATTGTACATATTGTTGGTTATCTTCTTATACATATGCCTCACATCATTAATTAGAGCAGCAAACTGAGATCTAAAATGTAAGGTCCCTAATATGAAAATTTGCTGTACATGTGTGTAACATTTATTACTATTTTACCTCCATAATAAAAGGTAACTCAGGACCTAGATGGTCAAAGGTTAGATCTTGTTGAGACCTCAGACATCATTCAGTCCAGTGTCCTTCAAACTTTTGTTTAAGTATCTGAAGCTTGTTCTAATAAAGAAATATAGCTCAGAAATATAAAATATAAAAGAAATACAAAGGGAAGCTAGTTGGGTAGGGTCTAGTGAGCTCTGTTTCCTTGAACCTCTCATAGCTTAGGTCTTCCCCATCCTAACCACTTTCTTTTTTCTTCTTTTTTCACTTAAGCACTTATCTTTAATAACAGATGTATTTATTTACACTTAAAATTAAATTAGAAATTTACAGCATATATCTTTGACTTCTTAAAAATAAACCATATTTTCACTTAGTTTTTTCAGATCATCAATATGTTTTTATTTGCCTGACATAATTATTTTGATAATTCCCCATCCTGTTTATGTACATTAATTTCCTTTCTCCAGGTTCCTTTACACCTCTTCCTTTTTTTTTTTTCCCTCAAACTTCTTACACATTTTTGCCTAACGCCATGATTGCTTTCTTCTAGTTATTACTCATCTTTTAATGGGGTCAGTTCTATCTGAATCAACTTACTGTATAAGAAAAGACAAAGAACAATGAAGAGATAAAGTAGAGGAATCAGAAAAATCTATTTTAGATATGATGTCTCAGAACCTTTATGCCAAATACTCTTGAGTTTTTGCCTTAGGAACATGATTTCCCCAATCTTCTTAGCTGTCCCTTGGAAAGAGTGGAAGATTTGTGAGAATCACAGCAAAATCTCCACTGTCACTCTCTTTTGTGTGTTGGCTTGGCATTTACCTACACATTTTTAGCTGCCTGTGATCAGCAGCTTCAGAGTAAATAGCCTCCATCTGTTTCCCACCCTAGGAAATAGACTGTTTTCCTCTTAGAGAGGTGACAGAGCTCTTCCTGTTTCAACTTTATCTTCTTCTTGTGATGTATACTGGACTCAGAGATAATCTCTCAGGTCAGCCCTCCCCAAAGGCACAGGGACATTGATGAGGCCCTTTTACTTTAGAAAAATTCTGAAATTTGCACCAGATCTACAGAGGTACCTTCCAATTAACCCAAATTTCAAATTTTTGTCATTGGGCATTGATTGTGGCTGTTTTCTAGTTCATTGGAGGTGGTATTTACAATTATTTTGTTCTTTGAAATGTTTGGCTGATTTCAAACATAAGGAATAGAAATGTCTCTATTCTTTCATCCTTAACTGGAAGTTTGATTCAAAGGATTTACAAATAAAAATATGAAGCCAATTATTGAGAAATTCATAACCTAATTATAGAAAATCATCATCCTTGAACAGTTTTATTTTCTTATGTTTTATAGCATAATATTCAATAGCTTGCTTATTTTTAATGGCCTTTTCAGCTCTTATTATAAAATAGCTTTTTAAGCAAAAACTTACATGTAAGAAAAATTTACAATTTTATATTACATAAAGCAGCTGAATTTATGCTTTTGTTCAGTAGAAATTTAAAAATTCAATTGAAAATGATAATGTAATACTGCTGCTGCTGCTGCTGCTGCTGCTAAGTCGCTTCAGTCGTGTCCAACTCCTGTCTCTTATACACATCTTAATTGATTTATTATGTTAGTTTCAGGTATACACCACAGCAATTCAGATATATCTATATATATATATATATAGATATATCTGTTTATACATATGTAGATATGTTGACATATCTGTCTTTCTATCTATATGTTCTTCTTCAGACTCTCTTTCCTTATAGGTTATTATAGAATATTGACTAGAGTTCTGTGTGCTATGCAGTAGGCCTGTTTGGCTATCTATTTTATACATAGTAGTGTGTATATGTTAATCAAAACCTCCTAATTTATCCCTCCCCTTCGGTAACCAGAAATTTGTTTTCTATATCTGTGAGTCTCTGTTTTAAAAATAAGTTCAGTTACATCTTTTTTAGATTCTATATATCAGTGATATTATGTGATACCACTTTCAATGAACTTTCAGGATCCCATGAAGTTGTGTCTAAAAAGCACTGATTTCTTCAGTTTAAAGATAAAAGATCTGTGAGAGTGACTATCTTCAAAAATTTTAGATCACATATGCTTATCAGTAAAAATATTTTGAAAATTGCTGCAAAATATATTTACATACTACTGTAGTATGTTCTTGTAAAACATATACACAAAATAAAATATATACAAAATAAAAATAATTACTTGAAAATATGAAAGTTATACTTTCCTCCCCATATCCTAACAGATCAGCTTGTGTGCCTTGTATTCTCCATATGAAGACTAGAGATGTGAGAGCTGACATTCCCAAACCTCATGACCGATTGCCAATAAAATAAGGATACAATCTACTCAGTGGTTCAACATTCTACTTCCTTAACAAATGTTCAATCCACTTCAGAGTGTATCACTCTAGAACTGTGTTTTCAAGCAATGTACATTTTTCTTTATAACAACAAAGTACAGTTTCCTTGCCCTTCTAATTCTGGTGCAACAATAAAAAACATACTTTACAAACCAAATATCCAAACTACAAAATCAATCAACACCGAAATTGTCAGCATGAATTGATTGTGATGGATTTTGTTGCTTTGGTGAAATTAAATACCAATTGCATCAACTAGGAATGATTTTACATGCATACAAAAACAAACAAGATTTACTGTTGTTTGGTCACTAAGTCATATTCAACTCTTCCGCTACCCCGTAGAATGTAGCCTGCCAGACTCCTTCTGTTCATGGGATTTTCCAGGCAAGAATATTGGAGTAGGTTGTCATTTCCTTCTCCAGGGGATCTTCCCAACCCAGGGATGGAAACCTCCTACATTGTCAGGCAGGTTCTTTGTCTCTGAGCCACCAGGGAAGCCCAAATAAGATTTATAAAGGTTTAGAAGAGGGATCTGTTTCTTACATGGGAAGAAGACTGTGGATAGACTGTGATGGCATTGTTTAGGCCTTGAACAATGTCAAGGATTCTGTCTGGAAATCTTGTTGGCTTTTCCTTCATGATTGTATAAGAATAATAGTTACTTTCATTTTCAGTAACACATTTCAACTTTGGACCAATTAACATGCTACTCACTATAATAGGACACAGCAACAGATAAAGCAAAAGGATTCATTGTTTTCACAAAAGTTATTTTCTGTGTATTTACAACTGCCTTTACTGCTAAGTAATTGACTTAAGCTGATGCATACCAGACAGGCCCCACTGACAGTTTCATTATTTCAAATGAATGACCAAATTTGTCATTAACTCAAGACTGAGCAGCCTAAGGAATGGGACTGCTGGGAGTAAAAGATAAAGAACATCGGATACACATTCCTCCTTGTTTCACAATATGCTGTTGGGAATATCTCAGCTTAGAATTCATTTTAAAGTGCATTTTTTCACAGTCTGTGTAAATGTGATTTCTTCCCATGTCATTTAAAAATTAAACAAATATTTAGGAACAAATGCATGATTGTATTGGGCTTCCCAGGTGGCGCTAGTTATAAAGAACCTGCCTACCAATGCAGGAGACGTAAGAGACACAGGTTTGAGCCCTGAGTTGGGAAGATTCCCTGGTGGAAGGCATGGCAACCCACTCCAGTATCCTGGAGAATCCCATGGACAGAGGAGCCTGGCGGGATACAGTCCATGGGGCTGCAAAGAGTCAGACACGACTGAAGTGACCTAGCATGTGCGCACACACACACACGACTATATAATGGGTGGATTGGATATTCATTGGAAAAGAGGGAAAGTGGACTAACGTGTGTAGGAGACCTGACTGACACCTATACAGGTAGTAAATGAGAAGAGAAAGGTAGCAGATAATCAGGGGCCAGATGGTGTGAAACCCAGGAGAAATTTAAAGCATGCTGAGTTTTATTTTCAGTGGAATAAGGAGCCTTTCGAGGGTATTCAATAGGATGCTGGCATGATAGGAAATGTATTTGGAAAAGTTAAGTACGTTCTCCAAGATCAAATAACTTAGAAGTTGGTGAAGTTGTGATTCAAACGCAGGTCTGTTCTGCTGCAAAGATTGAGCTTTAAGCAATCTATACTACAGGGGAACATTGCCTTATTTTTGATATTATTATCTGAATCAAATCCTAAACTCAAAGCTTGGGCTTGTGTCAAAGCTTATCTTGGCTTAAAGAGTCACTTGTATCAGTAATAACATATTTTGGCTCTTTGAAATATATTATGAAACATGAAGACATAGAAAAACGATATAAAAGAAAACAACTCTCTATTGGAAAAAAATGCATTGAAAAGTTTACTACATGGAAAACATTTAAGCAAAATGACACCAAGAGTAATTCAGACATTAATTCATGTTAGTTGCATTTATACACTATGAATTATAATCTGAATTATTACATCAAAATAATTCTGATTTTTTCTTCAAAAATTTGGTTAGAATAAAAATTGACCTGAGCATACTATGTACATAAATTCTTTATGAATTTTTCATATGTCTTCTCTTCTAGATAGTAACCAGGTATATGATTAGATATGTTGTAATCTGTAAGAAATGCTCATGTTGTATTCTCCTCCTGATTGGAAGAAAACTCATGAGAGAAGCTGTTCCCTGTTCCTGCACAATTTGCAGTCTCAAGAAGATTGGGTAGTTCAAAGCAAAGCCTCATTCTGTTTTGAAATTTCTTCCATTATTTATTTATTCTGAAGCTGTATTATTCCATTCTCCTTTCCCCTTTTCTTCTGAGGAGCTAAGAGAGGAGAGTTTATGGAAGAAAGTGTCCTCAGAAGAAAATTTCACACTTATTTATTCAGTTAAATTATATCTTTTATTGATGCATCCTAATTTTTGTGCTTCCTGATTTTTCTATGAAGCAAAGAAAATAAAACTTTCTAAGTGGATGCAATAGTACCTCAAGGTTTCACAGATTTGCCACAAATTTGCATAACTGCTGAGTCTATTCTTTCCGTTAATCTAGACCTGCATTTGTCCAATACTTTATACAACTGTTTATATTTTGTCATGAGAACCATGTCAATCTGTGGTAAATATATTATATATATATATATATTATATATACATACACACACACACACACACACGTGGGCTTCCCAGGTGGTTCAGTGTGTAAAGAATCTGCCTGAGATCCAGGAGATGCAAGCAGACATGGGTTCCATCCCCAGGTCAGGAAGATCCCCTGGAGGAAGACATGGCAACCCACATCAGTAATCTTGCCTGGAGAATCCCATGAACAGAGGAGCCTGGAAGGCTACAGTCCACAGGGTCACAAAGAGTTGAACATAGCTGAAGCGACTGAACATGCACATATACATGTATGTGTATATAGATATATATTTCATTCTCATATTATTTCTCTATTTAATAGATTAAGGACAATTCTTCATGCCAATAGATATACTTCTAAAGTATCATCACTGTGAACAATTTTAAAATATTTCATTGTGTGAATGTACTAAAGTTCATTTAAATAAACCCTTGTGTATGCTTATTGTATATTTAACCCTTACTGTTGTATATTTAAGTTGTTTCTATATTTAATTATGATTAAAAAGGAGCTTCCCAGGTGGCACTAAAGAATCCATCTGTCAATGCAAGAGGCACAAATGATATGGGTTGGATCCGTGGGTCAGAAAGATGCCCTGGAGTAGGAAGTGACAACCCACTCCAGTATTCTTGCCTGGAAAAGCCCATGGACAGAGGAGCCTGGCAGGCTGCCGTCCATGGGATTGCAAAGAGTCAGACATGACTGAGCAACTGAGCACACATGATTGAAAAGACTATAAATAAAAAAATCATAACTAATTTCATTTAACAAATATTCAACTATTCATGCACACACACGCACATAGTTGAAGCAATCTTTCCAAAACCAATTCTGTTTATATTTAAAATTCACTCAAGCGTTGGAAGTAAGCTAGTTATTTGAGTAAAAGAATAAAATGCTGAAAAAAAAAAGAGACCTCTGGTGCATTCCTGTCCCCCCTGTATCTTTGCACTCTGCAGTCTCGCTTCTCTCACCTTTCCAGCCATGATTGCCTCCTGCCAGCTACCTGTGTTCCCCATGCCTCCTCCTACCTCAGGGGCTCTGCACCTGCTACTTCTCTGCCTGAAACCTGCTTTCTTCTCTTTTCAGCTCAACACATGTTCCTCACTCAGCTTTTAGCTTCAAGGGGCTTCCTGAGAGAAGCCTTCCCTGAACTCTTTGACTGTGTTAGAAACATCTCTTAAAGGTGCTCATATCGCCCTTATATAGCACGTGGCATGTTTGCCATGTTTGTATGACTTTTACTATGTCTCCAACACTAAACTCTAAATTCTTGAAAACAGGAACTTGTCATCATTGAATACTCAGTGCCTGGCACATTGACTGACAAACAAGTGTAGTATGTATGTGAGTAGGTGTCTGTGTGTGGAAAACATATTTGTCAAGTAAAATATACATGTGTCAAATATTATGCTAATTTATAATGCATATGAATGTTTAAGTATGAATACATTTCTAGAAGTGTCTAAGGATATGCATACTTTTACATTTTAATACACATAATCAATTTGCTTTCAAGAAATGTTTTACCCAATTAAAATCCCAAGAGAGATGTACAAGGATAAGAACCCTTAATCCTGAATCCCCTCAAATACTTAAATTGGCATCGTCAATAATTTTCATATTTTATTCCTAGTAAGAAGAAGATTTGTTTATGTTTATTGATCATTTTTACTTATTGCATAAATTATCAGACTTAAAACTTTCAGCATCATTTTACAAATAAAAATGTATAGACTCATATGGTTCGACAAACTTCTTCTTGAGGATCTTCATAACTTTTCAGATTTTGTGTTTCCATTTGAATAAAATTATGAAAAGAAATTACAGAGTTGTATTCTGGCCATCTGAAGAATCACCATATAATCAGTATGACTAAATGCTTTTATTACCAATGTTTGCTTTATGATGAAAAAAAGGAACTTAGCACAACTTCACTTATCAGTAATGAGAAAAGAACAAAACACACGTGGTAATGAAGTGATGTTTTTATACCAATGAAGACCAAATGATGCATGGTGTGCTTGATGAGTACCAATTCCATGGTGATGGTGTTACTCACTCAGTCGTGCTTCTTTGGGACCCCAGGAACTGTAGCCCACCAGTTTCCTCTGTGCATGAAATTCTCCAGGCAAGAATACTCGAGTGGGTGGCCATTCCCTTCTCCAAAGGAGCTTCCCAACCTTCCCAACCACTCCCGACCTTCCCAACCCCTGAAGCTGGGTCTCCTGTTTTGCAAGCAGATTCTTTACCATCTGAGCCACCAGGGGAAGCCCATAGTTATATAAAAAGAGATTTCTGGGAGGACTCAAAAAAAGAAACTTTCATAAGTACTATAGTTATATTATGGGTTTCTCTGGTGATTCAGCAATAAAGAATCTGCCTGTAATGCAGGAGACACAGGAGACATAGGTTCAGTTCCTGGGTCGAAAGATCCCCTGGAGGAGGACATGGCAACCCACTCCAGTGTTCCTGCCTGGAGAATTCTGTGGACAAAGGAGCCTGACAGGCTATAGTCCTTAGGGTCACAAAGAGTCAGACATGACTAAAGTGACTGAGCACGCACGCCAATAGTTATATTCTAAGAAGAGATTTAGCTTCTGTAAAATAACATTAATTTTCGTATTAAGTCATAATTGTTTTCTTTGAATTAATGGTTTATATAAAGATTTTTTTATCATTTAATTAAAAAATCTGACATTGTTACCTAGCTGTTGTTGTTTAGTTGCCAAGTTGTGCCTGACTGTTTTGCAAACTCATGGGCTGAATAAAACCTGACAGGCTCCTCTGTCCATGGGATTCCCCAGGCAAGAATGCTGGAGTGGGTTGCCATTTCCTTCTTAAGGGGATCTTCCCAACTGAGGGATCAAACCAGTGTCCCTGCACTGGCAGGCAGATTCTTTAGCAATGTGCCACCAGGCAAGCCTATTGTTACCTAGTATAAGATTTGTATATCGTTTATATTTATTTTGATTTACCAATATATAATTAATCCTAATTGATATTAGGAGTTCCAAAGAATATTTTCCTTTTAAAATATGTCCTTTTACTACTCAACTCTGTGAAGCACAATCATAAATAAACATAGTTTGAATTAAAATCTATAGCTAACACTCATCTAATGAGTTGTGAAGAAAAAAATATCAACTATTGTTAAGATGAACATAAAATTTGTTGCTCAAATTTGGAAAGTGAAAGGGAGTGCTATTGATAATTAGGCCAGAACAATAGGTGTAACGCCTAACCAGTCCTGGGCAGACTGTCTTGTTTGGTGACCCAAAGTATATAATTGGCTTTGTAGTAACTTTTTGTCATGTATTATAAAAATCATGGCGGGGGAAAATGCAGACTTAACTAGTTCAGTGGTCTGGCACCAGACCTGGGCTTAATAATAAAGGGTTGTTGGCCTTTGGGATCTGACTCAAGGAATTAAAGAAAAACAATTGGAGAAGGAAATGGCAACCCACTCCAGCATTCTTGCCTAGAGAATCCCAGGGATGGGGGAGCCTGGTAGGCTGCCGTCTATGGGGTCGCACAGAGTTGTACACGACTGAAGCGACTTAGCAGCAGCAGCAGTAGCACTTAGCAGGCAATAGAAGTATTTTATGAAATGGTTATATTTGAAAATCAATAGAAAGAGTTACCTATAAACCAAGTAAGCCAAGAAAAAAAGCAAGCAGAATGTAATATGAACTTTTAAAATAAATGAAATTCCAAGCACAATTTGCCAGTCCCATTAATTTCCCTGTAGAGAAGAGCTGCATCAGGAACACACATCTCAAGTCATACACCTTCAGCTTGGCTTTAAATGCCATCGGTGAATGAGGATTTCCAAATTCCTATCTCTGGATCCAACTCTCCCCTGAACTCCAGCATCCTATATCCAACTCTCTGCTTGATGTATAGAAGACATCACAAAATTAACATAGACTATCTTACGCTGCTCAAATTTTCATAACAAAATACCAAAGCCTGAGTAGTTTAAACAACAGAAATTTATCTTGTTATTGTTCTAGAGGATGGGAAGTTCAAGATCAAGGAGGTGGCCAATGTAGTTTCTGGTGAGAGCTCTCTTCCTGGCCAGCTACCTTCTTTCTGTTTCCCCATGTAGGGCAGAGGGAGAGAGAGAATGCACGTGCTTCAGCAAACAAGTTCTGATCTCTTCTTCTAAGGATACAAATCCCATCATGAGGGTTCCACACTCATGACTTCATCTGATCCTAATTATTTCTGAAAGGCCTCACCTCCAAATGCCATCACACTATGGGCTAGGACATTAAATTGTGAATTTGGGGTGACACAAACATTCAGTACACAATACATGCTAAGCTTTTTATATACTTTTCAACAAACTGACTACTCTCTTGAAAAAGTAGTGTTAGTCGCCCAGTCACGTTCAACTCTTTGCGACCCTATGGACTGTCAGCTTTTCAGGCTTTTCTGTCCATGGAATTCTTCCGGCAAGAATACTGGAGTGGGTTACCACTCCCTTCTCCAAGGGATCTTCCCAACCAGGAATCAAAACCTGGTCTCCTGCATTGCAGGCTGATTCTCTACCATCTGAGCCACTGGGAAAGCTGGCTTCAGTACTTATTTCCAAATATTTTCCCTTGTTTTCTCAAGTCATCTATAAGTTGGCCGAATTTCATCGTATCAGTGGTATCATTGTGCTATGAGTTCTTGCATGTTTGAAAATGTATGCTTTTTGCCTTTATTCTTGAGCAGTTACTTAATACAAAATTCTTGAATCATATTTCTATCCTGAATATCTGTTTAAGATTGCTTTACTCTTTTCTAGTATTAAATGTTGCTATTCAGAAATCAGATCTGAAATTTATTCAGGTTAATTTTTAGCCTTAGTAGGTGACGTTTTTTAATCCTTGAAGTCTAATAATTTTATAAATATATAACCTGATGTTGATTATTCTGTATCAATTGTTTCTCAAATATAGCTCAGTGTTCAGTATTCAGATTCTAGTGTGTCTCCAGTCCAGAATACTGGAATTGGTAGCCTTTCCCTTCTCCAGGGAATCTCCCCGACCCAGGAATTGGACTAGGGTCTCCTGCATTGCAGACAGATTCTTTACCAACTGAGCTAAGAGGGAAGCCCCATTCAGATTCTAATGTGTCAAATATTTTAAATTCCAGTTAGATTGTATTCTTCTCCAGTTACAACATATAAACACATGCTTCATCCACAGTATGTGTCCTCCATTACTATTTTCCCCAATTTTCTTAAATTTTTATGCATTTTGAAATTCATTTTGTTTGTATGTCCTCCATGTCCCCATCTGTGATTTTAGCAGTGTCTATTTAAATTATTGACTATATTTTAATCATAAAATATAAGGTAAGTTGAATTTAACAAAGTTTACTTTCATATCTTTACTTATTCTTATGTATATATCTTTGACTTCTTAAAAATAAACCATATTTTCACTTAGTTTTTTCAGATCATCAATATGTTTTTATTTGCCTGACATAATTATTTTGATAATTCCCCATCCTGTTTATGTACATTAATTTCCTTTCTCCAGGTTCCTTTACACCTCTTCCTTTTTTTTTTTTCCCTCAAACTTCTTACACATTTTTGCCTAACGCCATGATTGCTTTCTTCTAGTTATTACTCATCTTTTAATGGGGTCAGTTCTATCTGAATCAACTTACTGTATAAGAAAAGACAAAGAACAATGAAGAGATAAAGTAGAGGAATCAGAAAAATCTATTTTAGATATGATGTCTCAGAACCTTTATGCCAAATACTCTTGAGTTTTTGCCTTAGGAACATGATTTCCCCAATCTTCTTAGCTGTCCCTTGGAAAGAGTGGAAGATTTGTGAGAATCACAGCAAAATCTCCACTGTCACTCTCTTTTGTGTGTTGGCTTGGCATTTACCTACACATTTTTAGCTGCCTGTGATCAGCAGCTTCAGAGTAAATAGCCTCCATCTGTTTCCCACCCTAGGAAATAGACTGTTTTCCTCTTAGAGAGGTGACAGAGCTCTTCCTGTTTCAACTTTATCTTCTTCTTGTGATGTATACTGGACTCAGAGATAATCTCTCAGGTCAGCCCTCCCCAAAGGCACAGGGACATTGATGAGGCCCTTTTACTTTAGAAAAATTCTGAAATTTGCACCAGATCTACAGAGGTACCTTCCAATTAACCCAAATTTCAAATTTTTGTCATTGGGCATTGATTGTGGCTGTTTTCTAGTTCATTGGAGGTGGTATTTACAATTATTTTGTTCTTTGAAATGTTTGGCTGATTTCAAACATAAGGAATAGAAATGTCTCTATTCTTTCATCCTTAACTGGAAGTTTGATTCAAAGGATTTACAAATAAAAATATGAAGCCAATTATTGAGAAATTCATAACCTAATTATAGAAAATCATCATCCTTGAACAGTTTTATTTTCTTATGTTTTATAGCATAATATTCAATAGCTTGCTTATTTTTAATGGCCTTTTCAGCTCTTATTATAAAATAGCTTTTTAAGCAAAAACTTACATGTAAGAAAAATTTACAATTTTATATTACATAAAGCAGCTGAATTTATGCTTTTGTTCAGTAGAAATTTAAAAATTCAATTGAAAATGATAATGTAATACTGCTGCTGCTGCTGCTGCTGCTGCTAAGTCGCTTCAGTCGTGTCCAACTCTGTGCGACCCCAGAGATGGCAGCCCACCAGGCTCCCTGATCTCTGGGATTCTCCAGTCAAGAACACTGGAGTGGGTTGCCATTTCCTTCTCCAATGCATGAAAGTGAAAAGTGAAAGTGAAGTCGCTCAGTCATGTCCAACTCACTACTTACTGACAAAATTTTATAAAGTTTGATAATTCTAAGCTTTAATGAGCATAACATCGGAAACTCTGATACCATTGATGGCATCAATGCCATTCCTTACATAAATCCTTAAAAAGAATTCTTTTTTATATAGACAAATAAGAGGATTTTCATTCTGATCTTATTGTGATATCAAAACATTGACAACCAACTGAAAATGACTTGCTGCTGCTGCTGCTAAGTCACTTCAGTCGTGGCCGACTCTGTGCGACCCCATAGACGGCAGCCTACCAGGCTCCCCCGTGCCTGGGATTCTCCAGGCAAGAACACTGGAGTGGGTTGCCATTTCCTTCTCCACTGCATGAAAGTGAAAAGTGAAAGTGAAGTCGCTTAGTCGTATCCGACCCTCAGCAACCCCATGGACTGCAGCCTTCCAGGCTCCTCTGTCCATGGGATTTTCCAGGCAAGAGTACTGGAGTGGGGTGCCATTGCCTTCTCCAAAATGACTTAACCGGAAAAAAAATGGATAAATAAATTGTAGTAAATAAAACATTGGCACATTATATACCAATTAAAATGAATGAAATAAAAGTACATGTATTAACATGGATTCATCTCAAAAGTGTACATGAGTGAAAAAGAAAATTGAGAAAGAGTAGGTAGAGTAGGTTGCCATTTGTATAAAATTTAAAATAGTATAAAAAACACTGTTTCTATCAGATAGTTCTTTTTTTTTTTTTAAGAGAAATGATTTACCTTTAAAAATATGGAACACTTCACGAATTTACGTGTCATCCTTGCGCAGGGGCCATGCTAATCTACTCTGTATCATTCCAATTTTAGTATATGTGCTGCCGAAGCGAGCACTATCAGATAGCTCTTGATCAGGAAATTAAAAGCCACATTATATTCAAATATTAATAATTCTAATACAAGATATTAGAGGTGTACAAAACAATTGAAAAGACTGGAGGAGTACAGTAAAGGAATTCATTAGGGCTGATTGAGGTGAGGTGAGGTGAAGTCGCTCAGTCGTGTCCGACTCTTTGCGACCCCATGGACTGTAACCTACTAGGCTTCTCCGCCCATGGGATTCTCCAGGCAAGAATACTGGAGTGGATTGCCATTTCCTTCTCCAGGGGATCTTCCCGACCCAGGGATCGAACCCGGGTCTCCCGCATCAGAGGCAGACGCTTTAACCTCTGAGCCACCAGGGATTAGTTAGTGGTAATAACAGAGCTTTATTTTTCATGATGTTATTCAGAAAACACTGAAAATCTCAGGACTCAAGGAAAAGCCCTGGCTATCCCAGCAGACAAACACTGATTCTCAAGAAGCTTTACTTGATGACTACAGAACTAAAGCAAAAGCTCTCGTGATCTTCTTGTTTGCAACCTACCTAGTGTCTTTCTGAAAGAACCTCCAAAGAATCCTATCCACATTTTCTTTCTTACTTTCCAAATGTCACTCAAGTGCTTCTCACTGGCAAACTCTAACCCAGAACCATGCCAAAAAAGGCACTTTGTGAAAACTTGTTCTTGGTTTCCCTCTGCAGTGCAGAGTCCTTTGGACACCTTGAAAGTGATGGCAGTTATGCCATACTGACCAAATATCCAGCCTAATATTCTTGTTGGATAAAAAAAGAATATAATAAATGTTTAAAAATAAGATGATAAGCACGATGTACAGGATAGTGATTACTTTTGAGAAGGAAGATATTCACAGTAAAATCTGTTCAAGGCTAAGTAGAGAAACTGTCAGTCTTAAAAGAGAATCAGATACCATTGCAGTTTCAATGACTAGATTTGTTAACAAGCCACATTTCAAGCACATGTGTAAACACTGTAAATTGATGGTTTCACTTATCATCTAAGCTTTGTTTTATGTTTCGAGTTTAGCAAAGTAAACAAAATTTTCTAATCTTCCAGATTCTCTGATAAAGAAGGAATACAATTGTCTCTAGTCTGAAGGACTTCACATCTGTGACTCTATCCACTGTCACAGAGATTCCTGATGACTTAATTCTGCATAAGATGAGGAGGATAATAAGTGTATAACTAAATATGCTGGTGTGTGCATCATTTGAGAATGACGTTAGGATTTTGTAGGCAGATCACATATAACTGTCCATGGGTCACAAAGCATCAGACACGCCTGAGCGACTAAGCACAGCACAGCAACAGCACATAAAACCTTAGATTGTATTTGAACAGGAAAGCTGGATAATTTCTTACTTAAAATTAATCAAAGGACCAAACAGATTCATTTTTTTTTTCAAGTTTCTAGTGTATATACATTTCCTTATCTCATTTCATGAGATAAGACAAAGAAAGAAAGAAAATTTAAGGAGCAATGGGGCTGTATGAGGCTGTGTGAAATCCTATTGAGTACTCTTTTTCAATTATAAGAAAGTACTTTTACATTTTTCTACCGCAGTTTAATTTAATCCAAACTTCTTTCTCCCATCCTGTATCTAGTCTCCATAATTACTGATAGTTCTCTCACAGGGCTTTTATTTTGGCCTCTGACATTGATCAGTTTTTTCCCCAAAAGATAATATCCTATTTCCTATAACTTTTATAATATTTAGGACAATTTTAAACTTTAAAAATATTGATGTGCCTTAACAAGTTTAAAACCACACAGGTTAAATATTCATGATGTAAGTGTGTATGTTCCTCTCTAAGTATGCCTGGAGAATTCCTTGGACAGAGGAGCCTGGTGAGCTACAGTCCATATGGTCATAGAGTCAGATACGACTGGAATGGCTTAGCACGCATGCACACTTCTGTAAGATAGCAAAGTGTAAGATTCTTAAGTAACTTCTATCAGTCCTTTTGTAACTTTCTTCATATTCCTAAGAATTTACTCATGTTTTCTAAGAATGTAAAGAAATTACAAACTATAGTGTTGAGAAGTGAAAACATAGCAATACTATAATCATTGCTTTGTATTGGTGTGACTGTTCAAATAGACTGTGATGCAAAAACTGTTCAAAAGAAAGAAGTCAATCAGGTAAGATGGACGGACCAGTCGTCCTTAATAGAAGGCAAAAGGAGAGAAGCTTCTAACTGGCTATAGTTACAGATATCAACAGAAAAACAAGCAACTAGAAAACAACCAGTGAGAGAGGGATTCCTACTGCTGTCCAATTGTAAGCATATGCCCATTTTTCCTTGTTCAGGCAAAAATAGTCACAGAAACTATGGGGCTGGACAGTTGCCATGATCTGTCAAAAGAGTTTGTGGTTGTAGTTTGCAGCAAATGAAAAGCAGACAGAAAGAAAATCATCCAGCTACAGATTTTCCTCAATTTACAGTGAACATCTGGAGAAATTAAGAGAAATAAAGCAGTTTATCTCATTCAAGCCTTTGATAACTTGCAAAGCTCTCCTAGTAATAACTAACTTGGAATTTAAGATTTGTATAACATGTTTTCATGTTACACTACTTCCAAACAAAGTGCTTTAGTATAGACATTCAACTGGAATATTGTATGGAACACTTAAAATTTATTCTATTTATTTATTCAAAAGCATGTTCTCTTCACTCCATTAAAACACAACAAAACAGCAATAAGTGAAATGATAAGAGAAAATCTCATAGTAAAAACTGACATTTGCTAATTAATAGAAAGATGTTAGATACAGTTGTCCTAAACAGATTGACGTGAGACCAAATATATTTTACAAAGATAAGCTTAAACCCAAGAACCTTAAATTTAGACATGTTCAGCCTCATGAAAATTCCCAGCTCTTTCATTGTCCCTGTATACATCCAATATTCCTCTGCAATTAGACAAAAGGACATAGGAAGTAAAATATTCACTTAATGATAGCTGTTTTACACATAAGATAATTAAGCATCAATTATGCCTTTCAGTATTCAAAGTGGTCTCTCCACATGTTATGAAGATATAGAGAACTCAAGAGTTGAGCTCAAAAAATGCATTTAATGTAGCTCGTTGGAACTGTGATCCAAGAGGCAAAGAGTTCTTCAGAGACCATTTTGTACCCCACCACATTGTCCTCTGCAAAGCTATAATAAAGGAAACATCAAGACTCTCCCAAACTGATGACTTCTGTGATTTCTTGGTCTTCAGCTTCCATAGTGCCCGTGGTGCAGACCAGCTGAGAGAAGGCTGATTAACTTCAGTTCTGAAGTAGATACACAGCTGGTCAGAGCAATAGCAGTTGTTCTGAAATCAATTCTGACCTAGAGAAGATTTCAGTGCAAATCAGATAATATAGCTAATTTTTCAGAGAGGGGTGCTGCAGAGTTGAGAAAGCTTAAAGGTCATCTGAGCTAACTGAACTTCCAAGTTATTTTTTCTACTTAATTCTTGTTTTTCAAATTATAGTTCATGTTTCATAATTCTCATAGTGTATGCATGCGTGCATGCATGCTAAGTCTCTTCAGTCATGTCTGACTCTTTGTGACCCCATGGACTGTAATCCAGTAGGCTCCTCTGTCCATGGGATTCTCCAGGCAAGAATTCTGGAGTGGGTTGCCATGCTCTCCTCCAGGGCATCTTCCCAACTTAGGGATATCGAACCCACATCTCTTTTGTCTCTTGCATTGGCAGGTGGTTCTTTACCACTAGTGCCATGTGGGAAGCCCTCATAGTATATAAAGAAGTTGAATAACATTTATTCATTCATTATTCTAAAAATATTTATTGTGTGCCTTTTATATAGGAAGCACTGTTTTAGGTATAGCGGTACAGCAGTGACACAAACGATAAGCTCTGTTCATATGTAATTTCCATGCTAGTGGAAGAAGAGAAACAATAAACAATCCACATTTCAGATAGAAGTGAATTACATTGATATAATAATGGAATAGAGAGTACTCAGGGTTTGGAGGATAACATAGTTAAGATATGGTTGTCAGGCAAGCCTTCTGAGAGAAGATAATATTTTAATTAAGTTCTGACCAAGGGAAAGAGGCCAGTCATGCAAGGACATGAGACAAGAATATTTCACACGGAGAGAATGGCAGGTGCAAATGCCTGGATGCAGTTGCAGGAATAGAGAAGAGAGAGAAAGCCAGTGTTTCTTGAGCATAGTAAGGTTGAAGGATGTAATTTGAAATAAACTTAAAGATATGGGCAAATTATGTAGGACCTTAAGACTATATTAAGGACTTCCCTGGTGGCTCAGACAGTAAAGCATCCGTCTACAATGCGGGAGACCTGGGTTCGATCCCTGGGTCGGGAAGATCCCCTGGAGAAGGAAATGGCAGTCCACTCCAGTACGATTGCCTGGAAAATCCCATGGACAGGGGAGCCTGGCAGGCTACAGTCCATGGGGTCACAAAGAGTCGGACACAACTGAATGACTTCACTTTCACTTTCAGAGCCCAGCAGAGGAAATTATTATAGGAAGGAAGAATTCAACTCTATTGACTACTGCTGAGAGATGCTATCGTTTTATTTGGTAAGACAGTTGCCATTGATAACCTTGATGGAAATCCTCTCATAGAGAGGTGGAGACAAAAGTCTGCTGAAGCCTGTTGAATTTTGCTGAAGAGAAACAGGAGGGGAAGAAAAGGATAATCTGAATTTACACAACTTTTTAAAGTAGTTTTGCTTTTGGCTTCAGCAGAGAATAAAGTAGTGGCTGAAGAGGTATTGAATAAAATTTATGTTTTCAAGTAGGAAGATGCAGGAAAGAAGAGCAGTTGAGATACAGAAGAACAAAATAGCAGATGAAAAATCCTTGAGTAGGCAAACAGGATGATTTACTTTATTGTACAGTAGAAACTACACATTGTCAAGCAACTATATGCCGCAGGACAATTTGAGGAGAGCATGTGTATATCTTCCATTGTAATTAGAGAGAAAGAAAGTGTAAAAGTGTTAGTTGCTAAGTGGTGTTTGACTTTAGCAACCCCATGGACTGTGGCCTGCAGGACTCCTCTGTTCATGGAATTCTCCAAGCAACAGTACTGGAGTGAGTTGCTATGCCCGCCTGATCCAGGGGATCTTCCCAACCCAGGGATCAAAGCTGGGTCTCCAGCATTGCAGGCAGATTCTTTACTGTCTGAGTCACCAGATAAACGATCTCTGCAATTACTTTTATGTGAGAGTCACCACAAATGTGTGTCAGTTCAGTTCAGCCACTTAGTCCTGTCCGACTCTTTGCGACATCATGAACCGCAGCACATCAGGCCACCCTGTCCATCACCAACTCCCTAAATCCACCCATATTCATGTCCATTGAGTCAGTGATGCCATCCAATCATCTCACCCTCTGTCGTCCCCTTTTCCTCCTGCACTCAGCTTTCCCAGGATCAGGGTTTTTTCAAATGAGTCAGCTCTTTGCATCAGGTGGACAAAGTATTGGAGTTTCAGCTTCAGCATCAGTCCTTCCAATGAACATTCAGGACTGATTTCCCTTAGGATGGACTGATTGGATCTCCTTGCAGTCCAAGGGACTCTCAAGAGTCTTCCCCAACACCACAGTTCAAAAGCATCAATTCTTCGGCACTCAGCTTTCTTTATAGTTCAACTCTCACATCCATACATGACCACTGAAAAAACCGTAGCCTTGACTAGACAGACCTTTGTTGGCAAAGTAATGTCTCTGCTTTTTAATATGCTATCTAGGTTGGTCATAACGTTCCTTCCAAGGAGTATGCGTCTTTTAATTTCATGGCTGCAATCACCATCTGCAGTGATTTAGAAGCCCCCCAAAATAAAGCCTGACACTGTTTCCACTGTTTCCCCATCTATTTTCCATGAAGTGATGGGACCAGATGCCATGATCTTCATTTTCTGAATGCTGAGCTTTAAGCCAACTTTTTCACTCTCCTCTTTCACTTTCATCAAGAGGCTCTTTAGTTCTTCTCTGCTTTCTGCCATAAGGGTTGTGTCATCTGCATATCTGAGGTTATTGATATTTCTCCTGGCAATCTTGATTCCAACTTGTGCTTCTTCCAGTCCAGCATTTCTCATGATGTACTCTGCATAGAAGTTAAATAAGCAGGGTGACAATATACAGCCTTTTCCTGTTTGGAACTAGTCTGTTGTTTCATGTCCAGTTCTAACTGTTGCTTCCTGACTTGCATACAGATTTCTCAGGAGGCAGGTCAGGTAGTCTGGTATTCCCATCTCTTTCAGAATTTTCCACAGTTTATTGTGATCCACACAGTCAAAGGCTTTGGAATGGTCGATAAAGCAGAAATAGATGTTTTTCTGGAACTCTCTTGCTTTTTCCATGATCCAGCGGATGTTGGCAATTTGATCTCTGGTTCCTCTGCCTTTTCTAAAACCAACTTGAACATCTGGAAGTTCACGGTTCGTGTATTGCTGAAGCCTGTCTTGGAGAATTTTGAGCATTACTTTACTAGCATGTGAAATGAGTGCTACTGTGCAGTATTTGAACATTCTTTGGCATTGTCTTTCTTTGGGATTGGAATGAAAACTGACCTTTTCCAGTCCCGTGGCCACTGCTGAGTTTTCCAAATTTGCTGGCATATTGAGTGCAGCACTTTCACAGCATTGTCTTTTAGGATTTGAAATAGCTCCACTGGAATTCCATCACCGCCACTAGCTTTGTTCGTAGTGATGCTTCCTAAGGCCCACTTGACTTCACATTCCAGGATGTCTGGCTCTAGGTGAGTGATCACACCATCATGATTATCTGGGTCAGTGAAGATCTTTTTTGTATAGTTCTGTGTATTCTTGGCACCCTACTATTTCTGTCCTTTATTGTGCCTATCTTTGCATGAAATGTTTCCTTGGTGTCTCTAATTTTCTTGAAGAGATCTCTAGTCTTTCCCATTCTATTGTTTTCCTCTGTTTCTTTGCATTGATTGATGCGAAAGGCTTTATTATCTCTCCTTACTATTCTTTGAAACTCTGCATTGAAATGGGTATATCTTTCCTTCTCTCCTTTGCTTTTTCCTTCTCTTCTTTTCACAGCTATTGTAAGGCCCCCTGAGACAGCTATTTTGCATTTTTTGCATTTCTTTTTCTTGAGGATGGTCTTGATTCCTGACTCCTGTACAATGTCAGAAACCTCCATCCATAGTTCATCAGGCACTCTATCAGATCTAGTCCTTTGAATCTATTTCTCACTTCCACTGTATAATCTTAAGGGATTTAATTTAGGTCATACCTGAATGGTCTAGTGGTTGTCTCCACTTTCTTCAATTTCAGTCTGAATTTGGCAATAAGGAGTTCATGTTCTGAGCCACAGTCAGCTCCCAGTCTTGTTTTTGCTATTCTACATCTCTGACTGCAAAGAATATAATCAATCTGATTTTGGTGTTGGCCATCTGGTGATATCCATGTGTAGAGTCTTCTCTAGTGTTGTTGGAAGAGGGTGTTTGCTATGACTAGTGTGCTTCACTGTGTCCTCCAAGGCCAAATTTGCCTGTTACTCCAGATATTTCTTGACTTCCTACTTTGCATTCCAATTCCCTATAGTAAATGTGTGTGTGTGTGTGCATACCTACATATGTTTATGTATATATATGTGTGTGTGCACATGTATTCATTATGCTAAGTCTTGTGAAGGAGGGAGATAAACAGAAATAGAGACGCAAAGAACAAAAGTCTGGGCACCAAGAGGAGAAATGGGGGATTGTTAGGATGAACTGGGAGATCAGGATTGACATATACACACGTCTGGTACTATATATAAAATAGATAAGTAATGAGAAACTAGTGTATAGCACAAGGACCTCTAGTGTTTTGTGGTGACCTAAATGGGAAGGAAATTTTAAAAAGAATGGATATATGTGTACAAAAAGCTGATTCACTTTGTTGTACAGCAGAAACTACACATTGTGAAGCAACTATATGCCAATAAAAATTAACTTAAAAAAGAGGACATCAAAATGGAAGTGTTGACTGTGAAAAACAAATTTAAAATTATATAAAATGAAAAACGAAATTGTCTAGATAAGTTTTGGAGTCAGACATTTCAAATCTTGTCATCACCACTCACTGTAGGTATATTACCTTAGACAAGTTATTTAACTTTTCTAAACAAAAGAGTCCGAAATGCAGTACTTGGATGCAATCTCAAAAATGACAGAATGATCTCTGTTCATCTCCAAGGCAAACCATTCAATATCACAGTTATCCAAATCTATGCCCCAACCAGTAATGATGAAGAAGCTGAAGTTGAACGGTTTTATGAAGACCTACAAGACCTTTTAGAACTAACACCCAAAAAAGATGTCCTTTTCATTATAGGGGACTGGAATGCTAAAGTAGGAAGTCAAGAAACAGCTGGAGTCACAGGCAAATTTGGCCTTGGAATGCGGAATGAAGCAGGGCAAAGACTAATAGAGTTTTGCCAAGAAAATGCACTGGTCATAGCAAACACCCTCTTCCAACAACACAAGAGAAGACTCTACACATGGACATCATCAGATGGTCAACACCGAAATCAGATTGATTATATTCTTTGCAGCCAAAGATGGAGAAGCTCTGTATAGTCAACAAAAACAAGACCAGGAGCTGACTGTGGCTCAGATCATGAACTCCTTATTACCAAATTCAGACTCAAATTGAAGAAAGTAGGGAAAACCACTAGACCATTCAGGTATGACCTAAATCAAATCCCTTATGATTATACAGTGGAAGT
>SJYT01063704.1:102905-142152 GCA_006410635.1 Cephalophus harveyi
GGATTGGGGGCAGGAGGAGAAGGGGACGACCGAGGATGAGATGGCTGGATGGCATCACTGACTCGATGGATGTGAGTCTGAGTGAACTCCGAGAGATGGTGATGAACAGGGAGGCCTGGCGTGCTGCGATTCATGGGGTCACAAAGAGTCGGACACGACTGAGCGACTGAACTGAACTGAACTGAACCAAGGGATCCAGATATCTTGCTGACATGTGCACTGGGTAATATATAGACCCTAGTTCTGGCTATAGACTTTGCAGTGACCCAGAAACCTGCTCCAGCTCTAGTACTTGGGTGTAGTCTGGAAGGCCCTGGAAAAACATTCCCTGAGAAGTTCACCCAGACATAAAGCCCTTTGTGAAAGTCCAGATTTACAGCAAAGAAGTTCCAGCACTTCACTGGAGTATGTATATATATACATACACACATATGTGGGCTGGGATGCCCTGAGGAGTGTTAGAAGAACAATTTAACTTTACTTGCACTACTCTTCTTTCAAGACAGCACAGCTAAGTGTGAAATCTTCTTGGACCATGATTTCTTCTGTGGGGGAAAGTGAGAGTGTGTAAATAAGTGCCCAGCTTTCCAGCTGTGCAGGGTGCTGCCAAAGCGTCCCATTGCTTTCACACTCTATCCTCAGTACTGAAAAGGGAGCTTCATGACTGAGGGCGGGAAGGAAGAAGCTGGAGAAGGGAGAGTAGGGAGTAGGGAGAGAGGTATAGAGCCTACCCCAAAGCATTTGAAAGTTGCAGATCCTACTAACTGTCTCATCAGGAAGGCTGACCATGAGCCATTGAGATGGCAAAGACTTGCTTTTCCTAACTGCCCTTGGGTTAGAGCAGTTATTTCACTAAGAACTGAAACTAAGGAACCTTGATTATGGCTTTGAAATTCACACTAAATAGATGTATTAAATGGGTTCATTTTTAGTGAGCTGTGATGTCAGGATGTGATTATTTCTCAAGAAGAACCAAATCCATGTGAATCAAGATAAAAACCAGATGGGAAATTTTACTGATACTGTGGGTTAAAATATTCCTCACATTAAAGTTTCACAAAAGAAGAATGCAACTGGAGTCTAACACATATCCTTATGAGTTTTATAAAGAATATCTGTCTTCTAACAGCTTGAAACTGTGCCAGTGGGTAAAAATCTTAAACATGAGATAAATTGCATTTATGTTTGTAGGCCTCATGGCAGGGTTTTGAAAATTGACAACAATCCATTTACATTACGAATTAGTATAGGCCTATATTACACACTGATATGTTAAGCAATTTTTGTGGTCAGCCAAAAATTGTGAAAATTGACTCCATCTCAACCAAAAGATGCAGTTGCTCCAATCATCTCTATGTCTTCAACTGACCTTCTGAGTTGAAAGTTTCTTAAAAGTAATCCTGAAAAACTTCATGGTCCCTCTGTTTATTTTTGCTATACAATAATCTTTCCCCAAATTTGGTAGCTTAAAACATCATTTGTTTTACTTCATAATTCTGTGTGTCACTGATTGAGACTGGGCTCATTCAGACAGCTCTATTACTGGTCTTGGCAGCTGTCAAGCAACTGAGTTTAAGTGACAGGTCAGCTGTTTGTTAGACCTGGTTGGGGGTGTTGCTTGGCTGGGATAAACAGCTGTTCTGGGTGGTTTCTGATCATCTAGAAGGCAAACCTGGGATTCTCCACAGGAGTCTCAGGGTTCTAAAAATCAGTAAGATAGCACAAATGTCCCAGTGCATCATAACATTTTAAGTCTCTGATTGTGTCTCATTTGCTACTTCCCATTAACAAACTCCTTCATAGATCAGAGCCTTGTCAAAAAACTAAGATCATGGCATCTGGTCCCATCACTTCATGGTAAATAGAAAGGGACAAAGTGGCAACAAGTGACAGATTTTATTTTCTTGAGCTCCAAAATCACTGCAGATGGTGACTGCAACCACGAAATTAAAAGACACTTGCTCCTTGGAAGGGAAACTAGGTCAAACCTAGACAGTGTACTAAAAGGTAGAAGCATCACTTTGCTAACAAAAGTCTCTATAGTTGAAGCTATGGTTTTTCCCAGTAGTCATGTACAGATGCGAGACCTGGACCATAAAGAAGGCTGAGTGCCAAAGAATTGATGCTTTCAAATGGTGGTGCTGGAGAAGACTCTTGAGTGTCCCTTGAACTGCAAGATCAAACCAGTGAATCCTAAAGGAAATCAGCCCTGAATATTCATTGGAGGACTGATGCTGAAGCTGAAGCTCCAATACTTTGGTCATCTGATGTGAAGACTTGACTCATTGGAAAAGATCATGATGAAAGACTGAACGCAAAAGGAGAGGAGGGAGGCAGCATCACTGACTCAACAGACTTGAGTTTGACGAAACTTCAGGGGATAGTGGAGGACACCTGGTATGTTGCAGTCCACGGGGTGGCAAACAGTCAGACTCAATTTAGCAACTGAACAACAACAACATTGACAGAGTAAGTCACAGAGTCAAATCAGATTTAAGAATGCAAAGATAAGTGTCACCTACTAAGGAAAGGTGTCTGTTTCTGTGTCTGTTTCTAATTGTTGTTTATGTGTTTAGAGTTCTGTTATTTTTCTGGGTTCCAAAATCACAGCAGATGGTGACTGCAGCCATGAAATTAAAAGATGCTTACTCCTTGGAAGGAAAGTTATGACCAACCTAGATAGCATATTCAAAAGCAGAGACATTACTTTGCCAACAAAGGTCCATCTAGTCAAGGCTATGGTTTGTCCAGTGGTCATGTATGGATGTGAAAGTTGGACTGTGAAGAAAGCTGAGCAATGAAGAATTGATGCTTTTGAACTGTGGTGTTGGAGAAGACTCTTGAGAGTCCCTTGGACTGCAAGGAGATCCAACCAGTCCATTCTAAAGATCAGTCCTGGATGTTCTTTGGAAGGAATGATGCTAAAGCTGAAACTCCAGTACTTTGGCCACCTCATGTGAAGAGTTGACTCATTGGAAAAGACTCTGATGCTGGGAGGGATTGGGGGCAGGAGGAGAAGGGGACGACCGAGGATGAGATGGCTGGATGGCATCATGGACTCGATGGATGTGAGTCTGAGTGAACTCCGGGAGTTGGTGATGGACAGGGAGGCCTGACGTGCTGCAATTCATGGGGTCGCAAAGAGTTGGACATGACTGAGTGACTGAACTGAACTGATGGTGTTGTTTTGATTCTCAGTTTGTGTTCTTACCCTTCTTTCTCTTTCCTTCTCATTGTTATTTTTATCATCTCAGCTCTGAAGTCTTGTTTTCTTAAACTGACCAGATTCCTTAAGTGTCTTGTAGAGCTGTCACAGTCCAGTTTGTTTCTTAGATTTGTTTTCTCTGGCCTGCTGTTTTCCCTCTTTCTGATTTTTCTCTATTGTATTTGCCTTCCTCTCATCTTGGATCTTTCCTATAGCTCAAACGGTAAAGGATCTGCCTGCAGTGCAGGAGACCTGAGTTCGATCCCTGGGTTGGAAAGATCTTCTGGAGAAGGGAATGGCAATCCACTCCAGTATTCTTGGCTGGAGAATCCCATGGACAGAGAAGCCGGGTGGGCCACAGCCCATAGGGTCACAAAGAGTTGGACACAACTGAGCGACTACTACTACTAAGGAAAGGAGTTGAAAAATAACACCAGTATGGCTTTGTTTGTTCTTTTTTTTTTTTTCAGGGCAAGGATGTCAACAAAATAGAAGGTATAAGGTTTCATTTAAACAAAATTGGATAAAAATCTGATATATGTAAAACATTTCTGTATAAAACATAAAATTGAATAAAACATCTTTGTCTAATGGAAGTCTGCAGACTAAAAGAGATGAGCATCTAAACATCTAAACATACTATAAGACTGGAAAGAAATTTAGCACTGGACTTGAGCACAAGCTCTATTTTGTTGGTACCCAAAGTTTCATTTAGTTTGATGGTGGTAAACAGAGAAATCTTCATGGATGGAATAACAAATGTGCTGGACTAAGTAGATGACTTTAGGTAAAGAAAGAAAAGCATTTTAGACTGAAAGATTTATCCCATAAAATCATAGAGATGTGAATGTGAATGTGGTGATTAGTAAAATCATACATTTCATAACTTTCCATCCAGGTTAATAGCTTTCCTGTCAAGATCAGTTAAAAATGAATTTGACTGCAAATAAGAGCAACTGTGGGCTTCCTGGGTAGCTCAGCTGGCAGGAGATCCTGGTTCAATTCCTGGGTCAGGCAGTTCCCCTGGAGAAGGGATAGGCTATCAACTCCAGTGTTCTTGGGCTTCCCTGGTGGCTCAGATGGTAGAATCTGCTTGCAATGCGGGAAACCTGGGTTCGATCCCTGGATTGGGATGATCCCCTGGAGGAGGGCATAGCAACCCATTCCAGTATTCTTGTCTGGAGAATCCCCACAGACAGAGGAGCCTGGTGGGCTACAGTCCATGGGGTCCCAAAGAGTAGGACACAACTGAACGACTAAGCACAGCACAGCAAAGGACAAAACAACATGTAATTACCGGGGCTTAAAGAAATAAAGACTTCTTTTACCCCAAAGTGTCTGGTGATTGGTGATTGGTTGCTTTTAGATTTTTTTTTTTTTACATCATGCTTTACCACGTTTAGCTTATTGGCTTTATTTTTTCCACACTTTTTGTCTCATGGTTGAAGTGACTGATCAGTCATGTCCGACTCTTTGCGACCCCATGGACTTAGAGTCCGTGGAATTCTCTAGGCCAGAATACTGGAGTGGGTGGCCTTTCCCTTCTCCAGGGGATCTTCCCAACCCAAGGATTGAACCCAGGTCTGCTGAATTGTAGGAGGATTCTTTACCAGCTGAGCCACAAGGGAAGCCCCTCATGGTTGAAAGTGGCTATTGTACCTTCAAACACTGTATTTAAGACAGAAAGGAAATAAATAAAGCTCTGGTGATGTAAGTGAAAAAAAAAAAGTTCTCCTCAACCTTCTTAGGGTCTTTGGGTGGGTCTGAAAATCAAACCGACAAAGACAGATTATCAAGAGAAAAGCATACAGGTTTATTTAATTTACATTTTATATGACACAGGAGACTTTTTAAGGAAAGGAAGACTGGAAGAAACAACTAAACCTGAGTGTTTTTATTCTAGCTTTGATGAAGATTGGACAGCCATGTAGAAACATGGTTAAACAACATGTAGGAGGTAAATGTAATAAACAGGGGAGCTCAGCCAGATCTATTTGTTTGGATTCTGTTGGCATAATTTTGTCTTCAGAGATAAAGATGTTGCTTTCCTGCAGGTATAGGGAGGGCATCTCTCTCCTGAGGATTTATGATCTGTTTCATGGGAGAGAGGGGGGGGGGGGGAGGTCAGAGTGACCTTCTTGCTTCTGCTATTTTCTTAAACTACTTCAGCTTAAAATATTTAGTGTGTGAAGGTGCCATATTTTGGGATATTGTGTTCTGACCATCATCATGAGTCATATCTCTACTCTTATATCAGAAATGCAAAAGTTTGCACCAAACTTTTCCAATAGATTTCACTCATATCATTGGTTAAAGCTGGGTCACACAGACTCCCCTGCTGTACAAAAATCTGGGAAATTAAGAGGATGAAATTTTTATATTTGGCCTGAAACAATGAATATTCCTCTCCTAAACTTGGCAAATGGCTGTCCTTAACCATGACCAAAAAGATTCTGTTAGTGAAGAAGGAGAAGTAATATCTGTTGTATCATACCATAATATGCTTAGTTCTGACTCTGCCTATATTTATGTTATTTTTCTAGAATGCAACGCCTTTCCTTATCTTCATTACTCTACAAAGGCAGGCCAAAATATCAATTCCTTTGGGAGGCCTTCCTAGGTAGCCTGTTCCTAGTCCTCTTTCTGACCCATATCATATAACATTGCCATTAATTACATTCTATCTTCAATTGCTTGCTAATTATTGTATGTATAAATTTTCTCTCCTGGTGGCTCAGACAGCAAAGCGTCTGTCTACAATGTGAGAGACCAGGGTTCAATCCCTGGGTTGGGAAGATTCCCTGGAGAAGGAAATGGCAACCTACTCCAGTACTCTTGCCTTGAAAATCCCATGGACGGAGGACCTTGGTGCAGGCTACTGTCCATGGGGTCGCAAAGAGCCAGGCACGACTGAATGACTTCACTTTCTTTCAATGAAAATGTAACAATTGTTAAGGGAGCTACTGTAGATTATACTTTTGTATTATCTTTAGGAAGTCAGGAAACACCTGGAGTAACAGGCAAATTTGGCCTTGGGGTACAGAATGAAGCAGGGCAAAGGCTAATAGAGTTCTGCCAAGAGAACACACTGGTCATAGCAAACACCCTCTTCCAACAACACAAGAGAAGACTCTACACATGGACATCACCAGATGGTCAACACCAAAATCAGATTGATTATATTCTTTACAGCCAAAGATGGAGAAGCTCTATACAGTCAGCAAAAGCAAGACCAGGAGCTGACTGTGGCTCAGATCATGAAGTCATTGCCAAATTCAGACTGAAATTGAGGAAAGTGGAGAAAACCACTAGACCATTTAGGTATGACCTAAATCAAATCCCTTATGACTATACAGTGGAAGTGGGAAATAGATTTAAGGGACTAGATCTGATAGACAGAGTGCCTGATGAACTATAGATGGAGGTTTGTGACATTGTACAGGAGACAGGAATCAAGATATTCCCCAAGAAAAAGAAATGCAAAAAAGCAAAATGGCTGTCTGAGAGGGCCTTACAAATAGCTGTGCAAAGAAGGGAAGTGAGCTGCACTCAATATGCCAGCAAATTTGGAAAACTCAGCAGTGGCCACAGGACTGGAAAAGATCAGTTTTCATTCCAATCCCAAAGAAAGGCAATGTCAAAGAATGCTCAAACTACTGCACAGTTGCACTCATCTCATGTGCTAGTAAAGTAATGCTTAAAATTCTCCAAGCCAGGCTTTAGCAATATGTGAACCATGAACTTCCAGATGTTCAAGCTGGTTTTAGAAAAGGCAGAGGAACCAGAGATCAAATTGGCAACATCTGCTGGATCACCAAAAAAGCAAGAGAGTCCCAGAAAAACATCTATTTCTGCTTTACTGACTATGCCAAAGTCTTTGACTGTGTGGATCACAATAAACTGTGGAAAATTCTGAAAGAGATGGGAATACCAGACCACCTGACCTGCCTCTTGAGAAAGCTATATGCAGGTCAGGAAGCAACAGTTAGAACTGTACGTGGAACAACAGACTGGTTCAAAATAGGAAAGGAGTACATCAAGGCTATATATTGTCACCCTGCTTATTTAACTTCTATGCAGAGTACATCATGAGAAACACTGGACTGGAAGAAACACAAGCTGGAATCAAGATTGATGGGAGAAATACCAATAACCTCAGATATGCAGGTGACACCACACTTATGGCAGAAAGTGAAGAAGTACAGAGCCTCTTGATGAAAGTGAAAGAGGAGGGTGAAAAAGTTGGCTTAAAGCTCAACATTCAGAAAACGAAGATCATGGTATCCGGTCCCATCACTTCATGGGAAATAGATGGGGAAACAGTGGAAACAGTGTCAGAATTTATTTTTCTGGGCTCCAAAATCACTGCAGATGGTGACTGCAGCCATGAAATTAAAAGACAGTTACTCCTTAGAAGGAAAGTTATGGCCAACCTAGATAGCATATTCAAAAGCAGAGACATTACTTTGCCAGCAAAAGTCCATCTAGTCACGGCTATGGTTTTTCCAGTGGTCATGTATGGATGTGACAGTTGGACTGTGAAGAAAGCTGAGCAATTAAGAATTGATGCTTTTGAACTGTGGTGTTGGAAAAGACTCTTGAGAGTCCCTTCGACTTCAAGGAGATCCAACCAATCCATCCTAAAGGAGATCGGTCCTGGGTGTTCATTGGAAGGACTAATGTTGAAGCTGAAACTCCAATACTTTGTCCACCTGATACAAAGAACTGACTCATTTGAAAAGACCCTGATCCTGGGAAAGATTGAGGGCAGGAGGAGAAGGGGACAACAGAGGATGAGATGGTTGGATGGCATCACCAACTTGATGGACATGGGTTTGGGTGAAATCCGGGAGTTGGTGATGGACAGGGAGGCCTGGCGTGCTGTGGTTCATGGGGTCGCAAAGAGTTGAACACTACTGAGCGAGTGAACTGAACTGAACTGAATGCCCAGAAAAGTATTGGGCACATATGTTAATCAAAAATTATTGATTATTATTCCATTGCAGTTTCTCTTCACAAATGTTTAGACACTAGAGTTGATTAGCCCATGCCTCTTTCACTTCCTTTATGCAGTAACCAAGTGATTTGAAAAAAGGGTCTTTAATAAGTGTGGTAAATATTTATTGTCCATCTTTGTTCTTAAGCACAGAAAATCATTCTTTCTTCCTATCAGGTTTGGATGGTACTCTCTCTCCCTAGCTGATTCCTGGAAAAAATTCAAATTCAAGGCACAGACAATGATCCCTTGGCCTTGATTATTAATACAAAATTAACAGCTGACTCAAGCCAAGCCAACAAGATTCAATTAGGATATTTATGATCAAAGTATTAGGACAGAGAAGCATTTTCTTCCTGTGGAGTCATGGAATTCCATGAAATAGACCTAAAACTTTTCTCAGTGGAAGAATTTTATGCCTTCAGGACCTAATGATTTTTTTCTCAGTCTTCACCATTCTTAGTAGATAAGAATAAAGCTAATCCAGAGGAGTGCAGAGCCAAGGGAGGGAAAGAAAAAAATGATTCTCAATAATACCATCTGAATCCCAGGATCAAGTCATCCCTGAATTCTGAATATTTCAGTTGAGTAATACATTTCCTTTTGACAACTAATTCCCATTTGACAGTAAATCCCTTTTGTCTTAGACAAGTTTCAGTTGTATTTCTGTCACTTGCAACTGATCATGACATTTAGATTGATGTCCTTCACTCTTTGCTTTAGCCTCTTATTGGTACAGGCAGCTCAACATAGCCTGACAGGATAGCAGCCTTTTCCTCATAGTCAAAAACTTATCCTAATTCAATCTCTGCCACTTTCTAGCTTTGGGGTCTTACACCAATGTGGTGGATTGTGGTTGCCAACTTGGCACTACCGTACATTTTCCAGAAATCCTATCCCCACATGATTCTGAGTTAGAGTTGACCAATAAATGAATTTGCATGAGATTTGGAAGCTAAAAGTAAAAAAAGAAGATATTACTCTTGGAAAGCCATGGTAGTCAGATATATCAGCCATGGGACAGGTGCAAAGGTCGCCACTGGGCCCCGGCTGGTCGATGCTCTCCTCCTGCTTCGTGTGTAACCTGTCTTTGTGACTGCTGGCTCTACCAGCCCACCGTGGCCCAAACCCACCATTACATGCCTGGCAATGAGATTAAAGATGAGCCCAACTTCTCAACTGTTCCTGCAAGCTTTCACTTATTTTCCTAAGGCAGTGTTTCATTTGGATCTCTATATCTCTGACCTCTATTTCCTCTACCAGACCTGCACTTAAATACCTCTCCCCACATTCCTGTAATTTCTATAGTAATTCCCTATTCACAAAGTCCTTGTAGTGAGTCTGTTTTCTTTGCAGACCCAGTATAATAAGGCCAGTTATTTACTCTCTTAAGCCTTAGAGGCTTTGCCGATAAAAAGTGGGTTGTCCTGTCTGACTCTTGCTTCTATAGTGATACTCTGGGGTGGAAACTGTCTATGTCTACCATTATTGTAGCCTGACTGTTGATCCTCGGAAGCAAGGGCCTTGGCTCCAACATATAGGATTTGCTACATTTCTTTCTTGTAGAGACAAACCCTCAAAAGACAAAAGAGTATTTTCTAATCTCAAAAACAAGTGTATACCTTAGAAATTTGAAAAAAAAAAAAGGCAATTGCAATTGAAATTTCCACTTAAAAACATGCTTGATCCTCTAATTTTTTTTTCTCCCTTCCATTCTAGAAAGAATATTGAAGGTTCCTGAATAATCATTAACATTAAAATATTAAATGTAACATTAAAATATTTCCCTCATTGTTCTCATACAGATCCCACAACTCCACCTCTTTGCACTGAGAACCTGTATGATTCCATACCTATTCTTTGAGTGGAAAATACGAAAGGAATAAATTGTCAGATACTTCAGCCAGATAAATAACTACTTTAAATGTTTTCAGAGATTTAGCTAGAGTTTCAATCTTGTACTTTTTATACGTACAAAATCCTCCTGTATAGTTGATTGAAGATGACCCACTTTATATATATATATATATATATATGTATGTATGTATATTTTTAAACTTATAATTTCATATACATCCTTAAAAATATATGCAAGCTACTATGCAGTTTTATTTCTTAAACAGAACTCTTGCATTGGTTGAAAACTCAAACTGAAGAGAGGGGTGATGGAGAAGATGTATTTTCACTTGAGAACTAATGTTCTGAGGTAAGCCCCTCTTTTGGCTTGTAATAAAGTGTAAAAAGTGGGCGTTCTCCAGTGAATGCTCCCTTCCTACAAAGTGATTTCCATCAATGTATAATTAAAAGTGGATTTCCTTTTCCTTTTTGGTGGGAGGGAGGGGCTGGTAAACCTGGTTAAAGCAGGAGAACAAAGAGAACTTTCATGAATTCCCCGGCAAACAGTCTATCAGTTACAATTCCTAGAGTTCGAATAGCTGCACCGTTCTAAAGAAGTTCAGGAATAAAAAACGTCAAGCAGGGGGTCCAAGCAAAATTCAACCCGCATGCCAACTAAGGGAAAGAAAGAAAAAGGCAGGGGGAAAAACCTATCTTTTGTTGTAAAAAGAACTAATGAAGCTGCTGTTAGAACGGTCCACTGTGACCCAACAAGGCTGTACACCCACACACATTGTTCAAGCACCAGTCATCCCCTCTAATAGGAAAAGGAAGTGCTGTGGTTTCAAGGAGGTGGTGGCACATACTGCCTTTGGAGTTTAACTTGGGAAATCTCAGTGAGGGCACACTTTGGCTTGTATTAGCTCCCAGAAGTTAGTGCAAAATGCCTAAGGTTGTCTACTCCAGTCTTAAAGAAGAGATGGACGGGTGGGGGGTAAAATCCCATTGTCATTATAAATTGCTAATTAAATAATTATCAATTAGTTGGCAGACAGAACTCATTCCAATGTATTCCTTAGAGAGCTGTTAATAAAGAAAAACAGTCATTTTGGTTTTTTTCCCTATACAATATTCTTGCCTAGAGGTGCTAAATAGAGATAACGTGATATATTCTATGTTGGCTGTTTCACATAGACCATTATACATTATTGATCAAAGATAAACACCAATTATGGCAAGCAAACATGAATTTCCATTATTCTAGTTATGTGGCATTAATTTTACTATATTAACTGATCGACTGGGTCATTTTTCAACGAACAGACAATAGAGTATTTATTTGCCAGCAAAGAAAAAAAAAAATCCCAACACTGAATTTTCCAAGCTATTTTATAGAAACTACTTGGGAAAACAAAATGTCAACTGATATTAATTTTAAAATAAAGATTGTCTCTGCATTTTTAATTGCAAAAGTGTTTTATTTAAAACTCTAGGAATAGTCATTCACTAATTATAAACATAATTAAAAAATAATCATTTTAAAATGTAATTAAGAGAAAAAAGAAACATTCAGAAGTAAACAAAATATATTACATATATAATATAACACATACATATATAATACAAAAAGTAAATATATATTTACATGTTAAAATATTATATATATTTATATATAAATACTGATCTATCCATATACCTATCTAAAATATCTGTATTTTTGTGAATTTAGGACTTTGAGGTTGGTCCTGTAAGATTCCTCAGAGTTTACAAGTGAAAAATCTCACTGGTGGTTTTCCAGAAGAGAAGCTTTTTTTTTTGATGCTTAGATTCAGGGTACTGGGCAGAAACAAAACCCAAAGGATATAATATCCGGAAAGATGGAAATCAAATTCTGAAGAAATTCAATTACATTTAAATATAAATAAACTTGTAGCTTAGTCCATTAAAATAATTGGCATAAACATAGATCTTTTCTCTCTTTGTAAAGAGATGTGAAGTTCTGAACCTCTCCATCTTCTCTATTAACTATGAATTTGAGAAAGGTGGCAACTTTCCCAAAAACTTTAGAAAATTCAGTAGCTTGTTAAAAACAACTAATAAGTAAATTTATTTTAGTAGCTATGGAGGAAAAAGTTTTTCTTTGCACTGTGATATTTTCCATTGCAAATCTGCATAAAGTTCCATTTATTATGAAAATAACAATATTTTAAGCTACTTATTTACATGTGATAGCCATCTTGATTACACAAACTCAGCCCTTCTTATTATTTCAATTAATTAGGTCACAATAGAGGAAAATAAGGTATCTCTTGTCACAGCCTGATGCCCCTTCTAGACATTTGGGGACTTGGAATCAATTGATTTCCCAAAATCTTAAAAGATCTTCATTATGGCAAGGTCCGTAATTTGATTTACTTTAAGGAATACTTAATGGTTAAACGTCGTACTGTGTTGTATTATTGAATTCTTGTTCATGGTTCAGGATTGATCCACTCCAGCTTTCAGTAGGGAGCAGTTTTCTGGTGAGGCTCAGCAGGACTCCCAATCAATAGGGTTAATAGATGTGGGACCAGGCAGTCAGAGGTGACAGGGCTGGCAGATCCAGTGCCAATGAAAACAGGTTCTGATGTCACTTTTATGCTGGCAACAATGTCATCCTAATTACCTGGAGCATACAGTTGTTATGTGTTAACAGGACTGTGAATGACCCATCAATCTGAATTATTTTAAGGAAAGTAGTTCAGTTTTTTTTTTAGCCCTTCTTTATATTACTGGTCTCCATGATTTCTGAGATATCACTTGCTACCATAATGTAGAAAATAGTACTGTTCAGCTCTTCCTTGGTATTTCAAGTACCCCCAACAACAGATTAAAGCTACATAAAATGTTAGCCCCCCCAAAATTAGAGGATATTTTGTGTAAAAAATGTTCATTTTCTAAAAGATACCTTACAAAAGAGGGGGTTTCTAAATAGCAAAATCTGAAAGAGGCAACTCAAGCTAGAAAAAATGCATTTTTATCTAGTAGTCTATATGAAGCAACATGAAATATAAACTAGTTAAGCAGGGAGTGGCCCAAGTTTTATTCTACTGTACTCTTAGGTCTTCTCTTTAGGAAGCCACTAGAAAGGCAGCTGCTGCTGCTGCTGCTGCTGAGTCGCTTCAGTCGTGTCCGACTCTGTGCGACCCCATAGACGGCAGCCCACCAGGCTCCCCGTCCCTGGGATTTTCCAGGCAAGAACACTGGAGTGGGTTGCCATTTCCTTCTCCAAGAAAGGCAGCAGTCCCTCCCAAAGTCTATCAAATGTTCCTTTTATAGACATCACACTGGGACTCAAGCAACTGAGTCCAGAGCAATAGATTCATCTCTTACAAATGCTTCAAATAAATATATTGCATGCATGCTGTGTTGTTAAGTCATGTCCAGCTCTTTTGTGATCCCATTGACTGTAGTCTGCCAGGCTCCTCTGTCCATGGGATTTCTCAGGCAAGAATACCTGGGAATGGGTTACCATTTCTTTCTCCAAGGGATCTTACTGACCCAGGAATCAAACCCACATCTTCTGCATTGGCAGGTAGGTTCTTCATCACTGAGTTACCAGGGAAGCCCACTTACTAAGCAGTAATTTGGAAAATTTGCCCATCCTTGAGGAAAAAGCTTGATGGTGCACATTATTTCAAATATCAATGCCGATTTTACTGTACAGAATGATCATCTTTGCCATCATATCCTTCATAGAAGGATCTATTTGACTATTTTCTCTTCTATAAATTTTATTTACTTATTTTTTAAGAAAAGAAACCAAATCTAACAAACAATCTACTCTTCAATACCCTAAGAATTTCCTTGATGAACTCTGTGGGATTCATATATCCATTTTGGATGTATGAAAATTTACATTTCATCTTTGACTGATTTGCTATATTCTTAAAGGAAAGATTTATGACAGCTAAACCTAGAAACAATCAGACAATAATTATTTATAAATAAATAATAATTATTATTTATAACAGTTCTGTCCAGACCAATTGTGCTGGTGGAGACAGAATGGCCATTGGCACAGTGAAGCCACGGACTGAATTACAGTATTCTTTTTATTGTCTTCCATACTCATTAAACCTACTACATAGTAAACCATATTAGGTTAACTTGAAAAAGTCTCAAATCTGAAAGAAATTAGTTATTTTTTAATTGCACTGGGAAATTCTCTGTTAATTGGTTGTAATCAAGTAGTATTGATTATTAGCTCTTTATTTTATGATGAGGTCGTTAATGATCATCATGGTGATGATAATGTAACATGCACACAGAATGATGGAAATGTGTCCTGTTCATTTGAAGAGGATTTGTCTTTATGCCAAATGTATATTGCTTTACATGGTAGTCTTGCAGCAGTCAAGAAAAAGACAGGAACAAACATTTTAGGCATACATGTAGACTCAAAGGAGGATTAATCTTAGATTAACTTTTCCATTGTCATGTTTGAAGTGTTGGCCAAGCTTGTCTTGAAATTAAAATTGTTTGTTGAGGATAAATACCATTATTTTAATTTTTCCAATAGGTATTATACTTATCTTTTAGGAGCAAGGCAGTTCTTTTGCCAGTTTTACATTAAAAAAAAATCATGTCTAATTTGAATACATTAACGTATTTTGTCATCAAAAATTAATTCTCGAAAAGGAGCCATAACCAGGAAAGCAATTTAACTGTATATTTTACGAGAAAAGAGAGAGAAGAAAAACTTTGTCATTCTCTGGGCAGCTCAGTTAATTTGATGTGCTTTGATGTAAATTTGGGGGTTGCTTTAATTTCAATACATATTTTTTCACTTAATAAGGGAAACAAAAGAAACTTTCAACAAGCAACTCCAGTTTGTTATCTGAGAATGTTTTGGCTTCTCAAATGTGAGAACATGATTGTTTTTATTTCCAGGAGGAGATAATAACACTGAAGCAATAAAAAAGAGTCAAGGCAGCTTGCACAGTACAGGAAATTCACAGCCAGAGACTTAATTTCTCACACAATGTGCTGTGCAATGGGCCCATTAACATAGATGAATAGGCTCTTTAAAGGTTTTTTTTTTCCTTCTTCTTCTTCTTCCAGATATGCAGCTGCCGCTGAATGGTGATATGTTAATAAGGTACTCACTTGCCTATTCTTCAGGTACTCTGGCATTCTCTACCTAGGTAATCTCCATATAGGAAAAGCTATTAGGGGGTTGTATCTGCTACCACACCTTCAATTATATTAACACCTGCACTGATAATCCAGTAAGGTAAGCTAGTAGGGGGCCTATGGCCTTGGTCCACCCCTTTTCTCCCTACAAAGTTACATCTGAAGGGTGGAAAAAAAGGAAGGAGTAGAAGGAAAAAAAAAAGGAAAGTCACTTTTATTACACATCAGTGGGAACCTTCTGAAAAAGCTTTCATTCCTAGGAAATTGTTATTTCTTCAAACAGCTGACAGCCTGCAGAGGAAACTCTTAATGGAAACCCAGCTCCTGCATTGTTATGCAGGGCCCTCATGTAGATTAAGGGGGGTGGATTAAGTTCGCTTCCAAAGGGTCTATTGTGTGTAGCATTAATTTGCAGGGCTCTTGATATTTGAGTTTGAAGGTTTATAACCTCAGTGTTTACTTAGATGAACTACATCCTAGGTTTGTTTATTTCCGTCTGCAGTCTCTTATTTCCTAGTAAATGTTACATTTATATTTGTTAACAGCAAGAATGTTGTTATAAATCCCAAAGAAATAATTACACATGCTTATTCATTCATTTTAAAGCCTCAATCCTGGTCCTCCCAGGTCACTTTTCACAGTTATGTTATAGAAGATTATACAGATAGATTCATTTCTCAAGAATGTTTATGCCATCCAGTTAAATAGCAAAGTAAAGACTATATAGTTAGGAATGAAAGCTTAATTATTCCTCTCCCACATGATCACTTTCTGTGAAATTAACATAACTGCCCCTTGTTTCTTTTGTATAGCAATATTATAAATACATAGCACCCCCAAAGCTGTGCCATTTTCTTCCCAATGAACAAATTTACTATAGAACTGATCATAACTTTTTTTTGTTACTGTTTGGATAATTACTTTGTAAAGAGTAGTTTCCAAGTTTGAATATTTCTTAATGTTTTCAAATCACTACTTGTAGGCAAATTTGTGTGATGTTTTAGACATAGGAACCCTGCAAAAGTCTCATCTTCCAAGATTAAATTGCAAATATCTATTCACAAACTTGTTCAACACCACCCCTAATCTTACTCCCTCCTTCTCCCCACCCCACCCATATTGTATAGGCGGTTGCTAACGTGAATTTAAAATTCAGTATGAATGGCTAGGGGGAAAAAAGGCATGCCCATTGGAACTTACTCTGCTCTTAATCTGGATTTAGGGACTCAATTGAATAGAAGTATATTATGCTTGAACAACTGAAGTTTCTATTATTTTGAAACCTTTTTTACAGAAAACAACAATTCCTCTCCCACGTGATCACTTTCTGTGAAATTAACATAACTGCCCCTTGTTTCTTTTGTATAGCAATATTATAAATACATAGCACCCCCAAAGCTGTGCCATTTTCTTCCCAATGAACAAATTTACTATAGAACTGATCATAACTTTTTTTTGTTACTGTTTGGGTAATTACTTTGTAAAGAGTAGTTTCCAAGTTTGAATATTTCTTAATGTTTTCAAATCACTACTTGTAGGCAAATTTGTGTGATGTTTTAGACATAGGAACCCTGCAAAAGTCTCATCTTCCAAGATTAAATTGCAAATATCTATTCACAAACTTGTTCAACACCACCCCTAATCTTACTCCCTCCTTCTCCCCACCCCACCCATATTGTATAGGCGGTTGCTAACGTGAATTTAAAATTCAGTATGAATGGCTAGGGGGAAAAAAGGCATGCCCATTGGAACTTACTCTGCTCTTAATCTGGATTTAGGGACTCAATTGAATAGAAGTATATTATGCTTGAACAACTGAAGTTTCTATTATTTTGAAACCTTTTTTACAGAAAACAACACCAACAGCATATTGAATATTTTATTGCACATTTTCTGCTTGTGGTTAGTATTTTCAAGGTCTAACAGATAATTTAAAGTGTCACTATTCATGGAATTATCCATGTTAGCATTTATAGTTAATAGGTCTTGTGATATAGTGGTGAGATCATTTATTTTCTTAAATATCAGAGATCAGGACCTTTGTTCTGGCTCCAAGTACCTTGGGTGGTTCTCTGAACTTCTTTGGAGTCTTACTTTTTCATCTGTAAAAATCAGAGTGAGAGTCTGATATCTAAGGTAATGAAGTGCTATGATTCTCACCAAAATGTACTACTTCTTAGGGACTTCCAACAAATTTGATATACCTGGACCTTTCCTACTAGCAATAATTAGATTTGCTAATCTATCCTTATTTCCTAGTAATGTATATTTAATATTGCTGTTTATAGCTCTCACTATATATATATTTTTTAATTTCAAGGGAAAACTGTTGATTAGGAAACTGATTAGGAAAACTGACAGACGCCATTGAAAACATACTGGCTTATAGTAGTGAAACTTTGAAGCAAACTTTAAGCTCTGATTACTCTTAGCCTGGTAAGTAATCATGAAAGATGGATCTTATTACTGTCAGTTTGTTGTTTTTGTTTTCATCATGCAGTTCTTCAGGCTGTTCCTATGTGTCTTGAAAGACAATCTGTCCAAAAATAGAATTTGTTGATTCAGCAAATGTTTCTTGAACACCTTTCATACGCCACACATTGTGCTACGTATAAAGGATAGAGTTATGTAAAGAAAGAAATGGCCTGTGCCCTTGGCAGGATTATTTTGGGAGCAGTGCCTGTCATATTGTAGACCCATAACAATTGCTTTATTGAATGAATGAAGGTATCTATGAAGGTATCTATCATTTGTACAAATGAATGAATAAAGCTTACCTTTAATGAATTTAGGTTTTTCCTAAGGCTGATAAGATGTATAGGTTCAGTTCAGCTCATTTTACCAGTAATTTATTGAGTATTTTCTATCTGCCAGACATTAGGTTTAGTCTTGGGAATTTTTATTCAGGAAATTAAATACCAGTAAAAGCTGACATAGCAACATGAGAGCCTTATATGGACTGTACTCAAATACTTACCAATAGATATGAACTCCACATACTATGATGTATGCTGAAGTGCTGGCTTATGAATGTTTCATTTAGTTCATGTTTTATCTTGATCTTATACACAAAGTTATTATTAGTGTGGGGGAAACAGTAACAAGAAAATATTCAGACCTCAAAGACTACTCATAAGCTGGATCAATGACTGATTGGTTCAGTACATGGTGCTGAGAGAAAAAGTGGAAGTCAGTTTTCAGTTACTGTGTAGTGATGATAAGGGTGATAAAAGATGATGATACTATCAGCTATCTTTTATGCTGGACTTACTAAACACCAAACTTTGTCATGAATGCTCTATGTGCATTACCTGATTGAATTTTCCTGATAGCCCTTGGAGGTTTGGGCATTATTATCCCCATTTGACAGATAAAGAAACTGAGGTTGAGAAAAATGAGGTAACCTGCCTAAGCCATAATGGTGCAAATGGTAGAGCTAAAGTTCAAGGTCAAGTTTCTCTTACTTCCCAGTCTCTCTTCTTAATTACTGCATTACTCTTATCCTATCTTTGTGGTCAAAACACTCTGTAGCTATTTCAGGTCTGCTTGTTGCTAACTTTGTTATTTCTGCTATTCCTCAGGAGACTGCTAGGTACCAATATTAATTGCAGCTTAGTAAAAGAACAGCTTTCAGGACTGTAATTCATCAAAGAGAATTTTATTAAGCTCTTGTCCAAAGTCTAGAAGTATAACTTTCTTCATAGCAATAGCTGCAGCAAATTAAAGACTTCAAATGGAATATCACATATAAGTGTTTGCTTCTTAAAAGTATATATATATGTGTGTGTATATATACATATTTATAATATCTTTGCAAGAATAAGATGAAGGAGGTGGCAATGATTAAATGGTGGCTTTATGGAACTTGCAAACTGACCTGCTTTGAGAATAATACCTACAACCCATTATCATAGCAAGAAGTATGAGAGTTTCTAAATCTTAATGAAGAACATAAAGGAATACATAATTCTCTCAAAAGGCAAATATAATATAGGGAGGGGAGGATGGGAAAAAGCAGCTGCAAGCAAGCTGGAATTAAATGTCTGATCCACTATTTGACAATTGTAAAAACATATTTGATCACTGATGTCATTACTGGAAAGGCTGATATGATAAAGCAATGGGTTTGCAGACAACACAATCACTTCATGCTTCTAGAGCTGCCACTTCTTGTTTATTTTACTAATAAGAACTTGCTTTTACTGTTTATATTTACGACTGTGTATTAATGAATTGGGATATGTACAAAGAAGACTTGGACCTAGTTTTAGTTAAAAATTTTGTTGAAGATAGTAATTTGAGTTTAGAGCTTCTTTTTCTGAAATCACAAAGAAAACTACATAGTGTTATCAAAAGGAAGATATAAGGAGTAAATCTCTACTTAATAATTTCAGATACAAGTACATACAAATAATAAAGTAAGCATGTATATATTTTCCCCTGTACATAACAGAATTTCAAGACAAACGTACTTTTGATTTTTTGTTGCAATAGGATTTAGTTGAAAGAGAAGGTGATTTGGTGCCTGATGGTTCTAGGAACAAATACTTGCTATCACAGTTATTGTGTGGCCCTAAGGCAGTACTTTAATCCTTAGGCCTCTGTCTTCCCTTGTATCAGATGGAGATAAAAACCTACCTCACAGTGTTGTAGTAAGAGTTGCAAGGAAGGCAGTACTTATATTAAAGGTTGAATAAATGGTTATTACATTTTAGTGAGACCAGAAGCCTGGGAAATTAAGGCATCAAGGGAAAAATGAAACAGAAGGATAAGCTATAAAGATTAAAAATGGTCAATAAAAGTGATTGAGGGAATAAAGATGGTATTGAACCAAGATAGGAAAATGTAAGACCACTCAATAGCAAAGTTTATCTATATTCTGACTCTTCTGAGTTTTGGAATGGTGTTTTCAGGGAAAAAAAAAAAAAGCACAATGAGAAGAGAAAAAAAAGAAAAAAGAAAAAAAAAAGCAACAATATAAAACTATAGGGAAATTAAAGCCAAGAAAATTAGATCAAATATGGAACTTTTATCAAAAAGCAGTTGAGCAATGTGAAGAGAACAATATGATAAAACAAAAACTCTGGGAAGTCTAGAATAGAAAAGAATAGAAAAACAAAGAAACATGGGAAAGACAAGAAAAAAGCAAACAGAGAAGAAAAGGTTGAAGTGTGAGTATGTTCAAGCTAGTGGAACACACACAACTGTGCATTTAATTTTGACAGCAAAAGATACCTGAATTGAGCCTGATTTACTAAAAGAAAAAGGCATACTAGTGTGAGAAAGCAATGATTTTTTTTTTTTTTTTTTAATTTTCAAGTTAAAACAGAATGTACTTAACTATAATATATGTCTGTGTTTTAGAATGCATATAGAATTCTGGGTTTGGGGCAGGGAGACATCACTTGATTTCACTATAAATTTACCCATCTGGATACTAGAAGTGAGACATTTATTGTTTATTCATTCATCCAATCAGAGAAGATAAATTTTTCAAACTGCAGTTATATCAACAGATACAGCAGAGATCTTAATTAGTTAAAAATCTTCATAAGTGTCATTTGGCTGAACAGATAAAATAACAAGAGCAACAAAAATATCTCTAGCCACACAACAAGCCATCTAAAAATTCTCTGGGGATCTATTCCTCACTTCTATAGCAAAGTAACACATGTAACTCTACCACAAATCTACAGGCAAATAGATGTTCCTGTTCACTTTTTCTTACAAGAAAGCATCTGCTTATAATGTTTTTGTTTTTGCTGTTATTTTTCTCTTGAACGTTCCAATTCAAAAATATCACCCTACCACCTTTTTTGCTTGTTAAATCTCTCTGTCCTTAGGGCTACATCTCTATGCACCAGAGAAACGATCTCATTAACAAAGTAGTTCTGTGTGTCCTTAATACTGAGGCCCTAGACTGCAGCTGGAGGCAGTTCTCTACTCAGCCCGCAGTGCCGAGTGACACAGACAGGCGACATCATCTGAGTACTGACTTCTACTACATCCAGACAGACTGCGAGAACCATTTCCAAATCGTGGGAAGACGTTAGAGAACCAAAGGTAATCCTTCTGTTTCTATGTCCAATTTTTGCAGCTATCAGAGATTTCCACCTGGAAGGAAACATTGGGGATGGGAGCAGGCTCTGTGTCAGAACTGATAAGTCAGGAAATGAATGTATCCGTCAGGTAGGAAATAAAGGGCAAACACAGAAAGAGAAGAGCTTCTGATATTTTTGAAAAATGAAAATCTCATGCAAAATGAATGAAGTGGCTTTAGGATCGATAGCAAAAGGAAGGCTTTGTTACATGGGAATTAAACTGCAGGCTGCTGCTGCTAAGTCGCTTCAGTCGTGTCCGACTCTGTGTGACCCCAGAGACAGCAGCCCACCAGGTCCCCCGTCCCTGGGATTCTCCAGGCAAGAACACTAGAGTGGGTAAACTGCAGGCTAGTATATATAAATAGGAGGAGGGGTTTTTGTCTTATTGGAATCTCCAAGTTGGAAAGGACTTCAGAGATCATCCAGGCTATCATGAATGATCATATCTCATACTTTTCTTTTTTTAAAGGGGTGGCTGCAAAGTTTTGGACAAGACCTCTACAGGCAACTGGAAGCAGAGTGTACCCAGGTGGTGGGGCTCGTCTGTGGCAATATATTTTCCAGTCTGTCCAATTGAATATGGCTGTAAGGGGAATAAAACCCCATGTAATCTCCAGCAGTGACAATTTAATCAGTTGTGTAAGGGGAAGAAGCAGAGTCCCCTCATTTTCATATTTGCATATTTGATTTTTGCATTGGGGAATAGAGGTTATGTGTTTCTATTACTTTCCATTTGATTTTAATATTTAACCCTTTTAGGAGCAAATTTCTTCCAATGGTAGGAAATATTGAGTCAAGCTGGTCAAAAAATAAGATTTCATTTTTCAAATAAAGCTCTGGATGCAGCATGTCTTGTGTAACATTTTTTCCTACAATGAATCTATGTGCCGAACATGGCATGTGTGTTCCCAGCTTCTGCACATTATGCATCCCCTCTTAACATTCAGAGATCCACCCTTAAAATGAAGGCAACTATTTGGAGAACAATACGAAATGATGAGGTAGCCCTATAGCTATACCATAATATGTCCCCTTTTTTGCATTTGCATTTTTTAAAATGGTAAGTCTTAATAACTGCTGCTATTCCTGAGAAAGTAGGGTTTCTAAAATACCTTATATATACAGGAATCCCTTCTTATGAGGTTATAGAAAGGCAATAGATACAGTTAAATTAGTAAAATTCCATTGTTTTAAAACTCTGTTTTACAACTGACAGAATAATATGGTAACAGATAGGGAATAGATTTTAAAATAAATAAGATGCAGGTAATTCAAAGTCATCATCAATTACCCTCGTGTGACCCCCTTGAGTATATTAAAAATCCACTCAAAATGGTTTTGGATTTGAATTGCTGGAACATAGATAGCTGTTTTTTCTTTTTTCTTTTTTAATGCATCAATTCATGTAAACCTCCGATTGTGAAAGCTCCAGAAGTATGTTGGGTAATTAAAAAAAAAAGAAAAAGCTCATATTCTACTTGCTTAATACTTTACAGTTTCTCTATAAAAGTGAACTCTGAAGTCAGGTTTTCACTGCAGAGAAAAAAATATTGATTTGATTCTATGTAATTTTGCAAAGAGAGAAAAAAAATATTTTTTTAAGTTTGAAAATATTCTGTGCATTAAATTTAATCTATGTATGTATTCACACTTTGTTAGTTAAATTCTACAAGAAATTACTAAAATTGGTATTTGGAAAAGATAATCCATAGCATTTTATTAAAAAGCAGAGCAGATTGTCTTTTTATGTTAATGAAAAGTGTACCAGTAGTAGTATACAGGTATATATGATCATTAGATGACAGGTATAAGATGCTTTGGGGATGAGCAGAATTCACATTACATTCCAGCACATAATACGTTAAGTTTTGAATGTAGTCTTATTTATTTAAATCTGCATTCTGATGGTCACACTTTCAAAGAGGTAACAAATATCTGTGATCCAATGATTACCTATTCAAATTAATCCAGCTTCTTTGAATATGATCTAATGATTGAATGATCCCCCAAACACTGTAAGTCCTTGGGGGAAATATACTGATGTCCCACCACATTTTCTCAAGGCTTGGAGAGGACTAGATCTGCCAAGGAGTTGCCTTGAAGCATGGACACTCTGCTCTACCTAAACACAAGTCCTAGGCTTTAATCACAATGGCGAGGTTCACATTAAAGCAATTAACCATATGATTGCTTTCACAGAAGCCCAACCACATCAGTCAGTATCTTTCCTTCAGGCTAACTGACAAGACTGGGTGTAGTCAATGTAGTCAAGTGAATCTGATTACCTAAGAGGTATAAACCTCTCAATACACAAATACGGGTAGGACTATTCACCCTGAACCTAGTTTTTAGAGGTTGTGCTTTTATAATCAACCCTATAAATTTAAATGATCAAGGTAAAATATTTGTGAAGCAAGAGTTGGCAAGTTTTACAAGGAAGATTGCAACCAAATAATAACAGTCTGCTGCCTAGATTGTGGGGTTTTTGTTTCAGTTTGTTTGTTTTGATCTTTTTAGCAAGAAGTGAGTGAGCTCTCAAAATCTAAAATAATAAGATTTACTTTGAGAATTTGAAAGAAGTAAAAATACCCAAAAAATGTAATTTGTAATTTAATAGCAACTTTAGACAAGGTTTGCGATGTGTGTGTGTGTATGTGTGTGTGTGTACACATATACACACAAATATATGTATATGCCTATGTCCTTTTTTAGGCTTGTTAAATCTTGTTACTTCACTAATCATTGCTGGATTTGGTGTATATCAAGCGTGAATTTGAAACTTTCTAGCATCCTCTTCTTGGTATCCTATTGGGAAATTCTTGCCAGCATGATAACAGGATTTTTGGTTACTACCCACTAGAATTATTTCTTCAAAAGTGTTTTCCTAGCTTAAAAGCTGAATATAAGATCTGAGCAATGTAAGTTTTCCAATGGGCTTGTCATTTCTCAGCAATTTTGAGATTATCATAAATATTCCTTAAATGCAATTAAAATGCACTAGACCCACCTCCCATACTAAATGACCCACCTCCCATACTAAGAAATTCATGCTTCTGGTAGGTAGTTGCCAGAAATCTGGGAGGTTATGTGGTCTGATGGGCCTCACTGGGATCATATCCCATTCTAGAATGCCAATGTACATGTTGCTATGAAAAACTTGTTGGAATTATGAAACTGACTTCCCAAAAGATTTCTGAAACTGGGAATTCAACAGTTTTATTACCTCACGCGAAGAGTTGACTCATTGGAAAAGACTCTGATGCTGGGAGGGATTGGGGACAGGAGGAGAAGGGGACGACAGAGGATGAGATGGCTGGATGGCATCAGTGACTCGATGGACGTGAGTTTGAGTGAACTCCGGGAGTTGGTGATGGTCAGGGAGGCCTGGCATGCTGCGATTCATGGGGTCGCAAAGAGTTGGAAATGACTGAGCGACTGGACTGAACTGAATAAAAAAAAGGTAATCCACAGAATTTTAGTCTTGATGTTGGGACCCTCTTAAATAAAAACACTTACGCCAATAATATGGAGATTTTTTTCTTTAGGGTGTTAAGGTAGTTTGTCTTGAATCAAAGATGACTTTTTCAAAATTAGCAGGTTTTTTTTTTTTTTTTTTCTGATTTTAAACACCAAATCCACTGCTTCTTATGTTCAAATATTTAGGTAAATGATAAAACAGTTCATTCAGTAACTTGGCAAATTGTCCCAGCAAACGTCCCCACTCATCCTGCCTCCTCGTACTCAAAGCCGAATGTTTGGAGAGTCTAGATGATTTGCTGAGTGTCTGGGGTCCCAGAGGCAAAGTATCTAGAGATCTAAAGGAGAAAAATTATGCTGAGAGAACCAAATTTTCTCACCATCACTGAGAGAACAAACCTGTTGGAGATCAAAACACACTTGCCTTGTATTCTGGAGTCCATACATCTATCTCTTGTTGCCTTTTTTTTTTTCCTATTCCTAAAGAAAAATAGACATACATAAAAAAATCTAAAGAAAGTAGTTATGGAAAAAACTCTGGGCAAGATGGAGTGTAATTACAGCCTGTTTGAGGGTTGATGAAAAGATGGATGTGCCTGTAACCTCCTCACACTGGCTGCTGCTTCCAGTAGAAGAGGCTGTGTCTCCCCACAGCCCAGTGCTTGCAGCTCCTGCTCCTCCTTCAGCCTATTCTTGGCTGTGGATTCCCCTGTGCTCTTTGTGCATTTTAAGTTTAATTTTGCATTTAAAAACTCAATTGGCTCATCTGTTAAGCATTAAGCAGCTCCCTTTTGAGCCACAGGGGGAGCCCTGGGAAAACCCACAGCTGCTGGAACATGGAAAATGGGTTTAAAAAAACAAAACCATTTTGAAACTTTAAAGCATTTTAGCAGCCTTGGATTTCCCAATCCTTACCCCCCAAATGGTTCATCTGTTTAACTTTTATCTGGTATTGGAACACACAAACCAGAGCATTAAATAGCCCTCAGATGACTTTTTGTTTAATACAAAATGAAAGTAAGAGCTAAGCAAGCCATGTGGGAGGAACTTTCAGAGAGCTATGGCCTGGAATACCTGCAAGCAAATTCTCCCTCCAATTATAGAAACAATTCTGAAATTCAGTCATGCCTGCTGGAACCACAGCCTTTCCTCCACTCACTTAGGAGTCTAAGACATGCTCCCCACCCCCCAAAAAGGAGGCAAGAAAACAAGTCCCAAACAACTCCAAATCCCAGCTTGTAAAATGACAATAAAATTGATGGAAAAGTTAATAGGCTGGGGATATTAATGAAATGCTCCATCAAGATTTTAACTTTCAAAATGATTTGTCATTGACTAAAACTTCATGTTAAATACAGTTGCATAGGCTGTAGATGAACACAAATTATCATTTCTTTTCCAGGTTCCTAAATATTCCCCTAACTAACCTTGGAACCCTGTGGTAGGCACCCAAGTTCTAAGTCCTAAGTCCTATGATTAGTTACCAATTCCTATGAATGGACTTATACTTTCACACTTTTATGTGAAATAGTAAATCCCTGTTTAGTCACTTTGGTTAGATATCCCTTTACTTGTAGAGATACATCTTCTAACTGGCACCAGACTATAAATTGTGTTATTTTTTCTTTTAATGGTTCATCTTGGATAAGACCAAGGATTGCAGAGCATATCAATAGATTGAGACAGCATTCAGAATGATGATAACCCTTAAGAATAAGGAAGAGAATGTATTTGGAGGAAGGAGAGAGAAGATATGCAGCAGAGACCACGAGTTCTATTTTGAATTTAGTGAAGTTGTTCATACATCTTGGGGGAAATATAAAATAGAAGTGAATATTTGAGTGTACCATTCAGAGATCGTATCTGTGCTGACAACATGTGTTAGGAAATATTTTGCATAGAGCCAATCCTTGTTGATGAAGGAATTAAGTTTATCTAAAGGAAACCAAGCCATTAAGAATTCAAAATATCATTATTTCAAAATATGTCTATCCCTCCTTTGGTGAATGTCAATAACTTTGAAGATACCCAAAAATCCAGTTAATTATTTTATATATTTATTTTTTAATTGAGGTATAGTTCACATACAATATTATGTTAGTTTCAGGTGTACAATTGGTGATGGCAATGGCAACCCACTCCAGTACTCTGGCCTGGAAAATCCCGTGGAGGGAGGAGCCTGGAAGGCTGCAATCCATGGAGTCGCTAAGAGTCAGACACAACTGAGTGACTTCACTTTCACTTTTCCTTTCATGCATTGGAGAAGGAAATGGCAACCCACTCCAGTGTTCTTGCCTGGAGAATCCCAGGGATAGGGGGCCTGGTGGGCTGCCGTCTATGGGGTCACACAGAGTTGGACACGACTGAAGCGACTTAGCAGCAGCAGCAGCAGGTGTACAATGTAGTGATCACATTGTGAAATGGTCATCACAGTAAGTCTAGTAACCGCTTGTCACTATACAAATTGTTACAGTATTATTGACTATACTCCTTATGCTGTACATTATATCCCCATGACTTATTTTATACCTGGAAATTCCTATTTCCTAATCACCTTCACCTATTTCACACAATCTCTCATCACTCTCCCTTCTGGCAACCACCAATTTATTCTGTGATTTTATTCTTTTTTTTTTAATTGCTGAATAGTATTTCATTGTACATATATACCCCGTCTTCTTTATCCATTTATCTGTTGATGGATGCTTAGTTTTCTTCCACATCTTGGCAATTGTTAATAATGCTGCTGGGAACAATGGGGTACGTGTGTCTTTTTGAATTGTTGTTTTTGGATTTTTCAGAGGTATACCCAGGAGTAAAATTGCTGGATCATATGATAGTTTTATTTTTAGTATTTTAAGAAACATCCATCCTGTTTTCTGTAGTGGCTGCACCAATTTACATTCCCATCAGCTGTGTACCAGGGCATTCTTTCCTCCACATCCTCACCAACACTTGATATTTGTGTTCTTTTTCATGGTAACCATTCTGACCAGTGTTAAGGTCAGTGTGGTTTTGATTTGCTTTTCCTTGTTAATTAGTGATGTTGAGCATTTTTTTCACATGTTTGTTGAGTATTTCTATGTCTTCTTTGTAGAGATGTCTGCTGAGGTCCTCTGTCCATTTTTTAGTCAGTTTGCTTGTTTTTTGGTATTAATTAAAATAGTCTGGAAGTGTTCCTTCCTAATGAATTTTTTGTGACTATTTTGAGAAGGATAGGTATAACTATGTAAGGGATTTTTTGGTTCATTTTTTGCTTTTTATGCATTCAACCACCTCACATCTTTTGATTGGAACATTTATTCATTTACGTTTAAAGTTATTGACAAGTATGTACTTATTGCCATTTCATTAATTATTTTCTGGTTATTTTTGTTGTTCTTATTGTTTCTTTCTTACTCTCTTGCTCTCTTGACTTGTATTTTGATGACTTTCTTTAGTGTTATGCTTGTATTCTTTTCTCTTCATTGTGTATTTGTTATCAGGTTTTGGTTAGTGGTTACCATGAAGCTTTTATAAAGTAAGCTATGTATGTAGCAATCTATTTTAAGATAATGATTTCTTAAGTTTGAACACATTTTAAAAGCACTACATTTGTACTCCCTCACCCCCTGCTGTGTTTTATGTTTTTGATATCATATTTCACATCTTATTTTGTGTATCCCTTGACTAATTTTAGATATCTATGATTTTACTCGATTTGTTTTTAATTTTCATACAGCTACACAAGTGGTTGGCTTCCCTCATAGCTCAGTCAGTAAAGAATCTGCCTGCAATGCAGGAGACCCAAGTTCGATTCCTGGGTCGGGAAGATCCCCTGGAGAAGGAAATGGCAACCCACTCCAGTATTCTTGCCTGGAGAACTGCATGGACAGAGGAGCCTGGTGGGCTACAGTCCATGGGGTTGCAAGAGTCAGACATGACTTACTGACTAAAACACACAAGTGGTTGATCCACTAACTTTACCATGAAGTGAAATGAAGTGAAGTCGCTCAGTCATGTCCGACTTTACCACATGTTTGCCTTTATTGGTGAGATTTTTTCTTTCATAATTTTCATATTTCTAGTTGTGTTCTTTTTATCTTTTTTGTTTAGAGAAATCCCTTTAACATCTCTCATAAAGTTGGTTTAGTGGTGATGAATTCCTTTAGTTTTTGCTTGTCTAGGAAACTCTTTAGTTCTCCTCCAGTTCTGAGTAATAAACTTGCTAAATAGAGTATTCTTGATTATCAGTTTTTTTCCTTTTACTATTTTGAATATGTCATGCCACTCCCTTTTCCATTACAAATTTCTGCTCAGAAGTCATGCATACAGTGTATGTATGCATGCTCAGTCACTTCCGTCATGTCTGACTCTTTGTGACCCCATGGGCTGTAGCCTGCCAGGTTTTTTGATCCATGGGATTCTCCAGGCAAGAATATTGGAGTGAATTGCCACGCCCTCTCTGGGGATAATCTTATGTGGGCTCCCCTGTTTGTAACTATGGCTTTCCTCTTGCTGATTTTAAAATTCTCTCTTTATATTAAACTTTTGACATTGTCATTATAATGTGTCTTGGTGTGGGTCTCTTTGTGTTTATCTTATTTGGGACTCAATGTGCTTCCTGGGCTTGAATGTCTGTCTATTGCTTTTATCAGGTTGAGGAAGTACTCAGCCATCATCTCTTCAAATAGGTTTTCTGTCTCTCTCTCTTTTCCTTCTGGGACCTCTATAATATGAGTGTTATGACTGATATTGTCTCAGAGATCCCTTAAATTCTGATTTTTTTTCTTTTTGCTACTAACCTGTCTTCCACATTACTGGTCTACTCTTCTGTATCATTTAATCTGCTGATGGTTCTCTCTGGTGTACTTTTCATTTCAGTTGTTTTATTTCTCAGCTCTGATTGGTTCCTGTTTACATTCTCTCTTTGTTGAACTTCCCATTGTGTTCCTCCTTTCCTCTGCTGAGTTAAGGGAGTTTTTAAATGACTAATAACTTGAACTATTTATCTGGAAATTCTTTTCTCCATCTCATTTAGTTATTTTTCTGAGGTTATGTCTTACTCTTTCACTTGGAATATATTTCTTTGTCTCTTCACTTTGGCTAACTGAAGGCTGAACACTGAAGAACTGATGCTTTTGAACTGTGGTGCTGGAGAAGACTCTTGAGAGTCCCTTGGACAGCAAGAAGATTAAACCAATCAGTCCTAAAGGAAATCAACTCTGAATATTTACTGGAAGGACTGATGGTAAAGCTGAAGCTCCAATACTTCGGCCACCTGATGTGAAGAGCTGACTCATTTGAAAAGACTCTGATGCTGGGAAAGATTGAAGGCAGGAGGAGAAGGGGATGACAGAGGATGAGATGGTTGGAGGGTATCACTGACTCAGTGGACAAGACTTTGAGCAAATTCAGGGAGATAATGAAGGACAGGGAAGGCTGATGTGCTGCAGTCCATGGGGTCGCAAAGAGTCAGACACAATTTAGTGTCTGAGCATCTGGGTTTCCTTCAGGAATTAGGCACATCAGCTACATGTCCTGGACTTGAAAGTGTAGCTTTCTGTAGAAGGTGTCTTTTGGGGTCCTAGTAGTGCTGCTCCCTAACTTTCTAGAGTCACTCTGGGAGTGTCCTTCATGAGAACTCTGTGACTGAGCTGCAGATGCGATGCACACACTAATGTGTGAAGTTGGCCAAATGGCCCAGTCATAACTATTTGCATGTATTTTGATATGTGAGGTCAGACCCTGGAAAGGAGTCACTTTGGGGGGTTGCCAGTGCCAGACAAGTGCCTCACCAGCACTGGTGGGATGGGAGCAGTTTTAGAGAGGCTATGATTGTTGGATGAGAGCATCTGTTGGAACTGGAAGGATGGGAGCTACTTTGGAGAGACTCCAGTTCCAGCTGATGGTACCCACCAGGTCTGACTGGGAGCAGGGTAGTTTTGTAGAACCTCCAGTGCTGGCCAAGGGCACGCACCAAGACTAGTTGGGAAGGGGGGCACTTTGAAGAAGTGCCACAGCTGACCCTGGGGAGACCAAACAGAGCTAGTTAGATGGAGAGAATCAGAAACGGTCCCTATTAGCACCAGGTTAGCCAAGAATAAGTTCAGTCCTCCCCACCAAAAATTGTGCCCACTAGCTCCTTTGTAGCCAGAGAACGTTCCAACAGATTTCTTCCCTTTAGCATCTGCCATAAAATTAGTCAATGAATCTCCTTCAGGTGCTTTTCAGACTGCTGCCTCTGCACTGGCACTCAGGGTAAGAGAGTTTTTGCATGAGTCTTTCAAAAGCAGAGTCCTGGTTTCCTATAGCTTTCTGGCTCTCCTAGATGTAAATCTTCTTAGTTTTCAACATTAAATGTCACTGGGGTTCATATTCCCAGTGCAAGCTCCCCAGGCTAGGGAGCCTGATGTGGAGTTTGGAGACCTTGCTCCTCAGAGGGGACCTTGGAGGCTGTCATATCCCACCTGCCCATGGGTGTGAGTCCTAGCCAGCTGGAAACTCCACACCTCCTACCCATCTCAGTATGGCTTTTTATTTTTATCTTTGGTTGTGGAAAAACTTTTCTGTTAGATTTCAGGTTGTCTTCAGAGGGAGTGTCTCTATATGTGGTTGTACTTTCGGAGTGTTCATGGGAGGAGGCGAGCCCATGGTTTCTCTGCTCTACCATCTTTTCCTGCCCCTCTAGTTAATTATTAAATATTCAGTAAAATTCCTTTCTAATCTTGCTCCACTTCAATCAGATTTACACTTGTTCTAATGTCTCTTTCAGAAAACATGTCAGTAGTTTAAAAGATAGTACTATTTTGCTCACAAAGAATATATTTGACTATTTCTTTCTCATTCTTATCAGTCCACCCTATTATATAAATACCTGCCTTTCTCTCTATAATATTACATATATTTTAGTGACTCTGCCTATTGCCTTTCTCCTCTTTTACAGATGAGACATCTCAAAATTCCAGAGCAAAGTTGAAGAATCTAGTATTTCTCAAACTGGAGAGAGGGCAATAAGAAAGGAGAGGTAAGGCATGAAAAGGGAAAAATGCAGGGAGTGTATGAAATTAATAATTTTTTGTCCCTTCATATAGGATGTTGGGGCTTCCCAGGTGGTGCTAGTGAGAAAGAACTTGCCTGCCAATGCAAGAGACTTAAGAGATGAAGGTTCAATCCCAGGGTTGGAAAGATCCCATGGAGGAGGGCACAGCAACCCACCCCAGTATTCTTGCCTGGAGAATCCCATGAACAGAGGAGCCTGGAAGGCTATACTCCATAGGATGGTACACAGTCAGACACAACTGAAGCGACTTAGCATGCATGCACGCACTTAGGATGTTGATGCAAAAGGTGAGAGTATTTCAAGAAGGAAGGTGGGTCCTTCTCAGTTGACTGCTGCTGGGAGAAGCATTGGAAAATGGTCTTTTGATTTGGTGACTTTTAGTAAGAGTTACTTGGGCCAGTTCAGTTCAGTTCAGTCACTCAGTCATGTCTGACTCTCTGTGACCCCATGAACCGCACCATGACAGGCTGTCCATCACCAACTCCCGGAGTCCACCCAAACCCCCGTCCATTGAGTCAGTGATGCCATCCAACCATCTCATCCTCTGTTGTCCCCTTCTTCTCCTGTCCTCAATCTTCCCTAGCATCAGGGTGTTTTCAAATGAGTCAGCTCTTCGCATCAAGTGGCCAAACTATTGGCGTTTCAGCTTCAACATCAGTCCTTCCAATGAACACCCAGGAACGATCTCCTTTAGGATGACCTGGTTGGATCTCCTTGCAGTCCAGGGCCTCTCAAGAGTCTTCTCCAACACCACAGTTCAAAAGCATCAATTCTTCATTGCTCAGCTTTCTTTATAGTCCAACTCTCACATCCATACATGACTACTGAAAAACTGTAGCCTTGACTAGATGGACCTTTGTTGGCAAAGTAATGTCTCTGCTTTTGAATATACTGTCTAGGTTGGTCATAACTTTCCTTCCAAGGAATAAGCGTCTTTTAATTTCATGGCTGCAATCACCATCTGCAGTGATTTTGGAGCCCAAAAAAATAGTCAGCCACTGTCTCCACTGTTTCCCCATCTATTTCCCATGAACTGATGGGACCGGATGCCATGATCTTCGTCTTCTGAATGTTGAGCTTTAAGCCAACTTTTTCACTCTCCTCTTTCACTCTTATCAAGAGGCTTTTTAGTTTCTCCTCACTTTCTGCCATAAGAGTGGTGTCATCTGCATATCTGAGGTTATTGATATTTCTCCCGGCAATCTTGATTCCAGCTTGTGCTTCCTCCAGCACATCTCATGATGTACTCTGCATAGAAGTTAAATAAGCAGGGTGACAATATACAGCCTTGACGTACTCCTTTTCCTATTTGGAACCAGTCTGTTGTTCCATGTCCAGTTCTAACTGTTGCTTCCTGACCTGCATATAGGTTTCTCAAGAGGCAGGTCAGGTGGTCTGGTGTGCCCATTTCTTTTAGAATTTTCCACAGTTTATTGTGATCAGAGTGCTGCTGATAGAAAGACTGGAGTGGGTTAAGAAAAACAATTATAAAAAAGGAGAGAGAGGAAGATGAGAATGGAGTGCAGAGAATGGCCACCTGGTACAGAACTGTGGCTGTTCAGAAAAGAGAGCCATGCAGAAGCTGTGGGTACTGTGGAGCTGGGACAAGGCTGGTTGTTGTCTTGAAAGGGAGAAAAGAAAAAGAGAAAATGTTCAGTGTATGTTCCCAGATGAAGCAGCAGAAAGGAGAATTTAAAGCACAGGCAGAGGCATTGGCCTGAGACTGTTGAAGACACATTCTGGATCAAAACAGGAGAGAAGCAGGAAAGCTTAGACTTTGATGGTATGCTTGCTGTTTATTTAGAAACTTAAGAATGTTCCAGTTCCTTTTTTATCTTGTGATACTGTTATAATTTTTTCTCTTATATCTGTTCTTAGGTATTTGAAAATCTTGATCTGTGATTAAAAAGAAAGGGCTGTCATTCTAATATTTTTTCATGACATGGAAAATAATAGTTCAACTAACTATTTGTTACAATAATAAAGACCAGAAGCAAAAACCAGAGGCCAGGATCCTAGAGTCTTTCATGTTGACCTCTGTTCTATCATGAACTTTAAAATCTGTTTTACATCAGACGCTGCAGGAAATAGAAAAGGAGAACATGGGAAAGGAATATATCCTGCTAAGACTGCCTAGATTCAGTGGAGTTGCTGATGTTACCAAAGAGAAACAAACAGCAGTTGATGAGAGTTTTCAATATAAGTAAAAATGCTTTGATGTTAGATGATTTTTTTTAAACAGAAAGATAAAGACTTTAGCAAGAAAATATTGTAATGAAACTTAGATTGACCAAAGTTTGGTCCAAGAAGTAAAGATGCAAGGAAATGAATAGGAGTGAGGCCATGGAGCATAAAAAGTACTCATAAGTCGTTTGTTAGAATTCATAGTGATCATTTCAATTTATGGTAAAATTTCTTTGGTCACATGAAATTTTAGTTAAGCATTCTTTTCAGAAAAGAAGCTGGACTAAATTTTTAGGAATGTGCTCAAAATATGATAAATTGTCCAGAGCCACTTTTGGGTGGATATTCTGTATTTCATTTCACTTTCAAATAAAGATTATTCTTTAGCTTTGTGAAACATCTTTGTATATTATTATAGCTTTTCTATTTTATATCTTCCCTTCCTCTCCTGTCATTGCCTTTAAAACTATTGTTAGGCTGATGTTATTGACTCTTTCCTGACAAGGTTAAAAGAACTAAGTTAATTGCCCACTGCCTTCATTGGAGGTGGTATGGTAATAATTATTGGAATGAGTAAACAATTGTACAACTACAAATACAGTGGGAGCAGGATCTATTTGCATGAACCAACATTTAACACACTGTAGTGAAAATGATTCCCTCCTGTTAGGGAGGCATTATATCTCCCTCAACATAAGGGTTATATCTGGGAGGTTGAAACACATACCCAGAGTAATTTATTCCACATAATAAATATATAATTGTTGTTTCCATAACCCTAATCTTCCTTTTTTAACTGGAAAGGATGGAGCCAGTGAGAAGGGTCACAAGTGCATATATTCTGGTTGCCTGTCTGGCAAACACCAACATGCCATTCAAGATTTATTTCCAGCCTTACACATGCCATGAGGTCTTTCTGAACCTCCCTCCCCTTGGTAGAACTTATTTCTCCCTTCCTTGCACTTCCAATCTGAAGAAGGAAAAAGAGAATAAATTCAAACTGCCCCATTCATTATTAATTAATTAGATTATTTATTACATGTATCTATAATTCTTAAATAGATTTATATCTTAATTCTTTGGCAGGGTAAGTCTCATTTTTCTGCTTAGTATTGTCATAACAATCAATGTTGTATTTGGAGGGAATTCATAGCAGCAGTCATCAAAAACTGAATAGGGTGTGACTAAATATTTAACCTTATGAATAAAACAGAACAAATCAACATAAAATAGACCTAACCCTACAATTTAAAAATCAGCTTTAACTTAACCTCAATAGGGTATACATTGGGTTTGTTTTCTTGAAATCATTCAAAAAAATTTTTTTTAATTTTTACTAAAAGTAAAGTTAAAAAGGAGAAGAAAAGCAAAACTCTCTTGAGAAATTATTAAATTAATTTATTTATCGAGTGGATTCAAATCTTGAAAAAAAATTCTGAAGCTGAACTGATTTTGAAAAATGATCATCTTCCATGTTGGAAAAGTTTAAATTGCCAGTTTAAGCCTGCTCAAACTATTTTTATCCATTCTTAGTAATTTCCCATGAAAGCATTTCTAAAGGCTCAGCAAAACATTTATAATTTTATAAAACCTTTTAAATTAATTTATAACTTAGCTATGAGCTTCTTTTTGGGAGACTCAAAACAGTAGGTGACCTTATATCCATAATGTGTATACTTAAATGTTTTATTACAGCAGAGTGAATTAGGATGGAATTACTTAACTTTCCATACCAACGTTTCATTTAACTACAGTCAGCTTGGTGCTTTACGTAAACCAATTTAATTCTATTTTATACAACTGCAAGGTCACTTTTGTATGTTCTGTTTTGCTTTATTTTCAACTGTAGAATGGCTTTAGGTAGGGAGTATAAGAAAATACTGACCAAACTGAATAATTCTCTTGGCATTGTATCCCTTTAGACGTTTAAGAAGATCAATGTTTTCTCCTAATCTTGATTAGTGAGACATAACATATACCTGATTTCTCCTCCTCTTAGTCCACCCTTTTTTTTATCTCAGCTGTTACCATGACAACCAATTGTGTGCTGGCATTGCTCAGCGCAGTCATACCTCTTTTACTTTCTGTCCCAGAGCTTTACGTACACTTACTTTCAGTTCTATTTGTCTTCTAATAAATGTTTACAGGGCTGTATATTTTCCTCTGTGTAGCATTTCAAGCACATTCACATGATAAACTGGGTAGATTTCTAACTAGAATTCAGTATTTTCATTAGAATTAATTTTAGCTTTGATCTCCCAAGTTAACCCAAGGGTTATGTAGAGAAGTCTTCTTAATATCTAAATAAATATTTGCCTTTATTTGTGCAGTCCACTGGAGAAGGAAATGGCAACCCACTCCAGTATTCTTGCCTAGAGAATTCCGTGGATGGAGGAGCCTGGTGGGCTGCTGTCTATGGGGTCGCACAGAGTCAGACATGACTGAAGTGACTTCGCAGCAGCAGCAGCAGCAGCAGCAGAGCAGTCCACTCCCTGAAATGTAGCCTGAGTGATTTCTGGATTTGGGATCCTCATTAGATGTTCTTTATATAAAATATTACATGCTTTTTAAAAAAGAAATTTCCATGGATACGAGTAATTTTTATGTAACAAATTGTTATATTGGAACTCTTCCTACCTCAAGTTTGACTGAGGTCATGAAAAGAAAAATCTGGCAAATACTCACACCTCACTGTGAGGAGCTGTGCAAAGTTATGAGAGTCCTGCAAAAGAGGACCTGAAAACCCACTTCGCAATTCTTGCACATCAACCACTTCCAGCCCATGTAAACTGCAGACTCAGACTTCAGCCAGAGGTAAGTTAGTAAAGAGAGGAGGGCTTTTTCTGGAGAGAATCTTTGTTGAATGCTGAGGACCACCCACCCCTTCACTTTAAGTTTGATGTGAAAGAAACTTTACAGAGACCATTCAGACAAGTTGTTGTGTGTCCCTGAGAATATCAGACTCTTCTGAAAAATCTAACGGATACAAATTGTGTGAAGCTCCTTGTGTCTTCGGAGTAGAGAGCTCTGGTGAATGGTAAGAACCTGTCCACTGACAAAGCTATGCACATCTCATTGTCAAAGCCACTTTGGTGGGAAGTGGTCTAAGACTGACAAGGAGCCTATGGCATTCACTCCATTGACTGTCCTAATATGTGAGAACTGATCAAAGGTAACTTTCAAACTAATTACACTTCCGTGATTTTAAACCTCAGTTCAGTTCAGTCGCTCAGTCGTGTCCGACTCTTTGCGACCCCATGAATTGCAGCACGCCAGGCCTCCCTGTCCATCACCATTTCTCGGAGATCACTCAGACTCACATCCATCGAGTCAGTGATGCCATCCAGCCATCTCATCCTCAAACCTAAAAAGAGATTATATGTCACATTATCCAATCAATCCAGATTAAATATTGCTATTAATGCACATGGTGCACTTCGGGGTGCTGGTAGGAGCTCCTCCAACCTCTGGGGCAGTGTCCTCTCTCCTCTATGGCAGTCCAGGCCATCTGCGGTTGGATCCAGCCACTGTGGTTGGATCCAGCACAATGACTCTTGAAAGAATGAAATTCAGGAATCTGACCAGACAGCCTTTAAGGGTAGGTAGCACAGAGGAACAATTAGGACATTGCAGTAGAAGGAAATGTCTTTGCACTAGGAAGTCTCAGGGTTTTTCCTCAAACCATGACTGAAGGGAGTTATTCCTTCTCCATGGTATTTTCCAGACCCAGGAATTAAACCAGCGTCTCCTGAATTGCAGGCAGATTCTTTACCACCTGAGCCACCAGGGAATAGGATTTGCAACCCCAGAATATGCTACTTTCATATATTGGTTATTTTGAGCAAAAGGCACTTGCAAAGCAGCATGCAAAAGGAAACTTTCTCCAAACTCCTTCTGTTTGCTTAAAGAAAGATCATCCAAAAGGAACTCAGTTTTCATAAATCCCCTCTCAGGGGGATTTATCTCATCATCAGTTTATGATGATCAGTTTATTTATTTCATCAACCAAGTGAGACTGACTGTTATCACAGAAGAGGAGCATTTTTTGCTCATTTTCCCCTGGGTATCTCCTGTGATCTCCTGTGTGTATGTGAAGTAGGCATGGTAAAGAACTTCTGTCTGTTTTATCTCTTGGTTATCTGTTTTTCATTACAGAAAGTCTCAGCTGAGAACTCAGGGTAAAGGAAACATTATTTTTCTTCCCCTATTGTTGTAAATAAAGTTTTGTTGAGACACAGACACTCCCATTCATGTTTGTATTATTTTTTGGCTGTTTTCATATTACAATAGCAGAGTTGTGACATAGACCATATGTTCTTCAAGTCTAAATTGTTTCCTATCTAGACCTCTGCAGAGAATGTTTGTTACCCTTTATTTTTATCTCTTTGAACTTTTAGTTGCCAAATCAACTTTTAGTTGGACAAATCATTTGGTTTCTCCCACTACTACTGTGAAACTGTCGATTTCCCCTGATGTTTGAATCTGTTTTTACTTTGAAAATTTCTGAAACTGTTTAGCAAAATTTCATGACTTTTGTAACTGATATTGACTCATAACTTCATCAGCACCCAATATGCCTCTTTTTCCTTTTTAATGAACCTCCATTTCAATTCTCTTTGGTTCAATCTCGATATAATATAACTGCTTTCTTTGAGTTAGCATTTGCATTTGCCTAGTACTTAACTGTGAGTATGGTTTCAGTATGTCTGCCCTCTGATGCCCTCTTTCACCACCTATCATCTTACTTGCGTTTCTCTTACCTTGGGTGTGGGGTATCTCTTCACAGCTGCTTCAGCAAAGCACAGCCGCTGCTCCTTACCTTGGACGAGGGGCCGTTCCTGGCCTTCAATGTGGGATAGATCCTCTAGGCCCTCCTGCTGATCCTTGGGTTGCTCCTCCCGGCCGCCGGCCCTGGCCTCGGGCGTGGGTGGCTCCTCCCAGCTGCCGCCTCTGGCCTCGGGCTCAGGCTCAGGGTCACCGCCCCTGGCTCTGGGCGCGAGGTGGCCGCTCCCAGCTGCCACCCCTGGCCTCGGGCTTGTGGTGGCTCCCCGGGGTCACCGCCCCTGGCCTCAAGCTCGAGGTGGCTTCTCCCGACTGCCCCTGACCTCGGATGCGGGGTGTTTCCCCCCGGCCGCCACTGGCCTCGGAAGTGGGGCAGCTCCTCCCGGCCGCCGCCCTGACCTCGGACCACACGGGGTGTCTGCCCCCAGCCGCCACTGGCCTCGGATGCG
>SJYT01063704.1:167351-187680 GCA_006410635.1 Cephalophus harveyi
CAAGGATAGCCAGAAGAGATCACCATCTGTTTTAGATGGCTGATTAGAGAAAGGAATGAAAAATAACCTGAGCAAACCTGACATGCTTCCTCTAGATGACTGATACTGCTCTGGACCACTATAGTTGGTCCTTTTATTGATGTCACAGGATCAGAATAGACCAGACCTGTGCATGTGAATGTGTGTGTGTGTGTGTGTGTGTGTGTGTGTGTGTTTAGGGGAGGAGTTTCCCCAGAAGGAAATATGTCATTGTTGTTGTTCAATTGCTAAGTCATGTCTGATTCTTTGGGACCACATGAACCGCAGCACACCAGGTTTCCCTGTCCTTCACTATCTCCCAGAGTTTGCTCCAACTCATAACCATTGAGTCAGTGATGCTATTTAACCATCTCATCCTCTGTCACCCCCTTCTCTCCCTACCCTCAATCTTTCCCAGCATCAGGGTCTTTTCCAGTTAGTTAACTCTTCACCACAGGTGGCCAAAGTATTGGAAATTCAGCTTCAGCCTCAGTCCTTCCAATGAATATTCAGGGTTGATCTCCTCTAGGATTAATTGGTTTGATCTCCTTGCAGTCCAAGGGACTCTCAAGAGTCTTCTCCAGCACCATAATTCAAAATATATATTCACATTTTATAGTATGAAGAGATGGCAAAAAAATCTGTGGCAAAAAAATTAAGACTGAAGATGTGAATGAGTGAACAACCATTGGAGTGAGTGAGTAAAAGGGAAAATCTTTCTGCTCCTTCTATGGTCAAAAGTTATTCTGGACCCAATTACACACAAAGATGTCAGAAGCCCTACTGGGTGAGGCTAGTCTTGGGGCACCTTGCCCCTTCTGGTGGTAAAGATTTAGCCTCATTAAGGAGTTACCAGTAAAGGGACTGCCAACATGAACCTTCCTGGATTTCAGAGTTCTGTGGCCCACTGATTAATCTGAACCTCTCCTTTTAGTCCATTTGAATGAGTACTTGCAGTGGTTATCTATCTGATATCCTGCCATCATAAATTGGTAGTCTTCAGAGCCGAGAAGGCAATGGCACCCCACTCCAGTACTCTTGCCTGGAAAATCCCATGGACGGAAGGCTGCAGTCCACGGGTTGCTTAGGGTCGGACACGACTGAGTGACTTCACTTCATTTCACTTCACTCAGAGCTGATAACTTGTCTATTTAATTTTTTTTAACTGTAAAAAATTATTCTCAAGGAACTAACACTTGAGGAGCACACACTGAGAAGCCTGATAAGCAACTGAACATAATTTAGAGTTTGAACCTGAACCTGAAATTATAATGGAGTAAGACTTTGAGAGCCTTAGAAAAGAGATGGATTTTTTTTTTTTAGATGTGAGATGAATGTGTATTTTATAACCAGAAGGGAGACTGTGGCATGTTGTTTTATAAAATCAGCACAGCAATACTTCTGTACTCACAGACTTTTCCAGAACCTTGTCAACGCTCCTTCGAGAAGTACAGTCCATTTCCCATCTCTTTGAAACTGGATGGAGCTTTGTGGTTGCTTTGATTTAATAGAATGTGGTGGAAGTAATGTTATGTGACTTTCAATGATAGGTTATAAAGTAATATAACTTCCATCTGGGTCTATGTCTTTTGGGATGCACACCCTTTGAACCCAAACATAATATTGTGAGGAATCCCAGGCCACATCAAAACATCCTGTATAGGTGCTCTGTTGGGTAGGGTAGCCTTAGCTAAGATCTCAACTGACAGACAGTTACAGCTGCCAGACAGGTAATTAAACAATTCTTCAGTTGACATTAATTCCCAGGAATTAAGCTATCTTTGGTGATGCCAAGTGAAAGAAAGACAAACTGGTTCTACCAAGTCTTAAATTACGTACAAACACGTAAATGAAATATCTTTTTAAAGTCATTGGTTTTGAAGTTTTTTTTCCCTACACACAGCCAAGGATAGCCAGAAGAGATCACCATCTGTTTTAGATGGCTGATTAGAGAAAGGAATGAAAAATAACCTGAGCAAACCTGACATGCTTCCTCTAGATGACTGATACTGCTCTGGACCACTATAGTTGGTCCTTTTATTGATGTCACAGGATCAGAATAGACCAGACCTGTGCATGTGAATGTGTGTGTGTGTGTGTGTGTGTGTTTAGGGGAGGAGTTTCCCCAGAAGGAAATATGTCATTGTTGTTGTTCAATTGCTAAGTCGTGTCTGATTCTTTGGGACCACATGAACTGCAGCACACCAGGTTTCCCTGTCCTTCACTATCTCCCAGAGTTTGCTCAAACTCATAACCATTGAGTCAGTGATGCTATCTAACCATCTCATCCTGTCACCCCCTTCTCTCCCTGCCCTCAATCTTTCCCAGCATCAGGGTCTTTTCCAGTTAGTTAGTTCTTCACCACAGGTGGCCAAAGTGTTGGAAATTCAGCTTCAGCCTCAGTCCTTCCAATGAATATTCAGGGTTGATCTCCTCTAGGATTAACTGGTTTAATCTCCTTGCAGTCCAAGGGACTCTCAAGAGTCTTCTCCAGCACCATAATTCGAAATATATATTCACATTTTATAGTATGAAGAGATGGCAAAAAAATTTGTGGCAAAAAAATTAAGACTGAAGATGTGAATGAGTGAACAACCATTGGAGCGAGTGAGTAAAAGGGAAAATCTTTCTGCTCCTTCTATGGTCAAAAGTTATTTTGGCCCCAATTACACACAAAGATGTCAGAAGCCCTACTGGGTGAGGCTAGTCTTGGGGCACCTTGCCCCTTCTGGTGGTAAAGTTGAGCTTCCTTTTCAAGTAGTAGGGGTGAGATGTCTCTTCTTGAAATCAGGAGTCATTCCAGAGAGAGCCCCTGAACTTGTGCACTAGTCTCCATTTTGAGCTTCTCTTTTATTATTTCTGAACCTTTAGCAAGGTTATCTCCAGATAAGTTATCTTGAGAAGTTATCTCCGAAACTTTGCATGACTAAGCCTTTATTAGGGCTACCCAGGTGGCTCAGAGGTAAAGAATCTGCCTGCCAATGCAGGAGATAGGTGGTTAGGACTTCCCTCTAGCTCAAATGGTAAAGAATCTGCCTGTGAGGCAGAAGACCAGGGTTCAATCCCTGGGTTGGAAAGTTCCTCTGGAGAAGGGAATGGCAATCCACTTCCAGTATTCTTGCCTGGAGAATTCCATGGACAAAGAAACCTGGCAAGCTGCAGTCCATGGGGTCGCAAAGAGTTGGACATGACTGAGTAACTAACACAGTCCACAGTCCAAGCCTATGTAAAATTAAGGAAAAGATCCTCATCTATGCTTGAAAGAAGTAGATAAGAAGATAGCAGCATTTGATACCAAAAGAGAGAAGATGACACTAGTCTCTAGTGAAAAGCAGCATATGGTAGATCAATCTTCTCATGAAGCTTATCATAGACAAAGGAAGCATCTTGGTAGTATGGTGCAAAGACCAAGACTAAATAATGAGGAATTCCCATAATCAAGTCTGATTAGGTAGCACTCTGGAAGTTCTTGTGGAAAGCTACTTTACATCTATAAAGTTGCAGAGAAAGCTTTCCTTGCTAAGGTGGATTATAACAGACACACTACTTACTAGATGTTTAACTTTTGGTAATAACATCTCTTTGTCTCTTGATTTTCTATTAAGATTAGTGATATATATCTTACAGAACTGGTATGGTAGTTAAATGAAGTAGTTACTATAAATGCATTAGCCCAGTCATGACTTTCTTCTCTAACCAGGCATTAAATTCCTTAAATAATTAAATGTAACGAAATCATGAAACACTTAGAAGAAAATATAGAAAGCATTTTTTTTCTAATCTTGGGTTTGGGAAGAATTTTCTAAACACACATACACAGGGAAGACACTAGAAAGAAGGAAGATTAATTTAACTTCCATCAAATTAAAAATATTATTATATTGAAGTTTTTAAAGGAAAATGAAAATAGAAAACATCAACAAATAAGTGGATAAGAGCTGAGTATATATAATATACTTAAAAATAGTAATAAATATAAATATTTAATAAAATAAAAAGTATGTTCAACTTTGCTAATAAATAAATGAGATGCAAAATTCTCTTGTTGAGACTATTCTATTGTCAAATCCCAAATTTAGACAGAGGATGATGATATTGAAGCTTCCTTACTTTGGTGGAAGGCCCATAAATTGATGAAGACATTTCAGACTTTAGAACTATTCTAGAATCGAGAGAATAATTTGACAATAAATAAGAAAAACTGCAAAATAGCACACAGTTTGAGTGAACATTGTACCTATAAGAAAATATAACAAATTAACCACAGTACAGTATTTCAAATACATTATCGGTGCAATAGTAATACTACCAATGTGGTATTGCACTATGATTACAAACTATTATAATAATTGGATAAATTATTAGGCAACAGATTCTTGAGAGTGTAAGTGGCAAAAGGAAGAAAAATATGGCATCATTCCAAAATATGTGATAAAAAGACTGGAACAAAATGTAACAAGATAAAAGTGATGGATTTATAGGTACTTTTTGATTTCTTATTTAAATTTTCTACATTTTACAATTTTTTACAAAAAATATTTCTTCTTCAAGTTGGTAAAAAGGCTTACATATTAGGATTAGTAAACGTCTTGGAATAAAACACACAAAAAATGAGAATTTAAAATTTTCTTCTGCTGTTTGATTTATAGATGAAATTTCTATCTAAGTGTATTGAAATTTGTTCAGCTGGAATAACAACTGTAAGGTCTTGCAAGGTCCAACTACCCCAAGTAATCTGGAACAAAATGTAACAAGATAAAAGTGATGGATTTATAGGTACTTTTTGATTTCTTATTTAAATTTTCTACATTTTACAATTTTTTACAAAAAATATTTCTTCTTCAAGTTGGTAAAAAGGCTTACATATTAGGATTAGTAAACGTCTTGGAATAAAACACACAAAAAATGAGAATTTAAAATTTTCTTCTGCTGTTTGATTTATAGATGAAATTTCTATCTAAGTGTATTGAAATTTGTTCAGCTGGAATAACAACTGTAAGGTCTTGCAAGGTCCAACTACCCCAAGTAAAACTACAATTCAAGGAATATAACTCATGAAGAAGAAAAAAAGGCAGTCAGCTAATACATTTCTACCAGTATTAAGAGATCTGATTTTTAATATCAATGTGTACCTGAAAACTGCTGAACTAAAAGGTTACCTGAGTAGAAGAGTCAGGGTTTGAAAGTATTAATTTTGACTAGGTTCCCAAGACAACCATTACCTTTCACTATATGCTCAGGTGGTGTCTCATTTGTAACTGATCTTTTAGGATAATTGGTCTCCACCTCCACCCCCATAGCAGAAGAGTAGACAAAGTAAAAGCAACAAAAGTGGTGAATACTAATATATATGTTTAACTGTGACCCTAGCTAATGGGTTAGTTGGCAGAATATCAATTCAATATTAAATAGCATAAATATTGTATACTGACACATATATATGGAATCTAAAAAGATAACATTGATCAATTTATTTTAAGGGCAGCAGTGGAGAAACAGACGTAAAGAACAGATCTTTGGACATGGTGGGGAGGGAAGGAGGGAGAAGGGGAGATGTATGGAGAGAGTAACATGAAAATTTACAATACCGTATGTAAAATAGATAGCCAATGGGAATTTGCTGTATGACTCAGGGAACTCAAACAGGGCTCTGTGACAGGCTGAAGGATGGGATTGGGAGGGAGGTTCAGGAGGGAGGGGACATGGATATACGTATGGCTGATTCTTGTTGTTGTATGACAAAAAAACAACAACATTCTGTAAAATGATTATCCTTCAATTAAAAAATTTTTTAAAAAGCAAAAAAAAAAAATTAAATAGCAGTATATGGGGGTGGGGAGAGTGATATCAGCAAGAGGGAAGACAAGGAGGTCCCAACAAAAACAATAAGAACAATGAATAAACAACTATATGCCAATGAAAATATCTTTCAGAGAGCTCCAGAATACAATGGCAGAGCTGCAGAAACACTGTGGGTCATGGAAACCCGGGATCACCTTTTATATAAGCACAGGAAGCATTTGCCTGTGTCACCCCATACCTCAGCCTGGCATAGCCCATCCCCAAGAGGGATCCCCTCCATGTAACCTACTCCTATGCTGGAAAAAGAGAGCAGGAGGATCCCAACAGCCCTCACCACCACCACAGAAACCTGGAACATTCACAGCTTAGGATGCCTACAGTTTTCACAGGCCCTGAACCCAGGCCACTTTGCTTACCTCCCTTGGGAAAGAAGCAAGCACTGCTGTAAAACCCTTTTTTCAAAGGAGCTGCTGCTGTGTGTGCCTCATTCCCAAACTCTTGGGCTAGAACCAGCACTCCCCTCTCCTGCAGCCCAGACACCAATGTCACTGCTGCTACAACCACACATGGGCCCCAAACCTGGTGCTACTGCCAGTGCATGTACACCTGCAGGCCAGACCCAAAGCCAGGAGAAATTCCCTCAGCCAGGACTTCCTCCTACAGGGAAAAAGGAAAACTGAAGGACCTCAGAAGACTTCAGCATCACAAATACCCACAGCCTTGGCCACTGAAGATCTCATCAGTCTTCACTAGTGGTGTTATCTTCACTGACAGAACTCCACAGAGACTATAAAGACTATACCACTGCTGAGCCCCCACAGAACCACCATACCCTACCCATGAATGCCCTCACATTCACCCATAAATGAAGGTCTTTCCCCACCAAAGCCAGTCCATAAAGTCTGGAAGAGGTAACTGTTCCCTCAAACATATAGACAACTATGCAAGTCCACAATAAACATAAAAAATCAAGGAAATAGGACACTACCAAAGGAACCCAATAAATTTTCAGGAACTAAATATAAAGAAATAAAGATCTACAAAAAAAATGCTTGTCAAAGAATTCAAAGTAATTTTAAAGTAAGCTTGGTGAGCTAAAAGAGAACATAATTCAATGAAATCAGAAAAACAACTCATGAACACAACAATAAGTTCAACAAAGAGATTGATCATAAAAAGGGACCAAACAGAAATTCTGCAGCTGAAAAATCCTTACTTACTTTCCTTTTTATGTTATGTTTTGAAATTGTCGTCTGAGTTCGTTTTTAAACACTTGAACTTCTGTTCAGTAAATCTTTCTTTTTCCTTACTTTTTCTCATTTCTCTCAGATTTTCTAAACACCCTTTATTGGTTTTCTAAGTTATACTTGTAATACCCCAATGGTCTTTCTCGTCTCTTTTTCTTTTCCCATTTTTTACATAAAGTTCTTTATTACCGAAATTTAAAGGGTTTAGACTCCTCCTTTTATCTGTGGGTCTAAATATTTAGGGTTTCGGGGGTTTAAGGGTTCATTTTACTTTAATTTCTCTAGATGTGACTGTATGTAATATTAATTTAACGATTTTCAGTTTCTCTTAAAACTTTTCATTAAGTATCGTATTTACCTTTATTGTATTCCGGTAGGTACCTAAAGAGTCATCTTTTAAACGTATACTATTCTAAGTCTATTCTATAAGTTTTATGACTTCCTTTTATGATGGTTAGTTCTAATGATATGGACCGTTTTAATAGGAAATTTTTTACTTCGTCTCCTATCTGTAACGGTTTGTAACAAAAACTGATGAAATTGGTCACCACTAGAAGTACCCTCTTAGAACTGAATGTGAAGGACACTATGCTAGGGAAATAAGCCAGTTATATGTAGAATCTAAAGTAATAAATTTCATGCAAAAGAGAAGAATGTTTGCCAGGGGTTGATGAGAGGCATAGGTGGGAAGATGTTGGTCAAAGAGTACAAAGTTTCAATTATGCAAGATGAATAAGTTTTATAGATCTAAAATGTGCAACAATATGAGTATAGTTAACAATACTTTGTGCTTGACAATTGCTAAGAGAGTAGATTTTAAGTGGTCCTGGCACACAAGAAAATTGGTATCTAAGAGACAAATTTGTTAATAAACTTGAATGCAGTAATTAATTCAAGACACATATACACATCAAATAATCAAATTGTATACTTTAAATATACACAGTTGTTAACTGTTAAAAATAACAAAAAAACAGATAGTATATTGAATTTTATGCATATAAAATAGAAAGCTTATTAACATGCATGTACGTATTTATGTATATGGAAAGTCAGTTTTCAAGAATACATTTCAAATTATTAAAGTACAAAATTTTAAATCTCCAAAATGTCTTTCAAGTGTATTTAGTTTAAAATGTTCCAAATATTTATACATCTTATGGTTGCCAAGTGAAAACTTGAATTTAAAATTTGGAAGGGAACTTGTTAAACTTACAGTGATGTCAGATTACCTCAAATTGCATTTTCTAATTGCAAATATATTCTTGGTCTCTTATACAAAATTTATATCTCTAGNTTGGAAATACAAATAAATTGAAGCCATGTTTGATAGCAGACACAGATGTGTATAAGAGACAGGTGTATTTAGTTTAAAATGTTCCAAATATTTATACATTTTATGGTTGCCAAGTGAAAACTTGAATTTAAAATTTGGAAGGGAACTTGTTAAACTTACAGTGATGTCAGATTACCTCAAATTGCATTTTCTAATTGCAAATATATTCTTGGTCTCTTATACAAAATTTATATCTCTAGACACAAGGATATAATTTTAAATTTCCCACTTATGGGAACTTCTGTGAAGTATCCAAGATATTATAAAAGGGATACAAAATATATATTTGCAAATACATACTGCAACTTTGATGTAATAGATGTAACAAAATGCTAATATTTTAGATTCCACTAATTGGGATTTTTAGTTATTCAGATCAAGCCTTAGCATTTTTGGTATCTTTAGAAGTCCGAAAGTCAATAACTTCTCCCCTACCCAAGTTTGTCAGAAAAGAAAAAAAAAAAGCCAAAGCCAATTACAGACTATTATTATTTATATAGCTAATATTGGAGAATGTGCAGGTAAATGAAATGTCTAATGTCATTCCCAGAATTAGACATATGCATCCATCTAAAGACAGGGTTAATCTAAGGATGACCTTGTTTTGTTAAAATGTATGACTTGGAGAAGCAGAGCTAAATTTATGCTGTGAGCAGCTTCTTTGACTTGCTCAACACTCCTACATTTTAAAGCTTTTATCTGTTTTATTGTAACTACCACTAGTAATGAGAAATCAAGAGTTTTAGACAGGCAAATATTAATACAGTTACAGATATTTTATTTACTTGTTCAAAATTTTTAATAGCATGTATTTAAAATAATTAATAGAATATCAATAAATAATTTATATCTACTTATCATTGCTTATCATAGCTAATGCAGAAGGAAATGGCAACCCACTCCAGTAATCTTGTCTGGAGAATCCCAGGGACAGAGGAGCTGGTGGGCTGCTGTCTATGGGGTCACACAGCGTTGGACATGATTAAAGTGATTTAACAGCAGCACTATAGCTAATCATGTGGTGCTAGTGGTAAAGAATCTCCCTGCCAAAGCAGGAGACAGAAGAGATGCAGGTTTGATCCCTGGGTCGGGAAGATCCCCTAAAGGAGGGCATGGCAACCCACGGCAGTGTTCTTGCCTGGAGAATCCCATAGGCATAAGGAGACTGGCAGGCTATACTCCATGGGGCCACAAAGAATTGGACACAACTGAGCTCACATGCACACATCATAGCTAGTCAAAAAGAAAAACAATAATAACTGATTGTTAGGTACATTTCATTAAAATTAGTTTGTGCATCTACAATAAAAGTATTTCAGCTGAGGTAAGGAAATACATCCGGGAAGGCAATGGCACCCCACCCCAGTACTCTTGCCTGGAAAATCCAATGGATGGAGGGGCCTGGTGGGCTGTAGTCCATGGGGTCGCTGGGAGTCGGACACGACTGAGCGACTTCACTTTCACTTTTCACTTCAATGCATTGGAGAAGGAAATGGCAACCCACTCCAGTATTCTTGCCTGGAGAATCCCAGGGATAGGGGAGCCCGCTGGGCTGCTGTCTATGGGGTCACACAGAGTCGGACACGACTGAAGCGACTTAGCAGCAACAAGGAAATACATGCTGAGTCTTTACAAAGGAAATTCCCATGATTGTGAGGTATTATGTTTCTGATACAAGTGGTCCACTTTTTCTGTGTTGTTTTACTACCATAGTGATCTAAATAGCTAACACTGAAAGATGAAGGGAAAACTGAAATAAATATTTAAAAAAGCAATTTCTGTGGTTAAAGAAAATAGTAGGTTAAAAACTGATCAAATGAAAGTATAATTGAAACAAGTGAAAATGATGAAACAGATTTAGGAGGCTTTAAATACAAGAATTCTGAAGGATTCTAGATTTCGTATCTATAGCATAGTGTATATTGACTTCCTAGATTCCATGACCTCTGCTTTCTAAGAGAATTTTTTCATCCTCCCCATTTACTGTCCCATGAGTTCATTCACATTGATTTAACACACCATCATCTAAAGGATGTGATAAGTTGGTGTTTATATCTGACAAGGGACCAAGGAGATGAAAGTAGGCATCTCCAAAAGGTATAATTTTAGGTTGTTGGATATCCTTGCATTTTTCTTAATTATTTCTGACATTTTATCTATTTCACCATGAGCTTCCTTGGAGAATACAGATGAAAAAAAAAATGTTCTTCATGACCCAAAAGAAGAAATACATCTTTTCTTAATAAATCCCATGTGAAATCATATAGGGGAAGGAGAGAAGAAATAGTTAACATTTATCACTCATACTGTGTTTCATTTGCTAAACTCTTTTTGCAACCTGAAAGACAGCTTCTTTTCATCATGAAAGACATTTCAGATAAGGTGTGAGGGTCTGAGAAAAAGAATTTTGGATAAACTATATAAGGATCTGTCCAAGGGGAAATTGAAATGTGGAAACAGCAAGCACTGCTTGTCCTAATTCTAAATTCTCTGAAGATAAGACAGATTTTTGTTAATTGATATATCCCTAGCACCTAGCATATGGTAGGTATTCAGCAAGTATATCTTAAAATACTTTCATGAGGCATTTTAATTAAGAATTTGTGAATCCTTTCAGAAATGTGTGCTAAACCAGAAGAACATATACAAACTAAACTAAAGATACAAACTGGATCTCTATTGCATATCACATATATTACCCAGGGCAAAAATTACTGTTTGTGTTATGTAACAGAGGTTATTATTGAATTCATAGTTTCAAAATTAAAGAGACAAAAAGCTATTGAGGCAAAAATACATTTCTTATAAATGGTCTCTGTTAGGTTTTTTTTTTTTTTTTTTGCTTAAAGGGTTATAAAAGATGGCAGGGCCTCTTCCAAGATGGCTCTAGCAAGCTATGCTTCCTAGTATTAATCCTTTTGTGTGGTTTCTTCTTATGCTGATCTAGGTGGGCCCTGTATAATCAATAGAAGACAGTAGAAGTAACTCTGTGATTTTTAAGGTCAAATTTGTATCTAGTAGCTTCTTCCTTGCTCTTAGAAGGAGCACTTTGGGGGAAGCCAACCACCATGCAAAAAAGATTATCCTGAGATTGCCATGCCCTGAGTAAGTCCAAGTCAGCCACACGAGGAAGGCCTGCAGAGAGACAGAGATGCCAGCCTGCTTCACAACATTCTAGCCTTCTCAGCTAAGACACCAGAATTGTGAGAGAAGTCATCTTAATGAATTAAGCCAAATGTGTGGAAAGTCATGCTTAATCTTGGAATCTGCTATTAAACCTTCTGCTGGGACTTGGAATGGGGAGGGTGAGTATAAAAGGAATAGCTTAGAGGAAGTTCAGTTATTAAGAATAAGAACAGGTTCATATCAAGCTCTTCAGGCTCAGCAATGCAAGGAGGTGCAATAAATCAGGAGGCTTCCATAGGCACAGGTATTGGTAAGTTTTGGCATAATTAAGGAAGTTCTTATAATTTCATTAATATGTTAAACTGGTGTAGATGTAATTAATATCTTGATTTTAATTATTTTCTATTTCTATGTGGCATCTTCAGATTTTAATTTAATCTGCTATTTTCAACTGATAAGATCTCCATATAGAGGTTTATGTTAAGGGTAAGTGTCTGCTATCAAACATGGCTTTATTTTTTTCTGGTCTGTGTTTGGAAATACAAATAAATTGAAGCATAAAAATTCTCTGACAAATTGCAAGAGCCAAAGAAACCAAAAAGTCTCTTATGTGAAAAAATATTTTACTAGTTATGTCTTTATTTACAGATCAAGACTAACCATGAGGGTAAGTAATCTCAATAACAGATTTGGTATTAGACAAGAATCAAAAGGAAAAGAACAACTATTGGAGAACACGTTTTTCAGATCAATTCATTTTAACTTGATTTATGTAAACTATTTTATTCAAATTTAATTGGGCAGATAATTCCTGTCATCTGTTAGAGATGGTATAAAATCTACAAGAAATAACTAAAAAGAAGATAAAGAAAGACTTTGTCCCCAAGGAGATTATAGTGATGAAACTGGAGAGGAGGGGCAAGTAAACAGAAAGTCAACATGAATTTCCTTCAAGAAGTCAAATATCAAAAGATGTTAGAAAATATAGGTAATCCTGACATACTTGTTGATAATATAATCCTGGAAGCAATATTCCATTTCAGTTGATTAATGAAAGCAATTTATTATTAACAGTAGACACTGTGGTCGGTCAGTTCAGTCACTCAGTTGTGTTCAACTCTTTGAGACCCCATGGACTGCAGCACACCAACTGCATCCACCTGTCCATCACCAACTCCTGGAGCTTACTCAAACTCATGTCCATTGAGTTGATGTTGCCATCCAACCATCTCATCCTCTGCCGTCCCCTTCTCTTCTCACTGTCAATCTTTCCCAGCATCAGGGTCTTTTCAAATAAGTCAGTTCTTTGCATCACGTGGCCAAAGTATTGGAGTTTCAGCTTCAGCATCAGTCCTTTCAATGAATATTCTGGGCTGATTTCCTTTAGGATTGACTGGTTGGATCTCCTTGCAGTCCAAGGGGCTCTCAAGAGTCACTTTTCCCAGTTTTGAATTAGTCTGTTGTTCCATGTCTTGTTCTAACTGTTGCTTCTTGACCTGCTTACAGGTTTCTCAGGAGGCAGGTGAGGTGGTCTAGTATTCCCATCTCTTTAAGAATTTTCCACAGAGTATCCACATTTTATGTGATGATACAGAGTACATCATGCAAAATCTTGCACTGGATGAATCACAAGTTGCAACTGTAATTGCCAGGGGAGATATCAACAACCTCAGATACATGGATAATACCACCCTGAAGGCATAAAGTGAACAGGAACTAAAGAGCCTCTTGATGAAAGTGAAAGAGGAGAGTGAAAAAGTTGGCTTAAAACTCAACATTCAAAAAAAGCTAAAGATCATGACATCCAGTCCTTTCAGTTCATGGCAAATAGAAGGAGAAAAAGTGGAAACAGTGATAGATTTTATTTTCTTGGCCTCCAAAATCATGCAGATGATGACTGGAGCCATGAAATTAAAAGACACCTGGTCCTTCGAAGAAAAGCTATGATAAATATAGAGAGCATATTAAAAAGCAAAGATATCACTTTGCCAACAAAGATTCATATAGTCAAAGCTATGGTTTTTTCCAATAATCATGTATGGATGTGAGAGCTGGACCATAAAGAATGCTGAGTGCCAAAGACTGATGCTTTTGAACTGTGGTGTTGGAGTAGACTCTTGAGAGTCCCTTGGACTGCAATGAGATCAACCTAGTTAGTCCTAAAGGAAATCAGTCCTGAATATTCACTGGAAGGACTGATGCTGAAGATGAAGCTCCACTACTCTGGTCACCTGATGTGAAGACTTGACTCATTGGAAAAGATTGTGATGCTGGGAAACTTGAAAGCAAAAGGAGAAGGCAGTGGTAGAGTATGAGATGGTTAGATAGCACCACCAACTCAATGGACACGAATTTGAACAAACTCCAGGAGATAGTGGATGACAAGGTCCTGGTGTCTGCAGTCCAGGGGTTGCAAAGAGCTGGACTTGACTTAGCAACTGAACAACAACAATTAATTTGGATTGAGGGTCAATAATTCATATGAAATTAAACCTTGTGGTTGACTAGGACATTTGCAATAAAGAATAATTTAATTACCCTCAGGATTTTGTATGCTTCCCTGGTTGCTAAGAAGATAAAGCATCTGCCTGCAATGCAGGAGACCTAGGTTTGATCCCTGGGTGGGGAAGATCCCCTGGAGAAGGAAATGACAANTTATAGAATGTCAGTGAACCTGTCTCTTATACACATCTAGATGTGTATAAGAGACAGCCCTCAGGATTTTGTATGCTTCCCTGGTTGCTAAGAAGATAAAGCATCTGCCTGCAATGCAGGAGACCTAGGTTTGATCCCTGGGTGGGGAAGATCCCCTGGAGAAGGAAATGACAACCCATTCCAGTACTCTTGCCTGGAAAATCCCAAGGACAGAGAAGCCTTGTGGGCTACAGTCCATGGGGTCTCAAAGAGTCAGACACGACTGAGTGATGTCACTTTTTTTTCACTTTAAGATAAACAGACATCCTGGAATGTGAAGTCAAGTGGGCCTTAGAAAGCATCACTAAGAACAAAGCTAGTGGAGGTGATGGAATTCCAGTTGAGCTATTTCAAATCCTGAAAGATGATGCTGTGAAAGTGTTGCACTCAATCTGCCAGCAAATTCGGAAAACTCAGCAGTGGACACAGGACTGGAAAAGGTCAGTTTTTATTCCAATTTCAAAGAAAGTAATGCCAAAGAATGCTCAAACTGCCTCACAATTACATTCATCTCACACACTAGTAAAGTAATGCTCAAAATTCTCCAAGCCAGGCTTCAGCAATACGTGAACCGTGAACTTCCTGATGTTCAAGCTGGATTCAGAAAAGGCAAAGGAACCAGAGATCAAATTGGCAACATCCACTGGATCATGGAAAAAGCAAGAAAGTTCCAGAAAGACATCTATTTCTACTTTATTGACTATGCCAATGTCTTTGACTGTGTGGATCACAATAAACTGGAAAATTCTGAGAGAGATGGGAATACCAGACCACCTGACCTGCCTCTTTTTGAACTGTGGTATTGGAGAAGACTCCTGAGAGTCCCTTGGACTGCAAGGAGATCCAACCAGTCCATTCTGAAGGAGATCAACCCTGGGATTTCTTTGGAAGGAATGATGTTAAAGCTGAAACTCCAGTACTTTGGGCACCTCATGTGAAGAGTTGACTCATTGGAAAAGACTCTGATGCTGGGAGGGATTGGGGGCAGGAGGAGAAGGGGACGACCGAGGATGAGATGGCTGGATGGCATCACTGACTCGATGGATGTGAGTCTGAGTGAACTCCGAGAGATGGTAATGAACAGGGAGGCCTGGCGTGCTGCGATTCATGGGGTCGCAAAGAGTAAAAATCTATTCTTTTTTAAAATTAATTTTTATAGGAGTATAGTTGCTTTACAGTGTTGTATTAGTTTCCACTGTACATTGAGTTGATCAGCCATACATATACATATTATCCCCTCCCTTTTGGACTTCCCATTCAGGTCTGCATAGTGCATTAAGTAGAGTTCTTTGTGCTATACAGTATGTTCTCATTAGATATCTATTTTATACATAGGTGAATAGTATATGTATGTCACTCATAACTTTAAATGTACTTATACCTGTTAAGTGGTTCCTTTGTTTGTTTGTTTTTGCAGCTTCCTTTTTGTCCTTTCTTTTGTATTTCCTGGAGCTTCTCTGGTGGCTCAGCTATAAAGAATCCACCTGCAATGCAGGAGACTCAGGAAAGACAGTTTCAGTCCCTGGGTCAGGAAGATCCCCTTGAAGAGGGAATGGTACTCCAGGATTCTTGCCCAGAGAATCCCATGGACAGAGAAATCTAGAGGGCTACATTCCACAGGGTTGCAAAAGAGATAAACACGACTGAGTTACTGAGCACTTGTCTCTACAGCTCTGTGGGGAAACTGTAGCTCTATCATGAGGACATTCCAGCAACTCTATGTGCTGAGGAAAAGAGTCTTTCTTCCAACAACCCCTGAGGACCCTGGGCCATCTGCCCATAACCTGTCTCTTATACACATCTGTTCTTTTGATATCATATTCAGTGTTAGGTGTACCACCTAAATTAAAGATAATTAAAATTTTTAGTACAGCAATTTGTTAAGAGTTTTACTCATGAGTAAAAAAAAATTATACAAAGGACAAAAACCAATGTTTTATTTTGTTATTTCAAAGTTATTTGCCAACAGGAGGTTTTTTAATTTTTTTTTAAAGCATACAAATGGGAAAACTGTACCAACTAATCACTATATTTAAATGAAATCTATTTACCTTTTATCCAGTCTGAATAGATGCTTTTTAATTATTGCTAATTGTTTAAGATGCCTTTGCATCCCCCAGAAGATTTAGTCTGAATAAATTTAATTCCTTTAAAATCTCCTTCAGTTACAGGCAAATACAGTAAGAAGCCCCATAGGTATGGTAGTAAAATAGTCATAAGGCAGAAGCGCTTAAATGAGTAGCAAGGAAGTCTTCCCCAAAAGAGGCAGAAAAGAAATGGTTGGAGATGCAAGAGCCAAAAATGAAACACAGAGTTGAAACATTTAAGATGACTGTGAAAAAGGTCTATGTTCATTTGTTAAAGAATGCACTGGGGCAGACGAAAGCATATGAATAGTTCTTTCACAGGTCACAGCGTCCATTCAGCCTGTGACATTGTTATTACCCGGCAGAAATAGATGGACCTAATTAATATTCTGAACATACCTGGGAGAACATTCTTAAGGAAATCATCCTCTGGTGGTTTGAAAATTGAAAAAAGAAAGGAACTTAACAGTGAGCATTAAAAATTGGATCTAGATGACAAAGTCAACTGCTCTTAAAGTTTAATGCCAGCTGCAAATAGGAGTCTTGTTTGTGTACATTTCTTGGTGTAAATGGTTGTGCCTTGTGAAATAAAGTTGAGCAGTAGTTTGAATTTATTAGTAATTATATTCTTGCCATTTCATCAAATAACAGGTACAAATCAGCTACAGAAAGTTTGTCATAGTAAGTTGTGCAAATTCTTTTAGTAATGAGTAATGTAGCAATGTATAAATTTAGTATTTATTAATATAAATGCTCAAAGTGAAATACACTATCAGGAAAAAATCATTCAGCATTTTTATGAAAAACTGAATCTGTCAATGACTGGAGAAAGAATCACCTGTCTGCAAGGAGATCCAACTAGTCCATTCTAAAGGAGATCAGTCCTGGGTGTTCATTGGAAGGAATGATGCTGAAGCTGAATACTTTGGCCACCTCATGCAAAGAGTTGACTCATTGGAAAAGACACTGATGTTGGGAAGGAATGGGGGCAGGAGGAGAAGGGGACAACAGAGGATGAGATGGCTGGATGGCATCACTGACTCGATGGACATGAGTCTGCGTGAACTCCAGGAGTTGGTGTTGGACAGGAAGGCCTGGCGTGCTGTGATTCATGGGGTTGCAAAGAGTTGGACACGACTGAGCGACTGAACTGAACTAAAGATAAACTTTATCACATACTAGGGTGGATTTCTGAGTGACTTCACTTTCACNTGACTCGATGGACATGAGTCTGCGTGAACTCCAGGAGTTGGTGTTGGACAGGAAGGCCTGGCGTGCTGTGATTCATGGGGTTGCAAAGAGTTGGACACGACTGAGCGACTGAACTGAACTAAAGATAAACTTTATCACATACTAGGGTGGATTTCTGAGTGACTTCACTTTCACTTTTCACTCTCATGCACTGGAGAAGGAAATGGCAACCCACTCCAGTGTTCTTGCCTGGAGAATCCCAGGGACGTGGGAGCCTGGTGGGCTGCCATCTATGGGGTCGCACAGAGTCGGACACGACTGAAGTGAATTAGCAGCAGCAGGGTGGGTTTCAGCCCTTTAATTCCTAGATAATAGCTTTTCAGAGCCTTATTTCAGAGTTCTTTCTGGCAAACACTGCAATCCAGTATTGATCCTTCTAGTTTCTCAGATTGTTAGTTCTCAGCCTCTTGGTAGATGCCTCTAGTACAAAAGTGATAATCCCTTGACATAGTGCATCAATGTAGCGATATATATTTTTTTCTGAATTTTAGCATGTGAGTCCTCACTGCTTTTTAAATTATCTGTTATACTCATGTAGGTCTTAAAAAATATTTAATTTGGCCTTTCTAGGTGTTCTCATTGGGAGTTTAAATAACTTATTCCACCATTATTTGGAAGCAGAAGTTTTGCCTTCATATTGCTTCGTGTTCTTACGGAAATTTAAAGGAAAGGCAAAATATGAACTGATCACTAGTCAAAGTTTTCTTACATATATATATGTATTAGTTTTTATAGACTACGTATAAGATTTTATTTTTCACCAGGAAATTTCAAGTTGCTTTTAACTTTATTATCCTCAAGCCCCATGTCCAGATCTTTGACATGAATTATGCTCAGACTGACAAAACTTTCACATTTAATAGTTTTGGGGAAAAAAAGTAAGTTACATTTGCCTCATTTATTACATAGTCATAACAACTCTGTAAAATAAATATTATACTTTTCATATCACAGAGAAATTAGGTAACTTGTCTCTGTTTCCCTGGAGTCAGAGAAGTGAATAATATTTGTCTCTCTTTGGAGGAAAAAATAGGCTTTAAAGACTTTAGTGTTCCTAAGACCTTAGGATCAATAAATGGCAAACTGGAATTTCCACTTTGTCTTACATCTTTCTTCTATGCCACATTATCTCTTTACATTTGGAAATAGCCTGTTGTGAAATTCAGAAGAAAAAGTTATGATAAAAAATAGGCTTTCTCTGTTGACCTTAATAGAATGATGTAATATTGAAAGCAATCTTACCACTATGTTCTTTTTTCATCTAATTTTTTGATTGGGATATGTATTGGGTTATATCTATTTTATAAGAATGCAAGAATGTTAATGGTTTTTAAGAGCACAAAATAAAATATTATAAAAATCTGTATGTTCCAGAATACAGCTATTAAATCATGTTACTGGACTTTAAGACAATGAGATCTACTATTGATGTGGAAAAATGATAGCCATTGATTAAAGTAAGTCATTATAAGCTCATTAATAAAGCTGCAGTTTTTCATACTTGGACAGATCTCTTTAGGGAAACTTCTATATTAAAAATGAATTTTATTATTTTAGCTGAGGGCAAGCCTTTCTAAAGTCACAGGAATTTTAAAGCCAATTAACAGTGCTAGTTACAAGTAATACTAAAAATCCCCAAAAGCCAAACTAATAGTCTCTAGCCAAGCTTGAAAGAATATGGGATATCCTTGAATGGTCTTCAAAAGTCACCTCATCTGGTAGTTGTCTTTTTTTTTTTTTTTAATTTCATATGATTTTTCTTATCTACAGTGAGGTAAACTAGGTGGCCAATAACCAAACCAATGATTTCAATAATTTATGTGTCACTTTATTTATCTGGCATCTCATTTATAAACTGATATTTGAAAATCTCTACTGAATCAAAATCAGAAGCATAATAACTTTTTTTGGTTATACTTCCTTCTATGAAATTATGCACATGTAATTTTCAAAACTCAGATGTTTTATTTTGTCATATTATTGCTGCTGCTAAGTCCCTTCAGTCATGTCCGACTCTGTGCAACCCCACAGACGGCAGCCCACCAGGCTCCACCATCCTTGGGATTCTCCAGGCAAGAACACTGGAGTGGGTTGCCATTTCCTTCTCCATGTCATATTATTAAATGATAATAATTTAATTTTAGCATTTCTTTTATTGATTTATATTTTAAAAGTTCATCTTAGTAGAATATTATATTGAAACTCTTCTAAAATCATAGCATAGTGGAACTCTATTGGATAGCTATACACATTAAATATATTTTTAAAATCTACAAGTACAAATTATAGAATGTCAGTGAACAACAGGTAGATATGTCTTTTTCCACTAATGTAAATTTCAAAAATGCTAGGTTGTTAAGAATGTAAAGCTAAACTAATAAATGCATAATTATTTGAGTTAGATTCAAGTCACAGATTTAGATTTTAAGTGCCTTCATTTGTACCTCCTCAAACACAAAATCTACTAAACTATGCATATCTAGAGCAAAATAATTTAAGTGTATTTGTTTTTGTATAAATTGGTGTGTGTGTGGATACTCATATGTACATATATGAGCATAAGGCTACTTTTATGTATCACTACATTTACACATATATCGTATGTATTCTTGTAAATGTGTTTGAATAAAAATATAATTTATCTTGTCTGACTATCCACAGATAAGTCCTAATTTGAAATAATTTAAGGATGACTTAGAACACAATGAAACATATTACCCTTAAAATACACAAAGCAAATATTTCATTGAGACAGATAAACATAAGAT
>SJYT01063704.1:187916-220864 GCA_006410635.1 Cephalophus harveyi
GCTTGTGCTTCATCCAGCCCAGCATTTTTGCATGATGTATTCTGCATATAAGTTAAACAGGGTGACAATATACAGCCTTGACATGTTCCTTTCCCTATATGGAGCCAGTCTGTTGTTACATGTATGATTCTAACTATTGCTTCTTGGCCTGCATACAGATTTCTCAGGATGTAGGGAAGGTGGTCTGGTATTCCCATCTCTTGAAGAATTTTCCACAGTTTGCTGTGATCCATACAGTCAAAGGCCTGTCTCTTATACACATCTAGATGTGTATAAGAGACAGCAATGGGAGTGTGGGACAAATTTTATGAGCTATATTAATATATAAATTTAAAACATGCATATTTATATATAAAAGGCATATATGTATCCACATATGTATAAAGCAAAACTCATTAGAGAAAGAACAGAGGATAATGCTATAAAATACTCAATAAAACAAGATAAATGTACTTATTAAAGAATTTTATAAAATGCTTTATTCTATTTAAATACCTGCATTTAACAAAGTAATTCATTCTGAAATGGGAGTCAAGTGTTTGGTGCCCAAACCTAATACAGTACATATAAAACAAAATCCCTATTGAAATGAATGGAGCCATTCATTTCCCAGACACAAAAAGCTGTACTCTCTTTGTCTTGCTACTTTAAGGCCCCTTGATAGCATTTTTCCTTTTCGTAGTGCTTTAGGTATAGATGCCTCTCTGCTCAAAAATCATGAAAAAACTATAAGTAGCAAATACCTAAATATGTAACAGATGTATAAGTGTTCCTCAGGATAAATAGATTATGGACAATTAACTGTCATCATACCCCTGTCTTTGTTTCCACTCGCTCCTGTAGTGTACACCTGTGGCTTATTAGGAATATAACCAAAGCAATAACATAAATTCCAGGTTCAAAGGTAACCTAGGAAAATCTGCTTCCTTGCTTCTTGACTGTTCCTTGTGAAAAAAACAATAAGCAATGTAGAAGCAAAGCACTAAATGCATATCATTCAAAAGACCACTAACAAAGAGCGCCATCTTATGCTTTTGTCTGGTTGCAACCATATTTCAAATTAGATGATCAAAGGAGGATTTAAAACCAATTTGAAAACTGTTAAATGTAATAGGTGGTCCTTGTTTGGATAATGATTCAAACAAATCAAACCAAGTGTAAAAATTTTATGAAAAAAATCAAAGATACTTGAGCATATTGGATACTTGCTGATATAAAAAAAAGTTATCTATTTTAGTTGTGAGAATGAAATTGTGGAGCTTTTTATTTATGGATGAAATGATGCATTGTCTGAAATCCTTTCAAAATAACTGGAATGATGAGTAGAAAGTAGGCGGATATGTTGTGGTGATTTTGAAATATGTTTAAAAATTCTTTGATACTCGTCCTCGCAAGATGTGGAGCTTGACTCCTTTCTCCTTGAGTGTGGGCTGTGTGTGATGACTTACTTCTAGCAAACAGAATACATTAGAAGTGACAGTGTTTGATATCCAAACAAGATCATGGGAATCATTGTTTCTGCCTTTTTTAAAAATCTATTCTTTTTTAAAATTAATTTTTATAGGAGTATAGTTGCTTTACAGTGTTGTATTAGTTTCCACTGTACATTGAGTTGATCAGCCATACATATACATATTATCCCCTCCCTTTTGGACTTCCCATTCAGGTCTGCATAGTGCATTAAGTAGAGTTCTTTGTGCTATACAGTATGTTCTCATTAGATATCTATTTTATACATAGGTGAATAGTATATGTATGTCACTCATAACTTTAAATGTACTTATACCTGTTAAGTGGTTCCTTTGTTTGTTTGTTTTTGCAGCTTCCTTTTTGTCCTTTCTTTTGTATTTCCTGGAGCTTCTCTGGTGGCTCAGCTATAAAGAATCCACCTGCAATGCAGGAGACTCAGGAAAGACAGTTTCAGTCCCTGGGTCAGGAAGATCCCCTTGAAGAGGGAATGGTACTCCAGGATTCTTGCCCAGAGAATCCCATGGACAGAGAAATCTAGAGGGCTACATTCCACAGAGTTGCAAAAGAGATAAACACGACTGAGTTACTGAGCACTTGTCTCTACAGCTCTGTGGGGAAACTGTAGCTCTATCATGAGGACATTCCAGCAACTCTATGTGCTGAGGAAAAGAGTCTTTCTTCCAACAACCCCTGAGGACCTTGGGCCATCTGCCCATAACCAGGCGAGAGAATCATGTTGGAAGTGAACCCTTTGGCATGGTCCTACTACAGACGACCTCAGTCCCTGCCAACATCCTGACTGCAACCTCATAATTGATCCTCAGAACCACTCAGCTAAACTTCTCTGAAATTTCTGACACAGGGAGACTGTGACAATAAATTTTTAGTATTTTAAGCTACTAGGTTATTGTTATTTGTTGATATCTAATATCTAATAGTATCTATGAAATCAGATTCTCTATCTATTGAGTTTTGGATGCTGAATAATAAAAATATGAGCAGTTGCTATAATATTTTATTCATTTCAGTTAAGTTCAATCACTCAGTCATGTCTCTTTGTGACCCCATGGACTGCAGCATGCCAGGCCTCCATGTCCATCATCAACTCCCATAGCTTACTCAAACTCATGTCCATTGACTTGCTGATGTCATCCAACCATCTTATCCTCTGGGGTCCCCTTCTATTCTCAACTTCAATCTTTCCCAACATCAGGGTTTTTTCAAATGAGTCAGCTCTTCACGTCAGGTGGCCAAAGTTTTGGAGTTTCAGCTTCAGCATCAGTCCTTCCAATGAATATTCAGGACTGATCTCTTTTATGATGGACTGGTTGGATCTCCTTGTAGTCCAAGGGACTCTCAAGAGTCTTCTCCAACATCACAGTTCAAAAGCATCAATTCTTCTGTGCTCAGTTTTCTTTGTAGTCCAAATCTCACATCCATACATGACCACTGGAAAAACCATAGCTTTGACTAGACAGACCTTGTTGGCAAAGTAATGCCTCTGCTGGATGGCATCACTGACTCGATGGATGTGAGTCTGAGTGAACTCCGAGAGATGGTAATGAACAGGGAGGCCTGGTGTGCTGCGATTCATGGGGTCGCAAAGAGTCGGACATGACTGAGCGACTGAACTGAACTGATCTAGGTTGGTCATAGCTTCTCTTCCAAGGGGCAAGCATCTTTCAATTTCATAACTGTAGTCATCATCTGCAGTGATTTTAGAGCCCCCCAAAATAAAATCTGTCACTGTTTCCCCATTTATTTACCATGAAGTGATGGGACCAGATGCCATGACCTTAGCTTTCTGAATGTTGAGTTTTAAGTCAACTTTTTCACTCTCCTCTTCCACTTTCATCAAGAAGCTCTTTAGTTCTTCTTCACTTTCTGCCATAAGGGTGGTGTCATCTGTATATCTGAAGTTATTGATATTTCTCCCAGCAATCTTGATTCCAGCTTGTGCTTCATCCAGCCTAATATATCTCATGATGTACTCTGCATATAAGTTAAATAAGCAGGGTATAAGTACTCTGCCTACAAGTTAAATAAGATAATAAAGAGCCTTGATGTACTCCTTTCCCTGTTTGGAACCAGTCTGTTGTTCCATGTCCAGTTCTAACTGTTGCTTCTTGACCTGCATACAGATTTCTCAGGAGGCAAGTAAGGTGTCTGGCATTCCCATCTCTAAGCATTTTCCAAAGTTTGTTGTGATCCATACAGTCAAAGGCTTTGGCATAGTCAATAAAGCAGAAATAGATGCTTTTCTGGAACTCTCTTGCTTTTTCCATGATCCAATGGATGTTGACAATTTGATCTCTGATTCCTCTGCCTTTTCTAAATCCAATTTGAACATCTGGAAGTTCACGGTTCACATACTGTTGAAGTCTGGCTTGGAGAATTTTGAACATTACTTTGCCAGCATGTGAGATGAGTGCAATTGTGCAGTAGTTTGAGCATTCTTTGACATTGCCTTTCTTTGGGATTGGAATGAAAACTGACCTTTTCAAGTCCTTTGGCCACTGCTGAGTTTTCCAAGTTTGCTGGCATAGTGAGTGCAGTACTTTCACAGCATCATATTTTAGGATTTGAAAAACTCAACTGGATTGTATCACCTCCACTAGCTTTATTCATAATGATGCTTCCTAAGTTCCACTTGACTTCACATCCCAGGATATCTGGTTTTAGGTGAATGATCACACCATCCTGATTATCTGGGTCATGAAGATACTTTTGTATAGTTCTGTGTATTCTTATCACCTCTTCTTAATATCTTATTGCTTCTGTTAGGTCCATACCTTTTCTGTCCTTTATTGTGTCCATCTTTGCATGAAATAGTCCCTTAGTATCTCTAATTTTCTTGAAAAGATCTCTAGTCTTTCCCATTCTATTGTTCTCCGCTATTTCTTTGTATTGATCACTGAGGAAGGCTTCCTTATCTCTCCTTGCTATTTTCTGGAACTCTGCATTCAAATGGGTATATCTTTCCTTTGCCTTTCACTTCTCTTCTTTTCACAGCTGTTTGTGAGGCCTCCTCAGACAACCATTTTGTCTTATTGCATTTCTTTTTCTTGGCAATGGTCTTGATCACTGCCTTTTGTACAATGTCACCAACCTCTGTCCATAGTTCTTCAGGCACTCTCTCTATCAGATCTAATCCCTTGAATCTATTTGTCACTTCCACTGTGTAATTAATTGTAAGGGATTTGATTTAGGTCATACCTGAATGGTCTAGTGGTTTTCCCTATCTTCTTTAATTTAAGTCTGAATTTGGCAATAAAGAGTTCATGATCTGAGTCACAGTCAGCTCTCAGCTGTAGGCGCTTATGAGGAGATACCCCATGTCCAAGGGCAGAGAAGCCCCAGCAAAATGGTAGGTGCTGGAGCAGTAGGTGCTGGAGCGGCAGCTCCATGGTGCTGGAGTGACTTTGAGGAAATACCCCATGTCCAAGGGCAGAGAAGAAGGCCCAGCATGATGGTAGGAGGGGTGAAATTGCATTTAGAATCAAACCCCATAGCCACCAGTGATGCTCAGAGGGCTTAAACATACCTTGTGCACACCAGGACCCAGAGACCCCACAGAGACTGAGATAGAACTGTGTTTGAGTGTCTCCTGAGGAGGTATGGGTCAGCAGTGGACTGTCTCAGGGTCAGGGGCTCTGGGGCAGTAGATCTGGGTATGGCATAAGCCCTCTTGGAAGAGGGTCACCTTAATGAAGAGGTCACCATTAACGCCACCACAGGGTCACCAGAACTTATGCAGGACTGGGAAATAGACTTTTGGATGGCACAAACAGAACCTTCTGTGCACCAGGACCCAGGATAAAGGAGCAGTGACCCCACAAGAGTCTGACCCAGACTTGCCCTTGAGTGTCCAGGAGTCTCCAGTGGAAGTGTGGCTCAGCGATGGCCTGCTGCAGGGTTGAGGTCACTGAGTATAGCAGTGTGTGCATGAGATCTTTTGAAGGAGGTTGCCATTATTTTCATTACCTCTGCCATAGTTTGGCCTCAGGTCAAATAACAGGGAGGGAACACAGCCCTGCCCATCAACAGAAAATTGAATTAAAGATTTACTGAATTGGAAGAATCAATATAGTGAAAATGAGTATACTATCCAAAACAATCTATAGATTTAATGCAATCCCTATCAAGCTACCAATGGTATTTTTCACAGAGCTAGAACAAATAATTTCACAGTTTGTATGAAAATACAAAAAACCTCGAACAGCCAAAACAATCTTGAGAAAGAAGAATGGAACTGGAGGAATCAACCTGCCTGACTTCAGGCTCTACTACAAAGCCACAGTCATCAAGACAGTATGGTACTGGCACAAAGACAGAAATATAGATCAATGGAACAAAATAGAAAGCCCAGAGATAAATCCACACACCTATGGACACCTTATCTTTGACAAAGGAGGCAAGTATATACAATGGAGAAAAGACAATCTCTTTAAAAAGTGGTGCTGGGAAAACTGGTCAACCACTTGGAAAGGAATGAAACTAGAACACTTTCTAACACCATACATAAAAATAAACTCAAAATGGATTAAAGATCTAAACGTAAGACCAGAAACTATAAAACTCCTAGAGGAGAACATAGGCAAAACACTCTCCGAAATAATTCGCAGTAGGATTCTCTATGACCCACCTCCCAGAATATTGGAAATAAAAGCAAAAATAAACAAAGGGGACCTAATTAAAATTAAAGGCTTCTGCACAACAAAGGAAACTATAAACAAGGTGAAAAGACAGCCTTCAGAATGGGAGAAAATAATAGCAAATGAAGCAACTAACAAAGAAATAATATCAAAAATATACAAGCAATACCTGCAGCTCAATTCCAGAAAAATAAATGACCCAATCAAAAAATGGGCCAAAGAACTAAACAGACATTTCTCCAAAGAAGACATACACATGGCTAACAAACACATGAAAAGATGCTCAATATCACTCATTATCAGAGAAATGCAAATCAAGACCACAATGAGGTACCATTTCATGCATCAGAATGGCTGCTATCCAAAAGTCTACAAGCAATAAATGCTGGAGAGGGTGTGGAGAAAAAGTTCATCGCAGCATTGTTTATAATAGCCAAGACATGGAAGCAACCTAGATATCCATCAGCAGACGAATGGATAAGAAAGCTTTGGTACATATACGCAATGGAGTATTACTCATCCATTAAAAAGAATACATTTGAATCAGTTCTAATGAGGTGGATGAAACTGGAGCCTATTATACAGAGTGAAGTAAGCCGGAAAGAAAAACACCAATGCAGTATACTAACGCATATATATGGAATTTAGAAAGATGGTAACGATAACCCTGTATGCGAGACAGCAAAAGAGACACAGATGTATAGAACATTCTTTTGGACTCTGTGGGAGAGGGAGGGGGTGGGATGATTTGGGAGAATGGCATTGAAACATGTATAATATCATATAAGAAATGAATCACCAGTCCAGGTTTGATGCAGGATACAGGATGCTTGAGGCTGGTGCACTTGGATGACCCAGAGGGATGGTATGGGGAGGGAGGTGGAAGGGGGGTTCAGGATGGGGAACACATGTACACCCATGGTGGATTCATGTTGATGTATGGCAAAACCAATTACAATATTGTAAAGTAATTAGCCTCCAATTAAAATAAATAAATTTAAATTTAAAAAAATGGAAGTGTTTTCAGTGAAGCATATTAGGTTTATTTTCTAACTCATAAGAAAAGTTTTTATTATTTTACCATTAAATATAAATTGTCTGTAAGTTTTGGAGATATTTTTCTCAGATTAAAGATGTTTCTTCCTTAAAAAAAAAAAAAAAAAATGGATTAAAGATCTAAACGTAAGACCAGAAACTATAAAACTCCTAGAGGAGAACATAGGCAAAACACTCTCCGAAATAATGGATTTTGGAGCATGCCCCGAAAATCTGAGCATGCCCCTTCCCATCAGAACAAGACCCAGTTTCCCCCTCAGTCAGTCTCTCCCATCAGGAAGCTTCTATAAGCCTCTTATCCTTCTCCATAAGAGGGGAAACAGACTGAAAACCACCATCACAGAAAACTAACCAGCCTGATCACATGGACCACAGTCTTGTCTAACTCAGTGAAACTATGAGCCATGCTGTGTAGGGCCACCCAAGACAGAAGGGTCATGGTGGAGAGTTCTGACAAAATGTGGTCCAGTGGAGAAGGGAATGGCAGACCACTTCAGTATTCTTGCCTTGAGAACCCCATGAACAGTATGAAAAGACAAAAAGATAGGACACTGAAAGATGAAATTCCCAGGTCAGTAGGTGAACAATATGTTTCCAGAGATTAGTGAAGAAATAACTCTAGAAAGAATGAAAAGATGGAGCCAAAGCAAAAACAACACCCAGTTGTGGATGTGACTGGTAGTGGAAGTAAAGTCCGATGCTGTAAAGAGCAATATTGCATAGAAACCTGGAATGTTAGGTCCATGAATCAAGGCAAACTGGAAGTGGTCAAACAGGAGCTGGCAAGAATGAATATCAACGTTTTAGGAATCAGTGAACTAAAATGGACTGGAATGGGTGAATTTAACTCAGATGACCATTATATCTACTACTGTAGGCAAGAATCCCTCAGAAGAAATGGAATAGTCATCATAGCCAACAAATGCAGTACTTGGAAGCAATCTCAAAAACAACAGAAGGATCTCTGTTCATTTCCAAGACAAATCATTCAATATCACAGAAATCCAAGTCTGTGCCTTGACCAGTAATGCTGAAGAAGCTGAATTGTTATATGAAGACATAGAAGACCTTCTAGAACTAACACCCCCAAAAGATGTCCTTTTCATTTTAGAGGACTGGAATGCAAAGGTAGGAAGTCAAGAGATCCCTGGAGTAACAGGAAGATTTGGCCTTGGAGTACAAAACGAAGCAAGGCAAAGCCTAATAGAGTTTTTCCAAGAGAACGTGCTGGTCATAGCAAACACCCTCTTCCAACAACACAAGAGAAGACTCTACACGTGGACATCATCAGATGGTCAATACTGAAATCAGACTTATTATATTCTTTGCAGCTAAAGATGGAGTCAGCAAAACAAGACCAGGAGCTGACTGTGGCTCAGATCATGAACTCCTTATTGCCAAATTTAGACTTAAATTGAAGAAAGTAGGGAAAACCACTAGACCATTCAGGTATGACCTCAATCAAATATTTTATTACCTTCATGTATATTTTAATATCTTGAAACTTTTTAAAATTGGTTTTCCTTTTTCTTATTCTATAAGTATATTGTATAGCTGGAAAGAATTGATATTTTATTAAAGTGTAGGAAGTGATAGTTTTCTTTAAGAAGAGTTCTTTCAAACTTTTGGATAATTTTTTTCTCCAACAGTACTTAGATCATTTAGATTTTATTCACCATTTTCCAGCAACTTTACAAAAAGTAGACCTTAATTGAAAAAAAAAAAAACCACACACACTGACAAAATCATGTAGGGCCATAAAATAGAGGTAGCACTAAGTGGGGAGTTGGATAAATGATTTGCATCCTCCCCACATCATAATCTTTATCATTCTCTCACAAATAAACATACTCTGTGAGTAAAACAGTGTGTTTTCCTGGCAAACACAGCTTCCAGATAAGATCCCTTAGCTCTAACTGAAGCAAAATAAGACTAAAAATATGAAAGATATTATCTTTAAGGATTGTTGTGATATGATTGCCTAAGCCCATATCTAAAATGAATGTAATCACTGAAAATATATTTAATAGCTTTGAACTAAGTGCTAACCGAAATGAAAAATAGTTTAAGGAAAACAAAGTGTTAGTTTTTTTTTTTTTTCCCCCCATAGAGTAGATTCTAAAGGGATTAATTTCTAAAGTTTTGAGTCTTTCATCTTCAAAGTAATGTAAGTTCTACATATTATATTAAGTAGAAAGCATATCTATTATCAACTGTAATCAGGTTTTTATTAAGGAAAGTAATGCATATTAGGAATACATTGTACTTTTATTATGTTGATTTCTCACATTTTCCCTGGGAATTATTTGTGTTTTTTTTTTTTTTCACATTTACAGAGGAAGAACAAAAGATAAATTATCTTGCAAGGAGTACACAGTTAAAATTAATGATTTCCTATTTCAGATTTGGGGACTTCACCGGTGGCAATAGTAGTAAAGTATCTGCCTGCCGATGCAGGAGACTTAAGAGATATGGGTCAGATCCCTGGGTCAGGAAGATCCCCTGGGGAAGAAAAAGGTAACCCACTTAAGTATTTTTGCCTAGGAAATTTTATGGACAGAGGAATCTGGAAAACTATAGTCCATAGGGTTGCAAAGAGTTGGACATGACCGAGCATGCATGCATTTCAGATTTGAGCTTGCATGAATCTAAATTCCCAAATAACTGGGGGTACTGTTATATGCCTTGCATGGTCCTGTGTAAACAGCAAAGAGCCCTACAACATAACCTCTGCCCTCAGTACACATTCACATTTTAAGGAGACAAAGCATTAAGTGCAAAATATTAGTGCAATATTAAGTGCAAAAAAACAAATTTTAAATTTTTTGCACTTAATTAAAACATTAAGTGCAAAATCTCTTAATGGTATACTGCATGAATCTGCTATGACTGAAATGGAGATCTACAGGAATTAGAGATGAATGTGGTCAATAACAGGTGAAGAAATTTTCTTGAAGCAGGTGAGATTTTAGGCAAGCTTTGGGAAAAAACTGTAATAGACAAAAGATAGCAAGTGGATGGAGAAGGCAATGGCACCCCACTCCAGTACTCTTGCCTGGAAAATCCCATGGGTGGAGGAGCCTGGTAGGCTGCAGTCCATGGGGTCTCTAAGAGTCAGATACAACTGAACGACTTCACTTCCACTTTTCACTTTCATGCATTGGAGAAGGAAATGGCAACCCACTCCAGTGTTTTTGCCTGGAGAATCCCAGGGACAGGGGGAGCCTGATGGGCTGCCATCTCTGGGGTCGCACAGAGTTGGACATGACTGAAGCGACTGAGCAGCAGGAGGAGCAGCAGCAAGTGGATATTATTGGTTAAGTTAATCCCCACATTTCTGTTGAGGAACTTCCAAGAAGAGTCCTGAATGATGGCATTTAAGCAAAACTCAGTTGTGTGATTTCTGGGAAGCCTGTTGTTGTCTTCACACCCCTTTTTTCTTTTTCTTTTTGGAACTCAGATGTGATGACTGAAGCTGCCATGAGAACATCTAATGCCTTGGGTTAATTCACTGAGCTGTTCAACGAGCACTAGTAACTGCTCATCAGAGGCTTCTTGCTGTATGACAAAAACAAACTCATATTTGTTTAAGGCTCCATATTTGGGCCATCTATTACTTCTTGCACAAACATTTGTAATAGATATGGAGTGGTATACACTATCTCAGGTAAGAGAAATACCACTGAAAATGCACTCATCTTAGGCATAAAAAGCTTAAACTTCCAAGACTGATAGTAGTTAAATATAACTTAATTTGATTCCAACTGTAATCTTTGGCTAATAATCCTGATGAGTTCCCTGAGAGAAGCAGGCTTGTTTCTTTTAAGGTTTCATGTATTAATCTTCTCCATAAAGTTGATATCTGAGATCATCTGCTGAATATAGGGTGAAATGAAAATTGTGAGATTGTGTGAAGTCATGAATAATCTCTGTTTGGAATGTTAAATGGAATCCCCCAACCCATCCATGAAATGAAATAAAACCTGGGTAAGCAACTGTGGAGGTCAGTTGGAAGTGTGTGATTTTTTAATTTCTGATGCATTTAGAAGGTATAGATGACAGTATTTAAAATTAGTTTTATATAAGATATGAAAGAAAAACCTGATCTGGGCTTTCCTGTTTAAGAAGTTGATGATATTAATACGTCTGACTAAAATGAAGCTATTTGAAAGGACTGCTTGTCTTGGAGGGAGAGAGATAATTTCCCTGTTGGATATATATGTATCTGTACATCTGGTCCCATCACTTCATGGGAGGTAGATGGGGAAACAGTGGAAACAGTGTCAGACTTTATTTTTTGGGGCTCCAAAATCACTGCAGATGGTGATTGCAGCCATGAAATTAAAAGACACTTACTCCTTGGAAGAAAAGTTATGACCAACCTAGATAGTATATTCAAAAGCAGAGACATTACTTTGCCGACTAAGGTCTGTCTAGTCAAGGCTATGGTTTTTCCTGTGGTCATGTATGGATGTGAGAGTTGGATAAAAGCTATTACAGTGGTTAATTTAATAAATCTGCTAAACCAAAATTGCAGGTATCAAGAACAGATATGTAAGGTTTCATAAGGATAAAACAGCAGTGTAAAGAATGAATAATGTTGGATAGAGATAGAATAACAAACTATGGTTACAAAAGAGGAAAGATGGAGAGGGGTAAACTAGGAAGTTTTATCTTATATGAAATAGATAATCAAGAAGGACCTACTATATAGCACAGGGAACTCTACTCAGTCCTTTTCAGTAACCTATATGGGAAAAGAATCTGAAAAAGAAGGCGTGCTGTGCGAATTCATTTCAGTTGTGTCTGACTCTATGTGACTCCAGGTAAGAATATTGGAATGGGTTGCCATTTCCTTCTCCAGAGGATCTTTCCAACGTAGGGATCAAGCTTGTGTCTCTGAAGTGTCCTGCATTGGCAGGTGGGTTCTTAACTACTAGTGCCACCCAGGAAACCCTAAAAGAAAGGATACATGTATATGTATAACTGAGTCACTTTGCTGTGTACCTGAAACTAACAGAATATTGTGAATCAACTATAGCACAGTGTTAGTCACTCAGTCGTGTCCAACTCTTTGGGACCCCATGGATGGTAGCCTACCAAGCTCCTCTGTCCATGGAATTCTCCAGGCAAGAACACTGGAGTGAGTAGCCATTCCCTTCTCCAGGGAATCTTCCCAACTGAGGGATCAAACCTGGGTCTTCTGAATTGCAGGCAAGTTCTTTACCATCTGAGCCACCAGGGAAACTCAAAACCCTAACATAAAATTAAGGGAAAGGCAGCAGTGTAAGAAATGAGCACCATGAAAGGAGATAGAGGAGCAGTTAGGAAGGTAAAATGTCAAGAGAGCCAAGGGATATGGGTTGGGAACTCAGAAAAGCACCACAGCCAAATGTAGAGCTAGGATTCAGGAAAAGGTTCTGGTGTTAGAAAGCTTTGTTGACCTGCAGCAGAGCAGAGTTCTGGTTGTGTTGTAGGTGGTCAAGAACTTTCACTTCATGGACTTTCTTGGTGGTCCAGTGACTAAGACCCCATGATCCCAACGCATGGGGCCCAGTTTCAATCCCTGGTTAGGGAACTAGATCTCATACTGAGAGAGTCAATTCCTAGGCAGGTTGATAAGAAGTCTGGGGCCCCTGAGGAGGAAAAAGGGGTCTGGGGCTCTTGAGGAGGAGATAGGGATCTGGAATTCTCAAGAAGGAGGAAAGGACAAATGTTTATTTATTTATTTTTTTCTCTACATTAGTCACCTAAAACTTTTTTGTTTGTTTGTTTCTTTTTTATTTGAAGCCTGGAACTGATGATTACACAATGAGCAACTCAGTTTAAACTCAGTACTAGGGTTATATAACAACAGTGTACCCTGGTTGAGAACAGTTTCTCCTTCCTGAAAACCTTCTGACTAGTCCTGATATCTTAGAATGTATGTTATGGGAGTGCGTCTGGTAAGATCTTTCTATTGTTAAATTCTAATCCTGTTACCATAAAATGTAAATTGTGGGAGTCGATCTGGTAAAATTTTTACAAACTTGAGACATTCTGTTAATTTATTGTCATAGCTAATTTAAAAAGTATGTAACTACTTTGCTTAGACTAGCGAGGGGAAAACTCTCTGTCCCTGTTCTGGTGTCTAAGTCAGAAGCTTTTTCTGTGTCTTTTCATACTTTAATAAAACTCTGCTACACAAAAGCTCTTGAGTGATCAAGCCTGGTCCCTGGTCCTGAAGCTCAAATTTCTTTGGAGATCAAGAATCTGACATCATTCACCATAAGCTATCAATATGTCACAATTGGGGAAACAGTAGAAACAGTGTCAGACTTTATTTTTTTGGGCTCCCAAATCACTGCAGCTGGTGACTGCAGCCATGAAATTAAAAGATGCTTACTCCTTGGAAGAAAAGTTGTGATCAACCTAGATAGCGTATTCAAAAGCAGAGACATTACTTTGCCGACTAAGGTCCGTCTAGTCAAGGCTATGGTTTTTCCTGTGGTCAAACCTCATGCGAAGAGTTGACTCATTGGAAAAGACTCTGATGCTGGGAGGGATTGGGGGCAGGAGGAGAAGGGAATGACAGAGGATGAGATGGCTGGATGGCATCATTGACTCGATGGACGTGAGTCTGAGTGAACTCCAGGAGATGGTGACGGACAGGGAGGCCTGGCGTGCTGCGATTCATGGGGTCGCAAAGAGTCGGACACGATTGAGTGACCGAACTGAACTGAACTGCAAGGCACAATTGAGGTGCAGAAAGTTGGAAATATTCAGCTCTTAATGAAAAAGTTTCTTCTTACCTTTATGATCAAACAAAAGTTTTTACAATATATTAAGACAGAAAAATGTCTTTTGTTCATGGAAAAACTTCAAGTGTATTTTTACACTTATGTTTTTGTATCCGACTTTATGAAATACAATTATTCATCATCATCTACATTCTAATCCTTATTGTATGACATCAGAAAGCTACAAAACCACATCATATTACCATGGCACCATACACAATTGCCTTTATACAATTACATACAATAATTTGATTTTCAAATAATGCCACTACTTTCATTTACTATCTATCTAAAAATTAGTCATGAACCAAATAGCTATATTAAATATTAAAATGAAGACAATAAAATGACTGAAAAATTATCCCATGCCTTATGAAATTCATTACTTTTTATTTAAAGTTCTTAATTCTTCTTAAGAGGTCCATGCTAAGAACACAGATAGAGAAAGTATCAAAACCATTAAAACAATGTATGCCATGTGTTTTAGTTCTGATAAACAACCAAAAATGGAAAACACAATCCCTTTTTGTCTAATGGCACTTCTATAAACCACCACATGGGTTTCCCAGGTGGCGCGGTGATAAAGAATCCGTCTGCCAGGGCAGGAGATGCAGGAGATGTGGTTCAAACCCTGGGTCGGGAAGACACTCTGGAGTAGGAAATGGCAATCTGCTCCAGTCTTCTCGTCTGGAAAATTCCATGGACAGAGGAGCCTAGCAGTTTACAGTCCATGGGGCTACAGAGAGTCAGACACGACTGAGCATGCACACATAAACCGTCACGTTCCCTGTTTCCCCCCGGTTATCAGGAAGTTCAGGTGAAATTTTTTGAAACAATCTCCTACAGATTATCTTTCCTTTTTTCATAAATATTTCTCTATTCTGATTTTACTACTTGGATTTTCTATTCATTCTCACACTATTGGTTTGCCAGTCTATTGAGTGTCTTCTTTAATATCACCAGTTTTCTTATAACCTCTTTGGAAAGAGGCAGACATAAATGGTAAATACTGAATTACTGTCATATCACACCCAAGTTCAATAAACAAATGCATTTTAGGAAAAATATTAAGATATTTTAAAAAAAATTAATTAGCATTAAATTAAAGTTACAGATTTAAATACCATTGCTATTTAAATAAATTCAGCTGAATGTTGAAATCAGCTTTATTAATGAAACCTACATTGCTATTAAAAAAATCTAGAGACAAAAAGAGGACAATAGAATAGACTATAAATTAGAAATGATCTCAATAGAATAGGGCATGAAATGAAAATAGTGAGTGAAAGTCAGTCATGTCTGACTCTTTGCGACACCTTGGAGTATACAGTCCCGTAATTCTCCAGGCCAGAATACTGGAGTGGGTAACCTTTCCCTTCTCCAGGGATTTTTCCAACCCAGGGATCAAACCCAGGTCTCCCACACTACAGGTGGATTCTTTACCAGCTGAGCCACAAAGGAAGCCCAAGAATCCTGCAGTGAATCTCCTATCCCTTCTCCAGAGAATACTGGAGTGGGTAACCTTTCCCTTCTCCAGGGATTTTTCCAACCCAGGGATCAAACCCAGGTCTCCCACACTACAGGTGGATTCTTTACCAGCTGAGCCACAAAGGAAGCCCAAGAATCCTGCAGTGAATCTCCTATCCCTTCTCCAGCAGATCTTCCTGACCTAGGAATGGAACCAGGGTCTCCTGCCTTGCAAGCAGATTCTTTACCAACTGAGCTATAAGGGAAGCCCTAAAAAGTGCGTTCAGTCATGTCCAACTCTTTACAACCCAATGAACTACACAGTCCTGGAATTCTCCAGGCCAGAATACTGGAGTGGGTAGCCTTTCCCTTCTCCACAGGATCTTCCCAACCCATAGATCAAACCCAGGTCTCCCTCATTGCAGGCAAATTATTCACCAGCTGAACCACAAGGGAAGCCAAAGAATACAGGGGTGTTAGCCTTTCCCTTCTCCAGTAGATCTTCCTGACCCAAGAATCGAACCAGGGTCTCCTGCATTGCAGGCGGATTCTTTGGCAATTGAGCTATCAGGGAAGCTTGAAGTGAAAATAAGTATAAACTATTAAGGATAGCGGTAATTTTCCTCATCAGGGAGACTGGGGATCCACTTCTTACTCTGATCATTCCATTCACAAGTTATCTGATTTTCATTGAGTCTTGACTTTTTGAGATTTCAGTGTTTTTTTTTTTTCAAATGAATTCTTTTTAATGGCTGAGTAATACTCCATTGTGTATATGTACCACAGCTTTCTTATCCACTCATCTGCTGAGATTTCAGTTTTTTATATCTGTTAAAATGAATAAATTTGACTTACCGGTAAGTCTCCTTCCAACTCTAAAATTCCTTTCCAGGAATATTTTTTACAGTCTTGATAAATGTGCTACTTATTTTTGATTTGATTTATTTTGATTTACTAGATATAATAATGGGTTGGTAAGCAAAAGTATTGCATAAAACCACATAGAAAAAAGAAAGAATAAGAGATAGCTCTACTGCTCCAGAATTTCTTTTGAAAGAATATGCATTGCACACTTTAGTAAACTTACTTTGGAAATGTTTTACTTCCAGAAGTTTGTGAAATTATAAACAACACTAAACAGTACTTAAAACCAGTTACATTTGCCATAAAAGACAGAGACTGAGGATCTTTTCAGAACATTTATGGTTTTGGTATCTTACAAAGTTACATTTGGTTTGCTGGGTTCTCTGTATAATGTGTTCTACGCACACTTTCTTTGAGAATTTCAGAGAGTGTTTTACCTATGTTCTCCTCTAGGAGTTTTATAGTTTCTGGTCTTAATGTTTAGATCTTTAATCCATTTTGAGTTTATTTTTGTGTATGCTTTAGAAAGTGTTCTAGTTTCACTCTTTTACAAGTGGTTGACCAGTTTTCCCAGCACCACTTGTTAAAGAGATTGTCTTTTCTCCATTGTATATTCTTGTCTCCTTTGTCAAAGATAAGGTGTCCAAGGTGCATGGGTTTATCTCTGGGCCTTCTATTTTGTTCCATTGGTCTTCTTTCAGAATTTCAACACATTTACCCAAGTGGGAATCTGGAAAACATAGATCAGTCAAAATGAAAACTCCATATTTTAACATCATTCTTCACTTTTTCTCTGAGTTTCCAAAAAGGTTTGATTCGAATCTGATTTGGGAGTGAGTTTACTTGATTGCCTTTTCTAAAACCAGCTTGAACAGGCAATCAAGTAAACTCACTCCCAAATCAGATTCGAATCAAACCTATTGGAAAATTCAGAGAAAAAGTGAATCACCAACATCCACTGTATCATCAAAAAAGCAAGAGAGTTCCAGAAAACATCTATTTCTGCTTTATTGACTATGCCAAAGCCTTTGACTGTGTGGATCACAATAAACTGTGAAAAATTCTTCAAGAGATGGGAATACCAGACCACCTGACCTGCCTCTTGAGAAACCTATATGCAGGTCAGGAAGCAACAGTTAGAACTGGACATGGAACAGACTGGTTCCAAATAGGAAAAGGAGTATGTCAAGGCTGTATATTGTCACCCCGCTTATTTAACTTCTATGCAGAGTACATCATGAGAAACGTTGGGCTGGAAGAAGCACAATTTCTCCCAGAATCAAGATTGTCGGGAGAAATATCAATAACCTCATATATGCAGATGACACCACCCTTATAGCAGAAAGTGAAGAGGAACTAAAAATCCTCTTGATGAAAGTGAAAGAGGAGAGCAAAAAAGTTGGCTTAAAGCTCAACATTCAGAAAACAAAGATCATGGCATCTGGTCAAGATGTGTATAAGAGACAGGCTTTATTGACTATGCCAAAGCCTTTGACTGTGTGGATCACAATAAACTGTGGAAAATTCTGAAAGAGATGGGAATACCAGACCACCTGACCTGCCTCTTGAGAAACCTATATGCAGGTCAGGAAGCAACAGTTAGAACTGGACATGGAACAACAGACTGGTTCCAAATAGGAAAAGGAGTATGTCAAGGCTGTATATTGTCACCCCGCTTATTTAACTTCTATGCAGAGTACATCATGAGAAACGTTGGGCTGGAAGAAGCACAATTTCTCCCAGAATCAAGATTGTCGGGAGAAATATCAATAACCTCATATATGCAGATGACACCACCCTTATAGCAGAAAGTGAAGAGGAACTAAAAATCCTCTTGATGAAAGTGAAAGAGGAGAGCAAAAAAGTTGGCTTAAAGCTCAACATTCAGAAAACAAAGATCATGGCATCTGGTCCCATCACTTCATGGCAAATAGATGGGGAAACAGTGGAAACGGTGTCAGACTTTATTTTTGGTGGCTCCCAAATCACTGCAGATGGTAACTGCAGCCATGAAATTAAAAGATGCTTACTCCTTGGAAGGAAAGTTATGACCAACCTAGATAGCATATTGAAAAGCAGAGACATTACTTTGCCGACTAAGGTCTGTCTAGTCAAGGCTATGGTTTTTCCAGTGGTCATGTGTGGATGTGAGAGTTGGACTGTGAAGAAAGCTGAGCACCGAAGAATTGATGCTTTTGAACTGTGGTGTTGGAGAAGACTCTTGAGAGTCCCTTGGACTGCAAGGAGATTCAACCAGTCCATCCTAAAGGAGATCAGTCCTGGGTGTTCATTGGAAGGAATGATGCTGAAGCTGAAACTCCAGTACTTTGGCCACCTCATGTGAAGAGTTGACTCATTGGAAAAGACTCTGATGCTGGGAGGGATTGGGGGCAGGAGGAGAAGGGGATGACAGAGGATGAGATGGCTGGGTGGCATCACTGACTCAATGGACATGAGCTTGAGTAAACTCCGGGAGATGGTGATGGACAGGGAATCCTGGTGTGCTGCGATTCATGGGGTCACAAAGAGTCGGACACGACTGAGCGACTGAACTGAACTGAACTTAACTTCCTTGATTGCTCATCTCCATTTCAGATTGATGGCTGGAGGGCATCAAGAACCACAGACCTAGGGCAGAATTGCCTATAGTAAAACCACAGTGGAGGGAAAGCCAAGGACACTGGGAAACCAAGGACACATCAGCAAAATGGAAATTTTACTGATGGTTTCTTATTTATGCTTGGATTGATTTCTTATGTCCCTTTTCCAGTGTTTCAGTTTTTTTTTTTTTTCCTTAACTTTTGTGTTTTATAAGCTTTGTACTCATTGAGAATTGATTTACCCACCTCTGATAAAGAAGTGGAGTCCAAAAGAAAAATATCATTTTGGCTGATTTACCAAGAAAGCTGTTAAAAATCTATTTTTTACACTATCTCTCTGACAGCAACAGACTATGAGATCTTTCCTTAATAGTAGTGTATATTTTAATTACAATATCTCAGCTTCTTTAATATTTTTTTTTGCTATCTTTTAACCTACTGACATAGTTGTTGAGAAACATATGAGTATTCAGTGGAGAAGAAAGTCACTACTTAATACTAACATAGATATTAGACCGGTTATTGAAAAATTGACTCCGTTTCTACAGCTGCATAATTGCTAGTCTCCAAATGTTAAAGTAATTTATGTTACAGCTATCCAAAAGCTCCTCCTTCTTTTTTTGGGAAAAAGACATATTACCACCAGCATCCCAAAGGTGATTAATACAGAGAGTTAACAATGCCAAAGTTGGTTCTTTGAGAAGGCAAAGAAAAAAATGGAAAAACCTTTACCTGGACTAAGGAAAAAAAACAGAAGATGCAAATAACTAAAATCAGAAAAGCAAGTGGGGACTTTATTAATAATCTTACAGAAGGTAAAAGGGTATTAAGAGAATAGTGAATGATTACACACAAATAATCTTACTAATCTATATTAAATGGACTAATTTCTAGAAGCACAGTAGTTACAAAACTTACTCAATAAGAAATAGAGGAGCTTCCCTGGTGGTCCAGTGGTTAAGACCCTGTCTGACAACACAGGGGATATGGGTTTAATTCCTGCTGGGAAGATCCCACATGCCAAATGGCAACTAAGCTGGTGTACCACAACTACTGAGTCCATGTGCCCTAGCCCTCATGCTCCACAAGAGAAGCCTCTGCAATGAGATGCCAGTGCACTGCAGCTAGACAGCACCCCTCCTTCTCTGCAACCAGAGAAATACTGTGTGCAGTAATGAAGATCCAGTGCAGTCAAAAATAAAATAAATAAATCTTTTTTTTAAAAGAAGAAATAGAAAATCTCAACAGACATAAAGCAAGTAAAGAGATGCATGCAGTAATCAAAACCCTCCAAGAGAACAGTTCAAGACCAGATGACTTCACTGGTGAATTCCACCAAATATTTAAAGAAGAATTAATAAAATTCTCAAGCTCTTCCAAACAAACAACAACAACAAAAAATGATGCTTGCTAACACATTCTTGAGGTCAACTTACCTTGACCCAAAGATAAAGAAACCACAAGGAAAGGAAACTGCATAGGAATATCCTTGTGCATATTATACAAAAAATTCTCAACAGAATACTAGCAAATCAAATTCAGCAGCTTACTGAAAGGATTACACCCAAAGTGGGACTTATCCCAGGGATGTAAGAATGGCTCAACATAAGAAAATAAAATAATAAAATAATGTAGTCCATAATATACTTAAAACAAAAAATTAAAAACTCACATGACCATCTCAATTTACATAGAAAATCATTGCATAACTGGGTGTATGCTTGTACTGCAGTATGCTAAGACTTTCAAGAATTCCATCAGTTTATCCAGAGATAACTTTATTTTTTCTAGCACACTGTTGCTTTTAAGTTCCTCAATCATGTCCAATTCTGTGCCCCCATGGACTGCAGCATGCCAGAATTCCCTGTCCTTCACCGTCGCCTGGAGCTTGCTCAAACTCATGTCCATTGACTTGGAGATGCTATCCAACCATCTCATCCTCTATCACCCCCCTCTCATCCTGCTTTTAATCATTGCCAGCATTAGGGGCTTTTTCTAATGCCAAGAGTCAGCTCTTCACATCAGGAAGCCAATGTATTGGAGCTTCAGCTTTAGCATCATTCCTTCCAAAGAAAACCCAGGACCGATCTCCTTTAGAATGGGCTGGTTGGATCTCCTTGCAGTCCAAGGGACACTCGAGAGTCTTCTCCAACACCACAGTTCAAAAGCATCAATTCTTTGGCATTCAGCCTCCTTTATGGGCCTACTTGTGATCAAGTCACATTAGCCTCTTAGGGTCAGGATCCATCACTGGGCAACCATGAGAGAATTTGTGTTGCAATGTCTCCATTCATTTTTTCTCTTTTCATAATCATCTTCTTTTTATAGTGTTTTAACATAACAGGGTTATGTTAACATAACATAGCAAACAGGGTTATGTTAACATAACAGATCATCTGACCTGCCTCTTGAGAAATCTGTATGCAGGTCAGGAAACAACAGTGAGAATGGGACATGGAACAACAGACTGATCCCAAATAGGGAAAGGAGTACGTCAAGGCTATATATTGTCACCCTGCTTATTTAACTTATATGCAGAGTACATCATGAGAAATGCTGGGCTGAATTAAGCATAAGCTGGAATCAAGATTGCCAGGAGAAATATCAATAACCTCAGATATGTAGATGACACCACTCTTGTGGCAGAAAGTGAAGAACTAAAGAGTCTCTTGATGAAAGTGAAAGAGGAGAGTGAAAAAGTTGGCTTAAAACCCAACACTCAAAAAGCTAAGATCATGGTATCTGGTCCCATCAGTTCAGTTCAGTTCAGTTGCTCAGTCATCTTCCAGTCCAGCGTTTCTCATGATGTACTCTGCATATAAGTTAAATAGCAGGGTGACATCATTTCATGGCAAATAGATGAGGAAATGCTGGAAACATTGACAGACCTCTATTTTTTTGAGTGGGTGGGGGGACGGGGGGCTCAAAAATCACTGCATATGATGATTGTAGCCATGAAATTGAAAGATGCTTGCCTCTTGAAAGAAAAGCTATGACCAACCTAGACAGCATATTAAAAAGCAGAGATGTTATTTGCCAACAAAGGTCCATCTAGTCAAAGCTATAGTTTCTCCAGTACCTATGTATGGATGTGAGAGTTGGACTATAAAGAAAGCTGAGTGCTGAAGAACTGATGCTTTTGAACTGTGGTGTTAGAGAAGACTCTTGAGAGTCCCTTGGACAGAAAGGGGATCCAACCAGTACATCCTAAAGGAAATCAGTCCTGAATATTCATTGGAAGGACTGATGCTGAAGCTGAAACTCCAATACTGTGGCCACCTGATGTGAAGAGCTGATTTATTTGAAAAGACTCTGATGCTGGGAAAGATTGAAGGTGGGAGTAGAAGGGGACAACAGAGGAAGAGATGATTGGATGGCATCACCAACTCTATGGACATGAGTTTGAGTAAGCTCTGGGAGCTGGCGATGGATAGGGAGCCCTGGCGTGCTGTAGTCCTTTGGGTCGCAAAGAGTCAGACATGACTGAGCCACTGAACTGAAGTGAACATAACAAGGGCTTCCTAGCTGGCGTTAGCGGTAAAGAATCTGCCTGCCAATGCAGGAGACACAGGAGAGGCAGGTTTGATCCCTGGGTCTGGAATATCCCCTGGAGAAGGAAATGGCAACCCACTCCAGTATTCTTGCCTGGGAAATCACATAGACAGAGGAGCCTGACAGGCTACAGCCCTTGGAGTCTCAAAGAGTCAGACACAACTGAGCATGAGCATGATGTAACATAACAGATTCTAAAATATTGCTTTCCTCGGTTTTGCAACATATGATTTTCATTCTTTCCTTTGGACAAGTCATGATTGGTCTTGATCTCTTACTCGTAAGATAGAGTCTTCATGACTATCTTTACTTCCCAGTAGCAGTGGCCACAAGACTAGAAAAGTTAAGTTTCTATTCCAATCGCAAAGAAAGGCAATGCCAAAGAATACTCAAACTACTGCACAATTGCACTCATCTCACGTGCTAGTAAAGTAGTGCTTAAAATTCTCCAAGCCAGGCTTCAGCAATACATGAACCATGAACTTCCAGATGTTCAAGCTGGTTTTAGAAAAGGCAGAGGAACCAGAGATAAAATTGCTAAAATCCACTGGATCATAGAAAAAGCAAGAGAGTTCCAGAAAAACATCTGTTTCTGCTTTATTGACTATGCCAAAGCCTTTGACTGTGTGGATCACAATAAACTGTGGAAAATTCTTCAAGAAATGGGGATACCAGACCACCTGACCTGCCTCTTGAGAAACCTATATGCAGGTCAGGAAGCAACAGTTAGAACTGGACATGGAACAACAGACTGGTTCCAAATAGGAAAAGGAGTGTGTGAAGGCTGTTTATTGCAGAGTACATCATGAGAAACTTATTGAACTTATATGCAGAGTACATCATGAGAAACACTGGGCTAGAGGAAGCACAATCTGGAATCAGTCAGGAGAAATATCAATAACCTCAGATATGTAGATGACACCACCTTTATGGCAGAAACCAAAGAACTAAAGAGCCTCTTGATGAAAGTGAAAGAAGAGAGTGAAAAAGTTGGCGTAAAGCTCAGCATTCAGAAAACGAAGATCATGTCATCTGGTCCCATCACTTCATGGCAAATAGATGGGGAAACAATGGAAACAGTGGCTGACTTTATTTTTTTTGACTCCCAAATCACTGCAGATGGTGATTGCAGCCATGAAATTAAAAGATGCTTACTCCTTGGAAGGAAAGTTATGAGCAACTTAGATAGCATATTCAAAAGCAGAGACATTACTTGGCCAACAAAAGTCCATCTAGTCAAGGCTATGTTTTTTCCTGTGGTCATGTATGGATGTGAGAGTTGGACTGTGAAGAAAGCTGAACACCAAAGAATTGATGCTTTTAAACTGTGATGTTGGAGAAGACTCTTGAGAGAGAGAGTCCCTTGGACTGTAAAGAGATCCAACCAGTCCATCCCAAAGGAGATCAGTCCTGGGTGTTCACTGGAAAGACTGATGTTGAAGCTGAAACTCTAATACTTTGGCCACCTCATGCGAAGAGCTGACTCACTTGAAAAGACCCTAATGCTGGGAAGGTCAGGAGGAGAAGGGGACAACAGGATGAGATCATTGGATGGCATCACTGACTCGATGGACATGCGTTTGGGTGGACTCTGGGAGTTGGTGATGGACAAGGAGGCCTGGTGTGCTGGTGGGGGTGGTGGTCACAAAGGGTCAGACCCAACGAGTGACTGAACTGAACTGAACTGAACTTGCTATGACACCTGGGACACCATTCTTATCCTGTACGTATTAGTGTATTATTATTAGATATTAGCTAGGTAGCTCAAATACATCATCTTCTTCTTTTCAGAACTGATTTCCATTTCCCAAACGTTGGGCTTCCCAGGTGACTTTAGTGGTAAACAACCCATCTGCCAATGCAGGAGGCACAAGCAACGAGACGTGTCTTCTATCCTTGGATAACAAGGATCCCCTGGAGGTGGGCATGGCAACTCAATCCAGTATTATTGCCTGAAGAATTCCATAGACAGAGTAGCCTGGCAGGCTACAGTCTATAGGGGTGCAAAGAGTCGGACACAACTGAAATGAGGCACCTTTCCCAGACGTTCAGTTCAGTTCAGTCACTCAGTCAAAATTGTTTTAAAAATAAAGCTACAGCTAAGGGACTTCACCAGTGATACAGAGGTTAAGACTCGACTTGCACTGCAGAGGATGCAGCTTCAACCCCTGCCTGGGGATGATTTTACATGCCATGCAAAATGGCCAAAAGAAAAATTACAGCTAAACTATAAGATGAAATCTATTTTTTGTCAAAAAATGACTATCATGGTTTAATGCTTTAAACCACTAACAAGATCAGCACTGAAAAACATTAGAGGAGACCATTATAAGGAAAGTCCAAAAGTTCAAAGTTCAAAAGTGAAAGGGTGTTATTATAGTTATTATATAATATGATTTAAATGTGTAGTTATAAGCGATTGATGGAAGTATAAGAGGTAGACTGGAGTTACAGAGAACACTTCAAAGAGGAAGAGCCTGAGCTTTAACAGATTGTTAAGTGTGACATTAGAATGTTTAAAGTATAGAGCATTCTAGGTGAGGGCAGGGACAAAGGATAATGTGTTTAGAAAGTGTGTTTGAAAATAGGATATAGCAGAAAAAATGAAGGATTTCTTAGAACTCTGCATCTTAGAAATATCCTCGCCCCCCCCCCCTTTTTTTTTTAAAGAAAATGGGTATCTTAAGAATATTTTAATATGAGGAGAATGGGTATCTTAAGAATATTTGCATGTGAGGAGACTCTTTCCTGGCTTTACTGGCTGTAAGAAGAGCTAGGGGACCAATAAGACTAGGTCGTCCGGACCAATGGGAAAATGACGAAAATGGGTGGGTTCCTTAAGCCCTCTTCTTGCAGTAGAAAACTTTGCTAAAATAGTTAACTATAAGAGGCAAGGTATTCTCCTGATGGAAATGTTTCTGCAGTAAATAGAGAGGTGGGGCTGGACTCAGGAAAAGTTTCACCCCATGATGGCTACTCCTTCCTCAGGGCCCAAAAGAATCATGTCCTTTCAGCTGCTGCTTGAAAGACTCTTGCCTGGCTGCATGTAGTAAGGAGGGAAGCTGCTTTGAGGGGAGGGCACAAAATACCTAAACAGCCAGGCCAAGCAGGAAAACAGGCCTGGGCTGAGTTGTGTCCCCATCCCCAAATTCATACAGTGAAGTCCTAACCCCAAGTAACTCAGATCATGACTATGTTTGGAAATAGTTTTTAAAATAGTAATTAAGTTAAAATGAGGTCATTAGGATGGACCCTAATCCAACATGGCTGGTATCCTTATAGAAAGAGAAGGTTAGGATAAAGACACAGAGAGAAGACCAGATGAGGACACGTAGAGACGATGGCCGGCGATACACCAAGACAGGCCTCAGAAGAAGCTACTCTGTTGACACTCTGATCTTGGACTTCTGGCCTCCAGGACTGGGGAAAAAATTAATTTCTGTTGTTTAAACCACCAGGTCTGTTGTACTTCGTTGTGGCAGCCCATGCAAATGAATATAGCTGGATCCCCAAATGTGTCTTAGTATAGAGTTTGATTATAGCCATTGGGAGAAAGGAGGTAGATTGATCCAAGAGACTAATAGAGTTAAGTGCATCCAAAAAATTTTCATTGTGTATCTGTATATTTACCTAAGGGTTGCAGAGCAGTGTGGCAAACTTTTCTGAGGGCAAAGTGAGATGACACCACCCTCTGAGGAGGGTGCTTTTGAATGTTCACCCATGCTGAGCACATGGCAAGGAGAAGATATATGCAATTGAAGGTGTGAATTAAGAAGGAGCTAAATTGTTCTATATAAGGAAGGAATGAAAGACCAGAAGACAAATTTCTATATAGAGAGTCAGAAGTCTGGGAGGTCAGGGCCAAAGGGAGAAGGGGCAGAAAAAGGAGAGCCAGAGGTGAGAGGTGGCAGGGTCACTTGCTGTTGACATTTGCAGTTGACCTTGCTGACACCATCTGAAATTTCCAAAGGAAGTTCTCTACAGGGCTTGATGTGAGCAGATTTATTTTTGAGACTACCCAGAAGTATGGCCCCTGTTGGCAAGTTTGATGCAGGCAAAAATAGACTTCTCTGGTGGATGACTTGCAATTTGACCTCAAAGTTAGGAATATCTGGAAAGCAAGAAGGATCGTGTTTCAAATTTGTGAGGCACTGGTTTGAACATGTGGAATTGAGCAACATTGTGGATGTCAAGAAAATATGTGAATTTGACTCTGTACAAAGGATCTAGTGAGATACAGACAAGGGCTCTAGATGTTGGCAACCTAAGAGCTTCTAAGAGAATTCAACTTGTGAGCCTGACTAGTCGGGGAGCCTTAGCTGTCACAGGCAGTATGGTAACTCCCCATGGGAGGTCACTCAGGAGCCAATTTCACTTAACTCATTAATCAGTGAAACAAAAAGTTTTCCCTCTCTTATCAAACTTGCCTACCCTAAATATATAAATATGTCTATGTAAGACAGACAAGTTTGTACATCATTAGGGAAAGAGCAGTTATAGCTAATAATCCATCCAGGGCTGTAGCATGTGCCATTTCTACTGTAGACCTCCGCAGAGTCTTGGACTGCTTGACAGCTACAGGACATTGGTGGTGGTGCCCAGAAAAGGCGAGTCCAACAGAGTAACGGTGGTATCTGACTATCAGCAGTGCCTGCCTGCACTGTGGCATCTTCCATGATCTTCAGGCTAGCGGGGAGCCCCCAGCAGGAGAATAAGGTGGCAAGGCAGAGATGACTAAGCAGGACTAATTTGAGAATGACATTTGGTTTGCATTCACAGCATCTAGCTTCTTGCACTGCTCAAAGGAGCTGTGAGCTTACCCTGCCTGTGGCCTGGGGAATAAGAGAAGTAGAACGGGAGATCCATAGATAGGAGCAGGGTAGCATCCATGCCCAGTGAAAATGAACTTGTTTTGAGCAAAAATGAACATCATCTTGGGACTCCCAGAAATATCTGGGTAGAGTGTATGCTGGGCTCAGGTCCTGAGCAATGTATGTGAGGCCATGATGCAGTGCTATTTCAGTTATTAATGGTAATGTGATCTCATTTGCTTCCATAGGCTTGTGTGGCCTGGGGAAATTTTGGTTATATTGTGTGTAATGGGGAGCTTCTCATTTTTAAAAGCAAAAGAGTTGGTATAATGGAAGTAATGTTTTAGAAAGATTAAATTCCAATTTGTGAGGAAAGAGAAATGACTTTAACAGTAGGAAAACATTTAGTTACATTGCTCTAAAAATTGAGGAAAAAAAAATTAACTATTGGTTTTAAGCAAAGCTGAGTCTGAGTGAACTCTGAGAGATGGTAATGAACAGGGAGGCCTGGTGTGCTGCGATTCATGGGGTCGCAAAGAGTCGGACACGACTGAGCGACTGAACTGAACTGAACCTCAAATAAAAAGCAAAATATCCAAAAACTTTGGAATGACTCACAGAAGTCTAGGAAACTGATGGTAATTAAGGTCTTCATAAATTCTTTAGCTTGAAGCAAAGGCAACATGACTTCTAATCTGTGCTAATACCTCTGAATAATTGCTAATATCTTGTTTTCATGTATATATTGCCAACATCATGCTCTTTGAGCTGGTTTGTGAATCTTACTGTTTATATACTCTACAGCCTTCCCTGGTGGCTCAGACGGTTAAGCGTCTGTCTACAATGCGGGAGACTCAGGTTCAATCCCTGGGTTGGGAAGATCCCCTGGAGAAGGAAATGGCAATCCACTCCAGTACTATTGCCTGGAAAATCCCATGGACAGAGGAGCCTGGTAGGCTACATGTAGTCCATGGGGTCGCAAAGAGTCGGACACGACTAAACAACTTCACTTCACTTCACTACAATGCTTCTCTTCAAGCTGTATAAGTGGTGGAAAATGACGTCAGGTCAACTCCCTCCAGACAGTACGTGACAAAACAAATGGTGATTAAATCATTTCATCAGGCCTAAATACTTCTGTTTGACTATCTTAGACAAGTTGCTAATTCTCTCTTTGCCTCATCTTTATTCTATGTAGAATAAAAATGTTCAGATGATCTTCAAGTCTTTTTCCATGCTAAAATAATATGATTCTAGAAAAATAACTCTATAATTACTTGAGAATCATTTTATTTTCCCATAGTGACAAGTTCCTCATGTACTTTTCTTTCAAGCCAGGTTGAAAGATTCAAAATTTCTCTTTAACTAAAATTGCTCTATCTTTCAAGAAAAAAAAAAAAAAAGTAGACAGCAGCTTTAGCTTAGAAAAAGGAGCAGAAAGGAAGTGAGGAGTAACTTCTGTCTAAATGAAGATTTCATTAGGAAAAATGAACTGATCAGTATGCTCTGAGGAGAAGTCTTCTGTTCAGAAGGGCATGCTTCTGCTGCTACATGTACTTAACATAATTTATATTATTATTATGATCACTATTTAAATATATAATCAGGTATATTTTTATTTATACATTTGGAACACAGCTAATGGATCATACTTTACAATTTATATCATTTCTATCAGGAATTACTAGCTATTATGATATTCCATTTGAAAATGGATGAGATAACATGTTCAAGCAAATATGTGCAGTGTGGTGTTAGGAATAGGAAATAAATTTATTAAACAGAATCTTCTGCAAAGTTACACATTCTGAGGTGAGTCAGTACATGATAGCAGAGTTGAAAGATCAGACCAAGTCTCACCCAGTAGCAATTTTTTGCATCAAAAGATATCCTAAAGATATATATCTATGTTAAGACATAGCTAAAGAAAAATTCAGTACACAGAAATACAAATGCAAAATATTTATGAACAGTTATTTGGTTTGTCAAGTGCCCCAATTCAAAACTTAAACAGCACAGAGTTTCACAAAATCTCAGAGACTATGCTTTAAAAGGAAAAAGAAAACAAGGAAATGAGGCAAGAAAAGAAGGAAAGAAAAAACGCAGGGACCATCATAAAATATATGGTTACAAAGAGATATGAGAGACTTGTGGTATAAAAGAAATGATTTAATCATTGCTTAAAGATATGATAAAATTAATTTAATACAGAAAACAATTTTCTAACTAATTTCCTATAATTTTACAGGGGAAATGGAAGCAAAAGAGAACTAATATTTATTGAAGTCTGCTATGGATTTAGTTCTGTTTATTGTACCCTTAATATTATAATTCCTTTTAAAATGAAACATAACAGAGAATGGAGTGTGATAAACATTATAGGAAACTATACCTCAGGACTGGTGGGAGATATGGATATAAGTGAACATAGATGATGACAACAAACTGCTTACAAATGGAATGAAAAAGAAAAGCAATAAAAATCTTAGGTCATGTCTTTTTCTCCCATAAAATTAAGTACCATGAAAAGTGAAAGTGAAGATCGCATTTGCGTCCATTTCTTTGTGACCCTATGGGCTGTGGCTGGCTGTGCCAGCCTCCTCCATCCATGGAATTTTCCAGGCAAGAATACTGGAGTTGGTTGCCATTTCCTTCTCCAGGGAATCTTCCAGACACCAGGGACTGAACTCAGGTCTCCTGCATTGCAGGCTACCCTCTGAGCTTCCAAGGACTGGTGTACCATAGGCCTTGAAAACAAGCAGAAGATGTCAATGTTAAAAAGGTCCTTGGAATGGCATTAAGCTGTTGCTACTAAAGAGAAAACAAAATAATAAAATATCTGGAAAGATCCAGAAAATATTACTCAATAAAAAGAGAAGGGATTAATTTTCTTCCTCTTCGTTGATTTCTTTCTTTATTGAAGTCAGTCTTTTGTCTTATGAATTATTAAAGAAATGTTGTCTAAGCCACACAGACTGTGGTATTTTGTTATGGTAAACACAGCAAATTAAAGAAATACTAATGGCAAAATGGAAGCCAATAGGCAAAATGCAGAGTGTAACCAAATTAAAAAAGACAACAGAAATCAGAAAAATCACTTTCAAAAGTCTTTACAAAGAGTTAATGAAGTAAACATTTAAGTCAATTATATCAGTAACAGGGGAAGCAAAACATGTAGTCAAAGCAAAAGTTTATATGCGAAGTAGAACTTATGAAACACACACACACAGGAGAGAAGAAGCAAAGCACTGTTAAGAAGAAAATAAGGTATGGTTCAATTTAACTAAAGTTTTCTAATAATTAAATCATTTATTTTATTATACCATATGAGAGTAACAATCTAGCTTATTCCTGATGACTCTTTAATGATAATGACATTATTGTTTCTTCTTTTATATTAGGAAATATAATATTCTATAAAATAGATAAGCAAAACTAGCTATATTAATCAGACTAGGCTAGGTTATGCCATGGTAACAAAAATTCCCCAAAATTCAGGAACTTAAAACAATACAACCAACCCAAAATACTTGTTTTTCTCACTCATGTCGTACTGCCCGTTGTGAATTCTTAGATTTCTTGGGCTGATATAACTAAATACCATAGTCTGGGTAGCCAAAGCAACAGAAAATTATTTCCTTACCAGTCTGGAAACTAGAAGTCCAAGATTAAGGCACTGGCAGAATTGGTTTCCACTTCCTAACTTGTAGATGGCCTCTCATTGTGTCTTTACAAGCGTGACCTTTCTTTTAAGTGAGTATGGGGAGAGAGAGAAGGAGAGAAAGAGGGAGAAAATCTATTATAAGGACACTAATTTTATCAGATTAGAGCCCTGCCCTTAAGATCTTATTTAATTTTAATTACCTCCCTGGAGGCACTGTCTCCAAAACAAATTACACTTAGGGTTAGGGCTTCAACTAATGCATTTTTGGGAGAGACACAGTTTAATCCATAACAGTTGGTTTCAAAGTCACATGACCATACCTAACTTCAAAGGGATGGAAAGATGCAGACTTACTGTGTTCCTGAAAAGAGAAACATGGAATACTGAAGAGCACCCAAATGGCTATCACATTGTGTATAATTTTCTCTTGCATCATCATTTTCATAACTAGTCTAATTAATAATGCTATGATAAAGATCACTACAAATCTAGCTATGATCTGATACCATACTAAGATATGACATCATTATTGACTGTATTCCCCACATTGTACATCTCATAACCTTGACTCATTTATTTTGCAATGGAAGTTTTTGGTGATTTTGAAATGCATAGAAATATCAAGTCACTATGTCCTGTAACATGAAATAACATAGTGTTGTAGGTTAATTATACTTCAAAAACAAACAAACATAAAAAAGGGATCAGATTTGGGGCTACCAAAGGTGAGGTAGGAGGGGGAATTGGATAAAAGCAGTCAAAAGTACAAAGTTACAGTTATAAGATAAATAAGTATTGTGTGTGCATGCGTGCTCAGTTGCTTCAGTCTGTAGGACTCTCTGCAACCCCATGCACCATAGCTCACCAGGCTCCCCTGTCGAAGGGATTTTCCTGACAAGAACACTGAAGTGGCTTGCCATGCCCTCCTCAGTTAGTTTTGTACTAAGGTGTAATGTCCAACATGATAAATACAATTAGCACTGCTGTTTGTTATATATGAAAATTGTTAACAGAGTAAATTTTAAGAGTTATCATCAAAAGGAAAAAAAATTTTCTTGAGGAAAACAAAAGAAAAATTTTGTATTTTTAGGAGATGATGAATGTTCACTAAACTGATTGCGATAACCACTTCACAATGTAAGTCAAATCATGATGCTGTATCCTTAACTGGTCCAATGCCTGCATGTGTGCTCAGTTGCTCAGTCATGTCCAGCTCTGTGACCCCATAGACTAGAGCCTGATAGGCTCCTCTGTCCTCGCAATTTCCCAGGCAAGAATATTAGAGTGGGTTGCCATTTCCTTCTCCAAGGGATCTTCTCTACCCAGGGATTGACACTGCCTCTCCAATATTTGGCATATGGATTCTTTACCAGTTAACCACCTAGGAAGCCTAACTTATTCTGTGCTTCAGTTCAGTTCAGTTCAGTTCAATCGCTCAATAGTGTCCAACTCTTTGCGACCCCATGAATCTCAGCACGTCAGGGCTCCCTGTCCATCACCAACCTCGGAGTTTACCCAAACTCGTGTCCATTGAGTTGGTGATGCCATCCAGACATCTCATCCTCTGTCATCCCCTTCTCCTCCTGCCCCCAATCCCTCCCAGAATCAGGGTCTTTTCCAATGAGTCAACTCTTCTCATGAGGTGGCCAAAGTATTGGAGTTTCAGCTTCAGCATCAGTCCTTCCAGTGAACACCCAGGACTGATCTCCTTTAGGATGGGCTGGTTGGATCTCCTTGCAGTCCAAGGGACTCTCCAGAGTCTTCTCCAACACCACAGTTCAAAGGCATCAATTCTTTGGCTGTCAGCTTTCTTCACAGTCCAACTGTCACATCCACACATGACCACTGGAAAAACCATAGCCTTGGGTAGATGGACTTTTGTTGGCAAAGTAATGTCTCTGGTTTTTAATATGCTATCTAGGTTGGTTATAACTTTCCTTCCAAGGAGTAAGCATCTTTTAATTTCATGGCTGCAGTCACCATCTGCAGTGATTTTGGAGCCCCCAAAAATAAAGTCTGACACTGTTTCC
>SJYT01063704.1:225472-250861 GCA_006410635.1 Cephalophus harveyi
GAAATGCAAATCAAGACCACAATGAGGTACCATTTCACACCAGTCAGAATGGCTGTGATCCAAAAGTCTACAAGCAATAAATGCTGGAGAGGGTGTGGAGAAAAGGGAACCCTCTTACACTGCTGGTGGGAATGCAAACTAGTACAGCCACTATGGAGAACAGTGTGGAGATTCCTTTAAAAACTGCAAATAGAACTGCCTTATGACCCAGCAATCCCACTGCTGGGCATACACATCGAGGAAACCAGAATTGAAAGAGACACATGTACCCCAATGTTCATTGCAGCACTGTTTATGATTCACTTTTTAAACCCCCAAATCCATTATTATATTTTGGCTTGTAAGCAGTTTTGATGATAGGGAAAACATAGTCACTTTTTTGGTTAATTTTTTTTTCCCTAGAAAAGCATTTGCCACCCAATTACAGACATTTTACCCATGTACATTATCCACTACTTTGAGGAAGAACTCTAAATTCTACCACATGGAAAAATTTGTCCATCTCTATTGGCCAAAGATTCCATATAAGGAGTTGTTATACTAGCACCTTAGATTGAGAAAGTCCAAAAGATAAGGTTAAAAAGTAGATTCAACCTTGTCTTTCTCTTTTATCATACAGAAACTGACATGTTATCACCTGAAAGAGAACATCTGTTGTATCAGAAGGAGTGAACACTTCCCAAGAATAATATTAGAATATAACAGATGTATAAACATCTCCGATCTTCATCATTGTGTCTTTATCTGTTTACCTCACCAGAGAGCTGAGTTAAAGGTGGACAGCCCCCAAAGAAGGTACAAGCCCACGAATCCACCAAGTGCTGAACTTCTTCCTGGCCCTCCTGTGCTTGGTAGACTTCAGCAGCATGTGAGCTCTTGCCTCAAGCTATTTACACCATGATCAGGCTAGTAATTAGCAAAATGTTTAATATAATATAGAAGCAATTAGGAGGTGATAACATGCAATTAAGATGTGTTTTCAGATTAAAGATTTTATAGTGCTCTTTTTCTTAAAAAGATAAAGTGCCTATCTCAAAATGTCAAACTGCAGTGATTTAATCTGAATTATTTTCAATTAATATGCATGTATTCTTGCGATGTGTTCACCGTTGTTATTGACATTGATAAATTAAGCTCATCCCAGCTGAATTTATCCTTGAGTCGCTCTATATTTCCTGAATGTCAGCTCTTCATCTGTGCTTTTTTCTTTGTCGACAAGCTGTGCGTGATCTAACTATAAGTCCCTTGGTTCATCTCTGGGATTACAGTGATGTGTCAGTCTGGAAGAACAATAATCTGAAAGGGCATTGTTATAAATAGAGTGTTAGAATATAATTGTTTGTCATGTCATTTCTCCTCTTTAAATTCCCTTGAGCTTTGTTGAAGTAATTTAGACAGCTAAGATGACAAGAGTCTTGAGACTGTACTTATAGAGTTGTCCAACACATCTTTAGCCTAGTCTGCCTTTTGAGACTGTGTTGTCTGCGAAGTAGGAAATGCAAACATCAAATGAGTTTTGACTACAGTGTGGATTTAATTTGAGAGTTTAAACAGGCTACTCTTCATATAATACAAGCATTATGTCTCCTAATTCATCTGTACTTGTTGGACAATGGTGACAATGGCTATTAAATGCCATTTAAAATTAATTAGAAATTGTCGTGAGCACAGCAGCTATTGTAGATAACTTAGAGGAATTAAGTATTTAATGTGTAGGACTTTGTTTCTGTTTCTTATAAAGATAATGTGCAGATAATTGTCTAAGCAGTAAAATATATAATTTTTAGGTAAGTTATTTTACATCAATTCACTAATTGTAAATTAAGTAAAGAATAATATTAATAATTATAGTAATTTCTGCCACTATGTTATTATAAAACAAGAAAGTGTGTTTTGAGGTTAATTTTTAGAAAATGTCCTACAACCTTCATTTTAAACCTCCTACGCCATAAGATGCTATAAGAAAATTGCCATTACTTTTATCAGAGAAATAGCACCCATTAAACACTAAAGTCAGTTTCTAATATTTGTATAATTTGAGGATAATTTTTCAACCAACTCCTTAAATGGCCCTGATCATGAAAAGAACACTCAGTCCTTAATTAGCATTCTGTATATTATAAAAATGATAAGTAATCTACTGGTATTCAGGATAGACCCATGATTTTAACTTTATAATTGTTTATTTTTAGCCAGTCAATAAGGGGTTAAGTGGCTCCCTACAGTAGTCAGTTTCTGTAGTTCATTGTGGCTAAACAGAACAATGGGACAATAATACTTATCATCTTAAAATAAATATACTCATATATGTTACATATGTTCATAAACACTTGAGAACATGCCATGTTTTTAATTCATGAAATGTTTCAGTGCATCAGCAACTCAGCTAAGAGTCTGCAAGGTAGCCTTTAAAAATCTTCCTAATCAAATTTAATTCTACTGGGTGATTTAAAGGGCCCATTTACATTTCTGACACTTTAAGGAAAATTAAAAGAAGAATTTTAAAAACTGGGAGTTTAGTTACAATTGTTTGCTAATAAAAGACTGATTTTATTTCAGAGCAAGTAAAAATTACCCACAGCAGCAATGCCCCAACTAAAAACACAGACTGCATTATGTCCTACCTAGACATATGCATGTGTTTATAAAATGTGGATTTTCTATTTTACAATACATCGAATAACTAACTAATTTTGAAAATCCGATCTTAAAACCTAATTCAAGGGGAAAAACCTCTCAACCTGACAAAAGGAATTATTGCCGGAGATTAAACTGCTTGATGCCTGTCTCTTATACACATCTCAAAATACACAGAAATGCCTCAAATTTGAGAACTTTTATTTATTAAGAAGCACTTCAACTTACAATTGGTTTAGTAGTTAAAATTGTATTTTTGCAAATTATAAATGAGATAATTTAAGAGGCAATAGTTCATAGAATGATGAGTATGCCATATCCCATGAAGTATTTATAAATACACTTATTGGCTCTAGTAAACAAACATTTATTTTAGGTTCAGTTGAATTTTTTTACCTATTTGAGTTCACTAAATTGAAGAAAATAAATGTTTTGACAAAAACTGTAATGTTTATAAAAAATAATTTAACATTCTTTATTTGATAGGCACTGTGAGCTTGACATTGTCAATGACTGAAGCCCAGGGTCTTTGAAGTGAGGTACATCCACCTGGGCGTCCCTTGTGGCTCAGCTGGTAAAGAATCCTCCTGCAGTGTGGGAGATCTGGGTTTGATACCTGGGTTGGGAAGATCCCCTGGAGAAGGGAAAGACTACCCACTCAGTATTCTGGCCTGGAGAATTCCATGGACTGTACAGTTTATGGAATTGCAACGAGTCAGACACCACTGAACAACTTTCACTTCACTTGGGCTTCCCTGTGGCTCAGTTGGTAAAGGATCTGTCTGCAATGCGTTAGACCTGGGTTCGATCCCTGGGTTGGGAAGATCCCTGGAGAAGGGAATGGCTACCCACTCCAGTATTATGGCGTGGAGAATTCCATGAACTGTATAGACATCCATCTATATCCACTGTATAGATACCCACCTAGAGGAGCTAGACAATCCTTGAAGTAAGCCAACAAAATATTCATTTAAATAATATTTACATTTCATCTAAAAATAAAAATATATTGAACTTCCAGTGTTGTAAACCACATCCCTGTCCTCATGCTGTCCTGTGTCAAGGGCTCACGCAGAGGCCAGATCCAATATGCATGGGCAATGTGTCCAGGCAGGAGAGGAGTTCATGACACAGAGGTATCAAGGAATCCTCAAGGCATTTGTTTGTTTTTGTTTTATTTCCATACAGTGCATACTTAAGTGGACTTGTGGACCATGTTTATTTTAACAAAGCTGCTGCTGCTGCTGCTGCTGCTAAGTCGCTTCAGTCGTGTCCGACTCTGTGCGACCCCATAGACGGCAGCCCAACAGGCTCCCCCGTCCCTGGGATTCTCCAGGCAAGAACACTGGAGTGGGTTGCCATTTCCTTCTCCATTGTGTGAAAGCGAAAAGTGAAAGTGAAGTCGCTCACTCGCGACCGACTCCTAGCGACCCCATGGACTGCAGCCTACCAGGCTCCTCCATCCATGGGATTTTCTAGGCAAGAGTACTGGAGTGGCTTGCTATTGCCTTCTCCGTTAACAAAGCTAGCCCTCAATATTGACAAGTGATTTTATAAGATGCCTGCAAAGAAAATGCAACTGAATATATTGATCATGCAAGTGTGAGTGAATTTAAATAAAAATTGTCATAATTGGAGATAGTACTGAAAACTTAGCATCCTGACTTAGTAAGAAAGGCTGATGGCACTCTTCTTCTATTTGGGGACTACCTGTGTTTAGAAGTATCTTTTTCAGTGGTGATAATAATAATCATTATGCAGATAACAAAGTAAACTGAGCTTAAAACTACGACTTTAAATAAATATCTATATTTCAAATTATTAAACTAAGAAATTTGAAGTAATGAATAAGAGCAAATGGCATTGCTTCCATCGTATATCACTCTAGTGATAAAATTAAGATGCAACATTTAATAAATAAAAAAATAGACATTAAAAATTATGTTTATTCTAGATGAATTTCATTCTAACTTTCAGAGTGTCTTTTATGCATTCAAAGAATGAATATGGATAGACAACAATAAAATATATTAGCCCAATTTAATAGGTATACATATTAAAACAAAATAGTCACTTTTGTAAGCATTCGGCCTAATCAAGCAAAGTAATGCTTGATCCAAAACGTCTATTGACCACTGTTGTAGACCATGGGTCCTTTGCTCATTCAATATACTGTTATATGTAAAATGTGTTTAAATGTATGTGAACTTAAATACACACGTGTGTAAAAAAGTACACTCCTAAACCCATATATAAGCTTATGTAGGAATGTAATTTTATTCAATACACTTTTGTTAAATATTAAGATACTGTACTAAGTATAGGATAGAAAATATGCAGTAGGTTTTGCCTTCAATGGAACTATTGTGTGAATTCTCATGTTTGCTGCAAAATTATTTGAATAAAACATGATGGAGAGAAGGCCAATATCTTAGTGAAAATTATGTCTTAGAAAAATATCTGATAATTATCCTGTGGTAGGAAGTAAATACTTATTTTTTCTGTATAAATTATAATTTAATATTGTTTATAGCTATGCATCAATTATTCTAAAAATAAATATGAACAAAAATATAGTTAGATCCTATGCAGTTGACATATTTGCAGGTAAAAAACTGTCATTCTGATGATTTATGTTCACTAAACATTATAGAATAATATTTCTCTTGATTTTATACAACTTTCACATTTTTTTAAGACTGTAAATACCTAGAACAATGCCTTGCCCATGGAAGGTGCACAATAAATAGTTGTTGAATAAACACTGTCATTAGTGCGGCATTTCTCATGCATTATTACCTAGTCATGCATATCCCCATTTCAGTCTCCTTCTTAGAGAAAGTATTGCCTGATGGCCACAGTTGATGCTCAATTTTGGTTGTTGTTATTTTTTGTTTCTTTCTCTTTATTTTGACTGCACTGTGCAGTTTGCAGGATCTTAGTTCCCAGACTAGGGATTGAACGTGGGGCCACAGTGGTGAGGGCACCAAGTCCTAATCACTGGACCACCAGGAGGTCTCAGATTGCCAAGTTTAATTCTTTTTCTTTCCAAAATGAGACACTGGCTGACCAGAGTGTGTGCATGCATGCTCAGTTGTATCCGAGTCTTTGTGACCCAGTGGACTGTACCTTGCCAGGCTCCTCTGTCCATGCAGAGAGTAGGCAGGCACAACACATCTAATGAAGCTTGGTGAGGTCTCTTGAGACCCAGACTAGATGAGGATGTGAAGCACTTGGTATATTCAGAGAAATTAGGGTGAGTAAGCATGGTTTTGTAAATGTTGCTTTGAGAATTTTAATAAAGAGTATTCAGGGTCAACCAATTCACATAGAACTTAGGTCAATACTTTGCACTGGTCTAAGTGCAACTAGAAGTCCATAGATAGCGAATGGGCATTAAAACACTAGTTATTTGATTTTTAAACTTCAATGAATGATGTCGTAGTGTAAGGATGTTTCCTCACTGCTGATCAAATAAGACTTCACTTCAAATTTTGATTGAGCTGGTTTCCTACTTTCAAAAAATTTCTCAGATGGTTTTTTACTGCTCAAAGGAATGTGGGTAAATACTGTGTCTGATGTATAGGTCAGTTATTTCTGATTCTACAGTGTACTTACTGGTAGTCTTAAGAATACACACTCAACAACAAAATTGAATGATACCACTTAAACAGATTTATTTATAAATCAGCCATTTTAAATAATCAGCAATAATTTTTTAATATTAATTTTTTTGATTTGGTAAAATAATCTCTTGACTTTAATCAGATCAATGAAACATTGTTTTAAAATTCTAGCAACAAATTTTTAGTTGACAAAATACATTCTTTTCAGCTTATTCATGTCAATAAATAATGTTTTATCTACAAATCATTTCACTCATTTAAAAGTTTTTATTTTATATAAGTGTCTTGACAACAAAATTTCTGCCACTATGTTATTATAAAACAAGAAAGTGTGTTTTGAGGTTAATTTTTAGAAAATGTCCTACAACCTTCATTTTAAACCTCCTACGCCATAAGATGCTATAAGAAAATTGCCATTACTTTTATCAGAGAAATAGCACCCATTAAACACTAAAGTCAGTTTCTAATATTTGTATAATTTGAGGATAATTTTTCAACCAACTCCTTAAATGGCCCTGATCATGAAAAGAACACTCAGTCCTTAATTAGCATTCTGTATATTATAAAAATGATAAGTAATCTACTGGTATTCAGGATAGACCCATGATTTTAACTTTATAATTGTTTATTTTTAGCCAGTCAATAAGGGGTTAAGTGGCTCCCTACAGTAGTCAGTTTCTGTAGTTCATTGTGGCTAAACAGAACAATGGGACAATAATACTTATCATCTTAAAATAAATATACTCATATATGTTACATATGTTCATAAACACTTGAGAACATGCCATGTTTTTAATTCATGAAATGTTTCAGTGCATCAGCAACTCAGCTAAGAGTCTGCAAGGTAGCCTTTAAAAATCTTCCTAATCAAATTTAATTCTACTGGGTGATTTAAAGGGCCCATTTACATTTCTGACACTTTAAGGAAAATTAAAAGAAGAATTTTAAAAACTGGGAGTTTAGTTACAATTGTTTGCTAATAAAAGACTGATTTTATTTCAGAGCAAGTAAAAATTACCCACAGCAGCAATGCCCCAACTAAAAACACAGACTGCATTATGTCCTACCTAGACATATGCATGTGTTTATAAAATGTGGATTTTCTATTTTACAATACATCGAATAACTAACTAATTTTGAAAATCCGATCTTAAAACCTAATTCAAGGGGAAAAACCTCTCAACCTGACAAAAGGAATTATTGCCGGAGATTAAACTGCTTGATGCTCTTCATTGTTCTAGTTGAGTGAGGAGGGAATATTAATTGAGATGTGCCATGGATTCCGGTGTGTGTTCCATAGTGGTTCACAGGTTTCCTGGTGGTCCTTCCAACAGGAATAGCATAAATGAGTGGAATAAGACGGATCATTCTGAACCACAGTAGTTAAGCCATTGTTCTGTTTGGCACAAAAGGTAATGGTTGGTTGATTTGCTTTATTTTTGTGCTGTTCTGATTTTTCCCCGGTACACCCTAATCTCTACCACTTCCTCTGTGAGTCATCAGCAGCTGGACCCAGAGAGACCACAGGAACTGGCTCCTGGAAAAGAGCTCTAATAGAGCTATTACTCAAGTTCAATTCTCTTTAAGTCTGGTAAGAACTTCGAGATACAGGAGATAAAAAAAAAAAAAAAAAAAGAATTATTTTGCATTTTCTGCTTTGAAAAGCCTCCAGATCATGCTGACCTATTTATGTTTCTTTGCAGACACATGGATAGATGTATTTATCTCAATAGTTCATATGAACAAATATAATTTAGATAGAAAAATAAGAATATTTCACACTATTACCCACAGTCATTTAATTATTTCTGCTGGAATTTCTTTGTTTCTTGGTTTTGTATTGTAGTATATTTTCTTTTGCAAATTCTTTAAGCAATATGCTAGTACTTTATTTCTCACATAGAATCTATCCAATAGTTTCTGTTAGTCTACATCTGACAGTTACTATTATAACCTCCATTAAACATAAACATCCCTATTTTCTCTCCATACAAGGGAATCTTGAATTAGATTTACAAAGAACAACGTGATTTATAGTTATTTTCTCTTATTTTAAAAAAATTAGCATGGCATCAGGCTTTGATATGAGGGAGTTCGCACAGTCTATTGGGTAAAATCTCTAGTTTATGTGGTCTAGAGATTAGGCTAGAGATTTTGCTAAAGGGGAAAATGTCAGATACACCTGAAACTGTGGCTATGGTGCTGGGCTAGTTAATGAGACTCTGAATAACAGAGTCCAAATCTCAGATTTCTACTGTTACTTTTCTTCACAAATGGAATCTCAGGTTCCTTCAAGTAAACAAGATATTTTAAAATGTCAATAAGTATTAAAGAAAGTTTATTAATTAATAATACATTTCTCCTATAGGTGGTATAAAGGAAACTTGCGTGAATTACAACTACAGATGATAGTGTCTCTTTATTGACTATAAGCGTTAAGAAAATAAGATGAGATTTTGTGTGCATGCTAAGTCGCTTCAGTTCTGTCTGACTCTTGGCGATCCTATAGACGGTAGCCCACCAGGCTCCTCTGCTCATGGAATTCTCCAGGCAAGAATACTGGGGTGGGTTGCCATGCCCTCCTCTAGGGGATCTTTTTGACTCAGGGATAGAACCCAAGTTTCCTGAATTGGCAGGTGGGTGCTTTCCCACTAATATCACCTAGGAAGACCCTAGATGAGATCTCTGAAAGCAATTAGGGTAGTAGAGACTGTAATCTTCTAGTGTTGGAGGTTCCTCTACATACTATATCCTCCCTACCCATGTGGACTTGCCTTCTATTAGCTCTTACACAAATCTCTTTGCTGTAGTTCCCATATCAGTAATCACATCATGCCATGTATTGCCCAAAAGGCTCTATCTGCTGAGCCCGAGTTGACCTTTGTTCCATAAGGGTCATGTTTCCTGAAACTCTTTAGGCAGCTTTCTGTTTCTTTCTATAGTTTAATGGTAAAATTGTCCCAAAAAGATCTACTGATTTGCTTTACTTAGAAATATCTTCAGCCAACAAAAGACTTCAAGAGTTTTTTAAAAAGCAACATTATTCTCTCATATATCTACATTTAAAACCTATTTCCTCTGAAGGGGATTAAGTCTAAATTATTGTGTCAGTAAGAAAATGACTTTTTTAGCCTAGTTATATTAGGAATTGGGAAGTTTTAAATATCTGTATGTTAGTATTAATTCTTTCTAAAAGTGTATTTTTAGTACCACAGAAATGCCTACAAAAATGTAATGGTAGCTTTCTAGAGAATTTTAATGATCTCTATTTAAATTTTTTAAGAATCTTTGGGAAGTCGAGAAATATTAAGGGATTTAAAGACTCAGTATTATAAATCCCACATCTGTCTTAAGCAATGGGTGGTTTTAAAAATAACCACCTCAAGCCCTGAAAATAGCTGTTTTTTTCTTTTTTAAATATATGCTTTACATTTTATGGCATTGTCAGATATTCTAAGACTCATAATTACATACTGAAAATATCTCTACACCTTTCTCAAAATGAGTGACATGGTAGATAAGCCCAATTTCACCAGTTCAAATGTAAATTAAGTTTTGGTTAGGAAAAAATAATTAAGATTTACTCATGTGTTTTGGAGACATTTACTAAGTTTTATAGCATTCCATTGCAAATTAATCCCTGATTAATGCTCATTTGCTTTCATGCATGATCTCTGGTACTAGGAATGCAATACTTTCCCCCATATGTTTTAGCTTTTATTCATACAGCATGGATTAGTTTTACATAATAAGACATCTGACAGTTTTCAATCTTTTGATATAATAAGAGGTTAGGATAAGCCTGAAAGCCTTCTGGTTGTACTCAGTTTTAACAGATTTGTTTGTTTTATAAAGGAAATGATTTTTTTCTTAAAAATTTTGAACTATTTAAAATTGCTTGTTTTCTTATGATGACATTTGGAATACTCTAGAAATATAATGTGGCCTCAGTGACTTTTGTTTTACATGAAACACAAAACAGATCACAATGAGAAATTCCAAACAAGATGTGTATTTTATAAACTGATATATAATGGTGATAAAAAAACATCCCATATTAATCATTAATTCCCTTTTCTCATTATTTACTTATTTTCCAATAAAAATTTCTTAAGCTTCTTTTGTATATAAGGCATTGTTCTAGGTAGTTTTTACTTAAACACAAGTGGATAATATTCAGCTTTACAAAAATGTAAAAATAAGAAAATAACCACCTGGTATTTGCTGTATAATTCTTCCTAAAATGTCCTGAATAAATTTGCAAATATTTTATTTCATGGAACCTCTGTACTCCAAGAAAACAGAGAGGAAAAGTCTTCTGTTGTCTTTTCTAAGTTCTCCCACCTCAAAACTTTTGCCTATTCAGTTTTTCCTAAACTAAATGTCTTATCGCTTTATCCATTTTTTTTTTTACATTCTAGAAACACAGTGTGAGGGAATTAAGTCTCAGTCTCTCTAGTCACTTATGATCAAAATGATGATAAATTAAAACTGAAAAGTAAGAAGGGCCCTACAAAGCCATCTCTTCCTTCTGGCACTGTTTTGTATCTACCTCAGCAAAGTGAGGATGAAGACCCGTGATAACTCCTTGTAATACCTGCTCTTCAGTATCCATTACACCAGGTACTGACTCAAGTCATAGGCACATAGTTTTGTAATAATGGGTTCAGTGGTGAATTTGGGGATAATGTAGAAAATTTGAGCTAGGAATATAGTAATGGAGAGGGAAATGCTAGGAAACTTTCAAGTTACCACTAATAGGATGCTCTCACCAGTGTTGTCTGTATAGACCTGCTTTACTTGGAACCAGTTGCATTTTTTGGATGCTCAAGAAGACTATAGAAAATATGAGCCCAAGGATATTTGATCAATAAGGGATTTTGGGACTGAATTAATGTTGGAGACAATAGCAACATAAGAATAAACTTATGGGGAAATTCTGTATTTATTGCATTTGAAATGGGACAGCTTTCCTAATATATTGAGATCTATTGGGAGAAAGGAATCACTCTAAATTATGAAATCACCATCCAGGCAAGAGTACTGGAGTGGGTTGCCATTTCCTTCTCCAGAGGATCTTCCTGACCCAGGGATCAAACTTGGGTCTCCTGCATTGTAGGCAGATTCTTTACCATCTGAACCACCAAGAGTCCTATTTAGCTTATAGTTTCTACCAAATTCTTGATGAAGTTTGGAGCCATATCTGTTTCAACTTTAAACCAAAACATTGCCTCAAAAACTATTTTTCCCTGAAGATTTATTTGAAGTCATCAGAGTGACGTCCCCAAAATTGCAGCACTGGAGACCTCAGTCTCCATCCAACTTCAAGACTAAGAGGTCATCCCAAATTTCATTTCCCATTTCCCAAGTTTCTCCAAGACACATTATAATAAAACTACTTAAATCAAAGAAGAAGAAGAAAAAAAAAAAACAGTTTTCAAAAGTTTCAAAGTTTTAAAACAAGAGAGAAAAAAATTCAATCTCATACAAAGGAATACCCCTTAAGGCTATCAGAAGATTTCTTAGCAGAGACCTTGCAGGACAGAAAAGAATAGGTTAAATTCAAAGTGCTGAAAGAAACCGGCAGCCAAGAATAGTTAACCCTGCGAAGATGTCCTTTAAAAATGAAGGCAAGATAAGGACTTTCTTTAAAAAAAATCCTGCTGAGTTCATCACCCCTAGATTTACCTTACAAGAAGTGCTGAAAGAAGTTCTTCAAGCATTTTCTTGGGCTCCAAAATCACTACGGATGGTGACTGCAGCCTCAAAATTAAAAGATGCTTGCTCCTTGGAAGAAAAGCTATGACAAACCTAGACAGTATATTAAAAAGTGGAGACATCTCTTTGCCGACAAAGTTCTGTCTACTCAAAGCTACGGTTTTTCCAGTAGTCATGTACAGATATGAGAATTGAGCCATAAAGAAGGCTGAACACTGAAGAATTAATGTTTTTGAATTGTGGTGCTGGAGAAGACTCTTGAGGGTTCCTTGGACAGCAAGGAGATCCAAACAGTCAGTTCTAAAGAAAATCAACCCTAATGCTGAAGCTGAAGCTCCAATACTTTGGCTACCTGGTGTGAAGAGCCGACTCACTGGAAAAGACCCTAATGCTGGGAATGATTGAGGGTAAGAGAAGTGGGTGACAGAAGATGAGAAAGTTAGATGACATCACTCAACGGACATGAATTTGAGCAAACTCCAGGAGATAGTAAAGGAAAGGGAAGCCTAGTGTGCTAAGGTTCATGAGGTTACAAAGAGTTAGACAAGACTTGACTTAGCAACTGAACAACAACAACAAAAGGATGCTAATTAGCACCACAAAAATGTTTAAAAATACACAACATGCTGGAAAATATAAGTATATGATCAGATTCAGAATGCTCTCCTAGTGTAATATGGCAGTATTATGTAACACTGTTATATGGCAGTATTAATATGGCACTTTAATAAACAGTTCAGTTCAGTTCAGTAGCTCAGTTGTGTCTGACTCTTTGGGACCCCATGAATCACAGCACGCCAGGCCTCCCTGTCCATCATCAACTCCCGGAGTTCACTCAGACTCACGTCCATCGAGTCCGTGATGCCATCCAGCCATCTCATCCTCTGTCATCCCCTTCTCCTCCTGCCCCCAATCCCTCCCAGCATCAGGGTCTTTTCCAATGAGTCAACTCTTCGCATGAGGTGGCCAAAGTACTGGAGTTTCAGCTTTAACATCAGTCCTTCCAATGAACACCCAGGACTGATCTCCTTCAGAATAGACTGGTTGGATCTCCTTTCAGTCCAAGGGACTCTCAAGAGTCTTCTCCAACATCACAGTTCAAAAGCATCAATTCTTCGGCGATCAGCCTTCTTCACAGTCCAACTCTCTTATATACACAGGTAAATGGCAAAAATATGAAAAATAAATACAATAATTTGTTAATAGATACACACACAGATGTAAATTGTGATATCAAAAATATAAAAGAGGTTATGAAAGGGTAAACTTTTGTAGGCAATTGAAGTTAAGTTATTAACATAATAGAGACATATCTGTAAGGTGTTTTATGTAAGCCCTATGGTAACCACAAAGTTATAACCTACAGTATATTCACAAAAGAAAAGTGAAATAAAGGCATACGACCTCCAGTAAACATGACAAATTTGAGAACCTAGAAATAAGCCCTCTTATATATGGTCAAACTAATGGCGGGCTTCCCAGGTGACACAGTGGTAAATAACCCACCTGCCTATGCAAGATATGCGGGAGAAGCAAGAGACTCACGTTCGATCCCTGGTTGGGAAGATGCCCTGGAGTAGGAAAGGGAAACCCACTCCAGTATACTTGCCTGGAAAATTTCATGGACCCTGGTGGGCTACATTCATGGGGTCACAAAGAGTCAGACATGACTGAGCACCCACACACAATGGTGACAATAGAGGCAAGAATATAACATTGGGACAAGATTATTTCTTCAATAAATGGAAAACCCAGATAAGCTCATGCAGAAGAACAAAACTGGACCCCTTATCTTACACCACTCACAAAAATGAGCACAAAATGGGACTTTCCTGGTGATCCAGTGGTTGCTACATACAATGTGACCAAAGAAAGGACACAAAATGAATCAAAAAATTAAGACCTGAAACAGGAAAACTCCTGGGAAAAGCAGGAGTAAAATCTCTCTTACTTGGCCTTGACAATTGGCCTTGACAATTATTTTTTTGGCTATGACACCAAAATCATAAAAAAATAAAAGCAAAATTAAATAAGTGGAACAACATCAAACTGAAATTCATCTGCACAGCAAAAGAAAAGTCAACAAAATGAAAAGGCAAACTACAGAATGGAGAAAATATTTTCAAGTTATGTATCTGATAAGTGGTTAATATCTGAAATACAGAGAGAATTTATACAATTCAATATCAAAAACAAACAATAATTTAAAATAGAGGAACTGATTAGACAATTTTCCAAGGAAGACATATAAATAGCCAACAGGTACTTGAAAAGATGTCCCACATCATTAATCACCAGGGAATGTAAATCAAAACCACATTAACTGTTGGAAACTCCCTTATAACTGTTAGAAAGGCTATCATCTAAAAGAAGGAACAAGTATTGGTGACAATGTGGAGAAAAGGACCCCTGCTGCACTGTTGATAGGAATGTAAATTGGTGTAGCCAATTGGAAAAACAGGTCATTTCCTAAAAAAGTTAAAAATAAAATTACCACATGATACAGCAATCCTACTTCTAGGTAATATCCAAAAAAATTTAAAAAAAATGAAAACCAGATATCAGAGAGGTATCTATACTCCCATGTTCATTGCAGCATTATTCATAATAGCTAAGATATGGAAACAATCTAAGTGCCCATCAAAAGGTGAATGGATAAAGAAACTGTGATACACATACAAATATACACAATGGGGTATTATTCACTCATGAGAAAGAAGGAAATCCTACCACTTGCATGGACCCTGTGGGCTTTATAAGTCAATGAAAAACAAATTTCTTGCATGTGGAATCTAGAAAAGATGAACTCATAGAAACAGAGAGCAGAATGATGGTTACCAGGAGTTGGGGAATGGGAACAATGGGAAGATGTTCATTAAAAAATTATTTAAAAATTTAAGAAACTGTTCAAAAATCTGTTTTCAAAAAGGATTTGAGGAGACTTTTTAAAAGTGTTTACAATTATTTAATTTAAAGACAAGTATTTGTGTTAAGGTATAAACCCACATCCCCTTTGACTCTTGCATTGCAGGCAGATTCTTTAGAACTGAGCCACCAGCAAAGCCCTAAAGTATGATCAATATTTATTTAATGAAATATTAATGTATATTTGAATTAATTAACCAATCAAATAGATTGTGTTTTGAAATAAAATAAATGGGCTGAATTAGAGCTGAGAAAACCCGATTTTGAATCTAGACACTCCTCTTATTTCAGTGTTTGAGAAAAGGCTTTATAGTCCCTGAATCTCAAAAACTGAAAATTTAACAAGATGCCACTGTGTGAAAGCACCCACTCATAGTGCCTGGCAGCTAATAGCCCTTAAGGAAGTTTTGTGATATTGTCTTTAACTTGATGCACAAAATGGCTTATAACTATTTTATTGTGTTTTCAGCTTTTTACGTTTCTCCCACAAAGTATGTATCCATTAAGCTAATTCATCTATGAAGCTGTACACAAATAACTTGAAATTAGTTATGGAAACAAAACAGGAAAATGAGAAAATTCTCCAAAACACAGATGAAAATGAGATAGGATTCTTTGCATAGATCCTTTTATTTCCTCCAAAGTAAATTTCTCCTATAATTATTGATCAGAGTATGATGATACATTTTTAATATGAAAATACAATTTATCTATGTTGTATTAAAGGTATTTACTAAATATGGTATTAGTTTCCCTGGAGAAGGAAATGGCAACACATCCAGTAGTCTTACCCTGGAAATCCCACAGACAGAGGAGCCTGATGGGCTACAGTCCATGGGGTCACAAAAAAATTGGACAGGACTGAGTGATTGAGAACACTTACATGTATTAGTTTCCTTGTTTAGTCGTTAAGTCATGTCCAACTCTTTGTGATCCCATGGACTGTAGCCCGCCAGGCTTCTCTGTCCATGGGATTTCCCAGGCAGGAATAGTGGAGTGGGTTGCCATTTCCTTCTCCAATTAGTTTCCTAGGACTGTCATATCAAAAAACAACACATTGGAAGGCTTACAAAAACAGAAATCCATTCTCTCACAGTTCTGGAAGCTAGAAGTTGGAAAGTTTTCAATAGTAGCAAGTTTTCTCTGACACTCTGGATAGAATTCTTTTGTGTCTATTCCTACCTTCCAAAGGTAGGGCTTCCAGGTGGCTCACTGGTAAAGAATCTGTCGATCCCTGGGTTAGGAAAAACCCTAGAGAAGGAAACTGAAACCCACTCCAGTATTCTTGCCTGGCAATCCCATAGGCAGAGGAGCCTAGCAGGCTACAGTCCATGGGGTTGCAAAAAGTTGAAGATGACTTAGCAACGGAGCACATGCATGAACTTCCAATGATAGCCATTAATCCTTGACATTCCTTGGCTTGAAGCTGCATCACTCTAATTTCTGTCTCATTAGAACGTGGTGCTTTCCTAATATGTCTGTTTTCTTATTTTGTTGGATTAGAGCTTTTAAAAAAAAAAAGACAACTCATCTCAATTTAGCTATACCTGCAAATACCTCATTCCTAAAGTTATATTCACAAGTAACAGAGCTTAGGATCTCAACATACTTTTTCAGGGATGCAACTGAACCTACAACAGAACCTTATTATATTTCAGGCAATATTCAGGGCACGAAGGACACAACAGTTAAGAAGACCAAGAAAGAAATTCTTGTAATAATGGAAATAACATCATCTTTGTTTTGGAAAAAGAAGGTTTGGTTTCCGCATCTGTTCAGAACTTCCTCCTTGCATAATTTCTACATCACAGCCATTTTTCATTTTTTTGGAAACATCAATGTTCTTTACAAATTCAGCTTCCTATCATATTTGTAGATTAGAAAAAAAGTGGTTTCTTTATATGTTCAGTTTAGTAGGTGATTACCCAATAGTAGATTAAAGCTAAAATGTATCAAGGGCACACCCGCAAAATTCTCTTGTATCTGTTTAACAGATGTGGAAACGCTACCCATCTTATTACTCTGATTGTATCACAACATTTGTTAGGCAGCAACAATGGTGTGCACAGCCCTCCAATTATAGAATTAGACATGGTCCTGACTCAGTTGGCATATTGCCAAATTGGACAAAGACGTGATGCAAACAAACATCAGGAAGATGTGAGTAATCATAGGGAAGAAAATTTAGTGAATTAGTGTTTGTTTACAGTATTATTCATATTATAAATGTTGAAATTCTGGGAAAGTTAAATAGAAAGAATGCAAAATCATATTCAGACCATTAGAAAAAATTAATACATACTTCCTAGAACATTTCAAGAAATTTGTATAAAAAACTAATTTCTCTCTAGGCACCTTTCAGTTCCATACCCTTTTTTTGTATATTGTTGCATGGTTTTAGGTGTGGATATAATTTACAATTTTTTTCACTAACAGCTCTATCACATTCTGAGAATGGTATGTTAAGAACATTATGATTTAATGATTACTAGTGATTATGAATTTACCAATTTATCCTGTTGACTCAGGTTTTGTTTTTTATATTTTGAGACTACATTATTAGTTGCATACATTTGTAGGACTGTTATAATTTCTCAGTGCATTAAAATATAAAATCAAATCATTTTATCGTATAAAAGGTATCTCTAGTCCTACTAATATTTCTTGTCTTAAAATCTGTTTGATATAAGAAAGCTAAATCAGTTTTTTTTTTTTTAAGTTAATGTTTTCCACAGTTTGTTGTGATCCACACAGTCAAAGACTTTAGTGTAGTCAATGAAACAGAAGTAGATTTTTTTTCTGGAATTTCCTTGCTTTCTCTATGATCCAACTGATGTTGGCAATTTGATCTCTGGTTCTTCTGCTTTTTCTAAATCTATCTGGTAAATCTGAAAGTTCTTGGTTCATGTACTGTTGAAGCCTAGCTTGAAGAATTTTTAGCATTTCCTTGCCAGCTTGTGAAATGAGCACGATTGTATGAGAGTTTGAACATTCTTTGGCATTTCCTTTCTTTGGGATTGCAATGAAAACTGATCTTTTCCAGTCCTGTGGCCACTGCTGTTTTCAAAATAGCTTTCATATTGAGTGCAGCACTTTGACAGCATCATCTTTTAGGATTTTAAATAGCTCGGCTGGAGTTTCATCACCTTCACTAGCTTTATTATGTTTTTTCCCCAGTTTTAAATGGATAGCTTTTATTTTCATTATTGAGTTTTGAGAATTCTCGTGCATTCTAGATATTAATCTTTCATTGTGGTATGTGTGGTTTGCACATATCTCCCCGTCCGCCCATTTAGTTCAATCACTCACTCATTTCCGACTCTTTGTGACCCCATGAACCTCAGCATGCCAGGCCTCCTTGTCCATCACCAACTCCCAGAATTTACTCAAACTCATGTCTATTAAGTCACTGATGCCATCCAACCATCTCATCCTTTGGCGTCCACTTCTCCTCCTGCCTTCAATCTTTCCCAGCATCAGGGTCTTTTCAAATGAGTCAACTGTTCGCACCAAGTGGCCAAAGTATTGGAGTTTCAGCTTCAGCATCAGTCCTTCCAATGGACACTCAGGACTGATCTCCTTTAGGATGGACTGGTTGGATCTCCTTGCAATCCAAGGGACTCTCAAGAGTCTTCTCCAACACCACAGTTCAAAAGCATCAGTTCTTCGGCACTCAGCTTTCTTTATAGTCCAACTCTCACATCCATACATGACCACTGGAAAAATCATAGCCTTGACTAGATGGACCTTTGTTGGGAAAGTAATGTCTCTGATTTTTAATATGCTATTTAGATTGGTCATAACTTTTCTTTCAAGGAGCAAGCAACTTTTAATTTCATGGCTGCAGTCACAATCTGCAGTGATTTTGGAGCCCAGAAAAATAAAGTCAGCCATTGTTTCCACTGTTTCCCCATCTATTTTCCATGAAGTGATGGGACCAGATGCCATGACCTTCACGACAGCGACTGAACTGAACTGAACTGGGATAGCCTGGAGCCAAATTAAAGTACCATCTCAGAGTTCAGTCAAACCAAGTTTGGCAGGCTTACTTCCAAGGACACTGATGGCTGTTTCTCCTGGTGGGCTCTGAGTAGGCAGACCTGCTCATGGACCACAGCTGGGAGTTGTTGGAGCTGAGTCACAACTCCACTTTAAGATCTGCTGTCAGATGGAGGTCTGTTGGCTTCCTTTCAGAGGCACAGGTAGGCATGTCTCCCTGTGGTCTCCAGGCTGGCAAGACTGCTCCTGGAGTATAGATGAGGGACTGGAGCCCAGTGACAGGGCCATTTCAGAATGGAAAGTTAGACTGGGTCTGGCGAGCTTGACTCAAAGGGCTTCCAGATTACAGCTGAGTGGGGCTGGAGCCAGATCACTGAAACACTTCATGGGCCATTGCATGGGCAAGAGTAAGGTCAAATGGTGTAGCTTAGTCCACAGGAGGATGGAGTTGTTTCTTGGTCTGTAGCTAGGACCACACAGTTGGGCACAGGTTTGCCTTTTTGAAGAACCTTCCTTGGTTTTGGACTCCTCTTAATTTCACAGTATCCTATCTAGATCCCAAGTTCCCACAGAGGTACATTTCTTCTGAGAATGGCTACCAAATTACTGCTGTTGGGAGAGGATATGAGTGAGGGGCTTCCTTCTATCTCATCGTCTTGCTAACATCACTCCCTCTGGAGGAAATTTAAATGAGTATTACTAAATGAAAGAATCCAATGTAAAAAACTACATACTGTATGATTTTGACTATATGACATTCTATAAAAGGCAGAATTATTTTTACTATAATAAAATTTGAGGGGTAGAAATTACTAGGAGTTGGCAGAAAAGGGATGAGTAGTAGAACAGAGTATTTTTAGGGCAGTGAAACTACATTATGTAATACTATCAAGTTGGCCAAAAAGTTCATTTGGGTGTTTCTGTAAGGTCCATCTAGTCAAGGCTATGGTTTTTCCTGTGGTCATGTATAGATGTGAGAGTTGGACTGTGAAGAAGGCTGAGTGCCAAAGAATTGATGCTTTTGAACTGTGATGTTGGAGAAGATTCTTGAGAGTCCCTTGGACTGCAAGGAGATCCAACCAGTCCATTCTGAAGGAGATCAGTCCTGGGATTTCTTTGGAAGGAATGATGCTAAAGCTGAAACTCCAGTACTTTGGCCACCTCATGCGAAGAGTTGACTCATTGGAAAAGACTCTGATGCTGGGAGGGATTGGGGGCGGGAGGAGAAGGGGACGACAGAGGATGAGATGGCAGAATGGCATCCCTGACTTGATGGATGTGAGTCTGAGTGAACTCTGGGAGTTGGTGATGGACAGGGAGGCCTGGCGTGCTGCAATTCATGGGGTCGCAAAGAGTCGGACACGACAGAGCGACTGAACTGAACTGAACTGAACAAGATGTTATGGAAAATCTTGAGCAAACTTTGTAGCCAACCCAATATAATGATGGTGACATCTCATTATATATTTATCCAAACCTGGAATGTACAAAGTGGGGAGTGAATTCTGATGTAAACTATGTACTCTGGATGATAATCATGGTTCAGTGTATGTTCATCAGTTGTAACAAATGTACCACTCTGGTAGGAGATGATGATCTTGGGAGAGGCTATGAATTTTTGTGGGCAGGAAGGATATGGAAAACTCTATACTTTTATTTTTGCTGTGAACCTAAAATGTCTCTAAAAAAATAAAGTCTGTTAAAAATTTCCCAGTCCAAAATTTCACATGAAATGTTTTTTCTTGTTGGTGATAATATATTGAAAAAACTATGAAATAAACTTCTTAATATTAAATCACCCTTGGTTTTATTTTTTAACAAAACCCAACTAGATGATGCTGAAGCGATCGTACCTCAATATTAATATACTGATGAGTTCAGATTATTTCTTTTAGTCCCTAGCCATTTTACTGAACAACTGCTTTTCAGATTAACTTTATTTTCCTGGGTAGGGACTCAAATGATTGATCAATACAAAGTGTTAATCTTTATTCTTAATATTTATACAGTTTCTTTGTTTTCATAAATAGTTTTATTGGTTAGAAACTTCAGAAAACATTATATAATAATAGCTATGAAAATAGGGTTTTCTTGTCTTTTCGTTTAGTGGGATTCCTTCACACTTGTTAATATTTCATTTGATTTTTTTTCTGTTTATTATATGTAATTTTGCACCATAGTGTTTTTGAGCTATCCTGTTTATATTCTATCAGTTTAGCTTTGAAAACACATGGAGAAGTTTTAATTTGTAAAATAACCTCTCAAAAATTATAAGATGTGTATAAGAGACAGGTATTGGATCTCCCTGCTTAAAGCAGAAATAGATGTTTTTCTGGAACTCTCTTGCTTTTTTGATGATCCAGCGGGTGTTGGCAATTTGATCTTTGGTTCTTCTGCCTTTTCTAAAACCAGGTTGAACATCTGGAAGTTCACACTTCATGTATTGCTGAAGCCTGGCTTGGAGAATTTTGAGCATTACTTTACTAGCGTGTGAGATGAGTGCAATTGTGCAGTAGTTTGAGTATTCTTTGGCATTGCCTTTCTTTGGGATTGGATTGAAAACAACTTTTCCAGTCCTGTGGCCACTCAAAATTTGAGTTTTCCAAATTTGCTAGCATATTGACCGCAGCACTTTCACAGTGTCATCCTTCAGGATTTGAAACAGCTCAACTGGAATTCCATCACCTCCACTAGCTTTGTTCATAGTGATTCTTCCTAAGACCCACTTGACTTCACATTCCAGGATATCTGGCTCTAGGCGAGTGACCATACCATATTCTCTTCCAAGGTTGTCACAGAGCGAAGTCTTCATTTTTGGTGTAATTCAACTGCAATTTATTGGGAAGGTAGTATTTTCACTGCTCTACAGATTACTAAATAAGTTGTAAGAAATTAAATGGTTTTTGCCTATGATCACTAAAGACATGAACATCTCTCTAGTGTTTTTCACTACAGCACATCAAATCTGTCAACCGTGACTGCATTCTTAGAAAATTAGAAAGATATGAAAATGAGCAGGTAACATACTGGATGTAGGACCTCACTACATCTACCACCACAACTACCATCATTCCTATATGGGAAATTGGGGATAACTTAGTGTCATTTTCAGTGACTCTATATCTTGCTTTATTTCTTCCATCTAGACTTTTCTGAATGCAACTAGATTCAGCCAAACTGGAAGACCTAAAATCAACCAGCACTGGGACACACTGCCCTTGGACACTTTTGGTGTTACAAGTAGTATAAATACACTAGGTTTTTTTTTTTGTTGTTTTGTTTTCTTTAGCTAGCTTTAACAATTCAAAATTATCACTTTTATTGAATCAAAAGTTATCTCCTTGTCATTTTTTTCCCTGAGAGAATGCCAAGACATAGAGAACAGATATTATTATTTGGAATCAGAAGTCATGTAGTTCACAGTGGGGTCTGCTGTTGGTGGGCCTGTTACCAGAAGTTCAGGCATATATGGATCCTGTCTGGTCCCTAGGTGTATGGGACTATCTCTAGGACTTTGTTCAGAGGATTTGAGGGAAAGAATCAGTTCCAGGGTCTGCAGTTGGGTCCACAGACAGTGAGGCTGTTATCAGGTGTATATATGGTATGTGTGTGTGTGTGTGTGTGTGTGTGTGTGTGCATGCATGTGTGTGTGCTCAGTCATGTCCAACTCTTTGCAACCCCATAAACTGTACCTCACCAAGCTCTTCAGTCTATGGAATTTTCCAGGCAAAAATACTGGAATGGATTGCCATTTCCTCCTCCAAGGGATCAAACTTAAATCTCAGACCAGCATCTCTTTTGTCTTCTGCATTGGCAGGCAAGCTCTTTACCGCTGCACTGCCTGGGAATCCCCATAGACTGTGTGGCTCCTGCCAAGTCCTTGAAAGGGCTCCTGCCATGTCATTGGGTGGGTCCCTGGGCAGGCAGAACTGGCCCTGAACAAGTCCTATGGCTGCTTTAGGACTAAAAGCCCAGACCAAAGTCTACAGGCCTGGCTCTAGAGGCACAGACATGAAGGTCTCCCATCAGGTCACCAGGTGGGCAGGACTGCTCTTTGACCACAGCTGGGAAAGTAATGCTCAAAATTCTCCAAGTCAGGCTTCAGCAATATGTGAACTGTGAACTCCCTGGTGTTCAAGCTGGTTTTAGAAAAGGCAGAGGAACCAGAGATCAAATTGCCAACATCCGCTGGATCATCGAAAAAGCAAGAGAGTTCCAGAAAAACATCTATTTCTGCTTTATTGACTATGCCAAAGCCTTTGACTGTGTGGATCACAATAAACTGTGGAAAATTCTGAAACAGATGGGCATTCCAGACCACCTGAACTTCCTCTTGAGAAACCTGAATACAGGTTAGGAAGCAACAGTTAGAACTGGACATGGAACAACAGACTGGTTCCAAATAGGAAAAGGAGTACGTCAAGGCTGTATATTATCACCCTGCTTATTTAACTTATATGCAGAGTACATCATGAGAAACGCTGGGCTGGAGGAAGCACAAGCTGGAATCAAGATTGCCAGGAGAAATATCAATAACCTCAGATATGCAGATGAAACCACCCTTATGGCAGAAAGTGAAGAGGAACTAAAAAGCCTCTTGATGAGAGTGAAAGAGGAGAGTGAAAAAGTTGGCTTAAAACTCAACATTCAGAAAACGAAGATCATGGCTCCCATCACTTCATGGCAAATAGATGGGAAAACAGTGGAAACACTGTCAGACATTATTTTGGGGGGCTCCAAAATCACTGCAGATGGTGATTGCAGCCATGAAATTAAAAGACGCTTACTCCTTGGAAGGAAAGTTATGACCAACCTAGATAGCATATTAAAAATCAGAGACATTACTTTGCAAACAAAGGTCCGTCTAGTCAAGGCTATGGTTTTTCCAGCAGTCATGTATGGATGTGAAAGTTGGACTGTGAAGAAAGCGGAACACCAAAGAACTGATGCTTTTGAACTGTGGTGTTGGAGAAGACCCCTGAGAGTCCCTTGGACTGCAGGGAGATCCAATAAGTTCATCCTAAATGGGATCAGTCCTGGGTGTTCATTGGAAGGACTAATGCTAAAACTGGCCAATACTTTGGCCACCTCATGCGAAGAGTGGACTCATTGGAAAAGACTCTGATGCTGGGAGGGATTGATTATGATGATAGGGAATGCAAGAAAATCTGTCTCTTATACACATCTAGATGTGTATAAGAGACAGGTCTTATGGAAGGTTTTTGTTTTGTTTTTGTCAGTTCCACCTATTAGGGTTTTTTAAAATTTCTTATTGAATATTTAGAGTATCTATATTTTAATACAAATATGGTTGACACTTTGGGGTTTTCCTTGTGACTAATCAGTCAAGAATCCACCTGCAATGAGGGAGCCACAGGAGATGAGGGTTCGATCTCTGGGTTGGGAAGAACCCCTGGAGGAGGAAATGGCAACCCTCTCCAGTAGTCTCACTGCTCTTGTAACACTATATGTTTTATTTAGTATCAAAAGCTAGAAGTAGCAAAATTAAAGGCAGTAAATTGCACAAAATACAAAAATTAAGTCAGACACAAACTTTAGGGACCTACAACCAAACTGAGAAACAGTGGGAAAAGTAACATTGACAAGCTAGACTATGGATTAATTGCAAAAGAACACACATGTTGTAACTGACATATTTATTAATCTGAACTTTATTTTCCTTTAATTTACTCTCATACTCCATGATCCTAGTGTTGGGACACTGAATAAGTGTTTACCTTTACCAGTTTTGCTGTGTGTACTCATATTTCAGTAGCTATATATGAGAAGCAGTTCTTGTGACTAAGCTTAAGAGTGGCCTCTGTTTTATTGTTTAATAAAAACAGTGACTCAACTGTGTTTGCCATTCTTGCAAGGCCAGTATTTATAATAAAAAGTACCTTTAGTTTCTATTTCCCTCTCCTTTCTGTTGAAACATATTCAGTTCAGTTCAGTTCACTTCAGTCGCTCAGTTGTGTCCGACTTTTTGCAACCCCATGAATCGCAGCACGCCAGGCCTTCCTGTCCATCACTAATTCTCAGAGTTCACTCAGACTCATGTCCATCGAGTCAGTGATGCCATCCAGCCATCTCATCCCCTGTCATCCCCTTCTCCTCCTGACCCCAGTCCCTCCCAGCATCAGAGTCTTTTCCAATGAGTCAGCTCTTCACATGAGGTGGCCAAAGTACTGGAGTTTCAGCTTCAGCATCATTCCATCCAAAGAAATCCCAGGGCTGATCTCCTTCAGAATGGACTGGGTGGATCTCCTTGCAGTCCAAGGGACTCTCAAGAGTTTTCTCCAACATCACAGTTCAAAAGCATCAATTCTTTGGTGCTCAGCTTTCTTCACGGTCCAATTCTCACATCCATACATGACCACAGGAAAAACCATAGCCTTGACTAGACGGACCTTTGGTGGCAAAGTAACGTCTCTGGTTTTCAATATGCTATCTAGGTTGGTCATAACTTTCCTTCCAAGGAGTA
>SJYT01063704.1:251586-267442 GCA_006410635.1 Cephalophus harveyi
CTTTGGCATAGTTAATATTACTGATTACCAATAAGAGGAACCTTAAAATTTGGGGCAGAAGCTCTTCAAAACCCGTCATGTGATGGAACTGAACCTTTGAGTGATCATCACACTGAGCCCATAACTGGCTCTTCCCCAGCTGATTCTGGAAATGACTGAATGTTTGTTGAAAGGAAAGAAACTCCTTGAGTCAAATCTTAAGAATTAATGTCATTGTGGATGAGAATAAGTCCTAAGGGGATCACCTCTATTATATGACAACTGTGGATTATCCCAGCTCCCAGATTTCATCTTCAACATTTGAATACAGCTGATGAACCAGGAAAGATAAAGTCCCATATATGGTTGCCATACATGCAGCTGCATATGTTATTGTACTTTGGTCAAAGAACAGTTGTTCAGTTGCTAAGTTGTGTCCAACTCTGCATGTCCTACTATTTGCAAGCTTATGGACTGCACCATGCTAGCCATTTCTGCTGAAGAACAGTAAGCATACTTATCATCTTAAGTTAGTTGACATTTACCTGAATACAAACTAGAGTTTATTAACTCATACCACTCTATTTACTCCTTTTAAACTTAGCTCATTCTGTAATAAAATGGGAATGCTAATTTGGCTTCTGACAGTAATGGTAAACATAGTTTAGGAAGTAGAAGCCCTAAAATGCAATTTTGATGAATAGAAACTTATCCTGTACCCAGAAGTCCCAGGAATAAACACAAGCAAGGGAGTGTTCTGATTTGCATAACTAGGAAATGACTAATTATAAGGATTGACTTGTCAATGAATTCTTACCAAACTGATAAAAAAGAAAATAAGAGTGCATTCTTCTCTTCATCCAATGAAAGTATTTTTACTTTATTTTAGCTACCATTTTGATATGATAATTTTCGCTAGAAGGTCAAAAACAGACCAGGCATGGGAATCATTTTAGGGAATGATTTCACTAGCAAAATATTCCTGTGATCTTTGCTGGTTATATCCAGAGCAAACTTAAGAAAGATCATGTTTATTAAGAGTCCCTTTGGTTTATCCTAGATTATGTTTCAAGGTCTAGTACTTTACTCCTCTTATTATTTCCTCTTTAATATGTTTTCCCTCATTTTAAACTCTCCATTGAGACTGCTTACCAAGTCGATTATCCCCAAACTCTCACTTTATAAGTTAAAAAGATTGTATATTCAATAACCTTAGAACAAACATAATTTATAAAAATAATAATTTGCAGTGCCAGCTCTTTGGAGGGATTTTTCCCTCCTCTGTGAATGTGTCTAATGAGAGAATGTGTATCAGGAGGGGAATATACCATTTGGGTTCCCAGATTGCTTGCCCTATTTAGCATTATTATTTTCTTAAAGTTGCAATTAGTATTAGCCTTAAGAAATGAATGAAAATTTGCGATGAATGAAAAAATTAATAGATGTTAGTATTGTAATTAGCAAGGGTCTGATCTTGCAAGAGCAGTTTTACAACTGCAGCCTTTGGAGGACAGGCAAGTCTCCAGCCTGCCTGCCTGGAGCTTTGTGCCAGAGAAGGATTTCAGTGGAAAAAGGATGAATTGCCCTGCTCTGCCACTTATGATGATAGGGAATGCAAGAAAATGATACAAAATCTGAGTCTCATTCAGCCTCACAGACATAGTCCATCTTTTCCCCAGACAAGTGAGAACAGAATACACTGGAACTTTAAATGGGCTCTGGGAGCAAACAAAATATAATTGAGATGATGTTTTTATCACAAGAAAAAAAAAAAAAAAGAGAGACTGTTAGATTGAAGAAAAGAAACATCTAAATAAGTTGCTGGAAACAAGTTATCCCCTTATTTAGAGCAGAAACAACCTGAATTGCTTGTTGTGTATTTTGTCTCCCTCTGGGTAACTTTCTCCCTGCCATCGTCCTCTGCCTGAATGGCACAAGAAATGAACTAAGCTGGAAGTAAAAAGTAGTAGAAAAGAAATCTAAAAAAAAAAGATACAAAGGACTGGGTATAAATAATGTCATTCATATTTGTTCTAAGTGTGAACACAAAACTTTACTATTAAAAAATATATTTAAGACTAACAACACTCAGTGTTGGTAATGATGTCAAGAAATGATATCTCTTGTATACTGCCTGTGGGCATGTAAATTGTAACTATGTTCATTGAAGGTCATGTGGCAGGGTTACACATGAAAAGTATTAAATACAGGAATGCTATTTGAACCTGTAATTATAAGACAAAATAAATAGCCATAAGGAGACAGACATGACTAAAATAATGTATGTAAAAGTTATGGATGTTCTATCACACTGCTTAGAATTTAAATAAATAAAAGACAACAAGCAATAACCAATAACTAGGAATAGGCTAAAAAACTACAATGCATCAATAGATAGTACACTATGTATGAGTTTAAATATAGGGGAATTTATGCAAAGTGAAAATAAAATTATAGAGGAAGAGAGCCTTTCTAATTAAGCACAAAATGATTTTAGTTACCTTAAAATTTAAAATGCTTGTCTACAGAAGTGGAAAAGAACATCAGTAAAGAAATGACAATCTGTGGAAGACTTATTATATTTATATAATACACAAAACCAGCAAAATGTATTGATCTACTTAACATGTAAAGAGCTCTTCTGAATCAATATCAAAAACAATAAACAGTCAACAGTAAAATGAGAAATGTTTGTGAACAGCCAATTTTAAGATACAGAAATGCAAGCTTCAGTAAGAATTCTTTTACCATATGATTTTAAAATTTTAGTTTAAACAACTAAGTAATACCACTCTATCACCTATCATAGTGGTGGAGTTTTTTTTTTTTTAATGGTGGTATACAGTGTGAAAGCATTCATTAAAAAAATAAAAAGTGAAAGTAAAAGAACATAAGTGGTTTCATTCCATTTTTTTGGATAGGGAATGGTAATGTCACTGTAGATCTACGTGGCAACAACTGTAAAATATTTTATTTATTTTAAAATTTTAAATTGAAGGCTTTATTTTCAGAAGTTCCAGTTTTCTTCAACTTGGGAACTGTCTTTTGAAGGGAATGTCAGATCCGCACTATTCAGCAAGTTCTGTTTCTTGCATGTAGAGGTCTTACATAATAATTCAATTTTAAAACATCCTTAAAACCTTCCATGGTAGCTCACCAGGAAAAGAATCTGCCTGCCATTCAGGACACGCCGGTTCCATTCCTGGTTTGGGAAGATCCCCGGAGAAGAAATAGGCTACCAACTTCAGTATTCATGGGTTTCCGTGGTGGTTCAGAGGGTAAAGGATCCACCTGAAGTGCAGGAGACCTGGGTTCGATCCCTGGGTTGGGATGATCCCTTGGAGGAAGGCATGACAACCAACTCCAGTATTCTTGCCTGGAGAATCCCATGGACAGAGGAGCCAGCTATAGTCCATGGGGTTGCAAAGAGTCAGACACGACTGAGCAACTAAGCACAGCAGCACAGTGTGGTGGCTTAGTGGTAAAGAATCCTCCTGCCAGGGCAGGAGATACAGGAGATATGGGTTCAATAGAGGCTGGGGAAATTCTTTGGAAAAAGGAAAAGCAACCCACTCCTGTATTATTGCTTAGAGAATCCCATGGACAGAGGAGCCTAAAGGGTGACGGTCCATAAGGTTGCAGAGAGTTGGACACGACTGAGCACACACACACACACAAACACATAAGTTTAATTAAAGGAACAATTTTTGTACACATGTTTAAGACAAGTTTGTGAGACTACAGTCTTGGTGTCATTTTTAAATTTTCTGCAAGTTATTTTAGAAAAATACATTTAAATGTATTTACATTTTTACCTCATAATTACATTTCTAGGTATTTATCTTGCAGAAATACTTAGACATAGCTTACATTTGGGCTTCCCTGGTAGGCCAGATGGTAAACAATCTGCCTGCAATGCAGGAGACCTGGGTTCAATTCCTGGGTCAGGAAGACCCCTGGAGAGGGAATGGCAACCCACTCCAGTATTCTTGCCTGGAGAATCCCAGGGACGGAGAGACTGAAGGACTACAGTCCATGGGGTTGCAAAGAGTCGGACAAGACTGAAGCAACTTAGCACACAGAACACACTTTTAAAAATTCTTCTTATAGTTTACTATATTTTATAATACATAATTCCTATTTTCCTTTACTTTCCTATATTTTAAAATATTTATTTTGTAATAATCTTTCATGTTATTTCTTTTTTTGGGAGTTTTGGCAGGCCATATTTTATTTTATTGACTTTCTTTTTCTTCCCTGAATTTCTGCCTTTCTACTTTGAGGTCTCCCTTCAAAAAAGCAATTACTTCATTACTTAAAAATATTGGGTAATTATTGCTCACATCTTTCACAAACGAAGTAGCCATGTTTTTCTGGTAAGTAGCCTTCATCTGTTGGAAAGTTCTGCTACTTTTTTCTTTTCTTTCATAATTATGGTGATATTGCATCCAAGCTCTGCTGCTGCTAAGTCACTTCAGTCGTGTACGACTCTGTGCGACCCCATGGACAGCAGCCCACCAGGATCCCCCGTCCCTGGGATTCTCCAGGCAAGAACACTGGAGTGGGTTGCTATTTCCTTCTCCCCAAGCTCTGCTAGTGTCTTTTTAAAAGTTCATTGTTAAATCAACATGGATCAGCTATTTGCAAAAGATTCCTTTGGGAAGTTGTTATCGCTTTAGGCACTAAGTCATGTCTGACTCTTTTGCAACCTCTTGGATTATAGCCCACAAGGCTTCTCTCTCTGTGGGATTTCCCAGGCACGAATACTGGAATGGGTGGCCATTTCCTCCTTCAGAGGATCTTCTGATCCAAGGACCAAACCCGCGTCTCTAGCACTGCAGGGGGATTCTTAACCACTGAGCCACTACAAAAGCCCATAGAGAGATACTTTATTAGTATCCCAGATGTTTGATTTTCATAATTCAAGTCTTAATGTCTGAGTTGCTTCACATTCTATGTCTCCATGGTACTTCATAGAATGCCACATTCTTTGTTTCGGATTGTTTCACAATCCGAAAGTCCTGCTTGTTCAAAAAAGGGACATGGATTTTTCAGTTTTGGTTATATCTGTTATCTTCAGAAAGTACACATTTGCTAGTGTTGCTGGAATCTATTGTGACAACCTCTTGCAGAGTCCTGTCTCTGCTGCTTTTTCTCTCCTCTTCCTCTAATGAAGCTCTTTTATCACATTTTTAGATTTCCCCAAATAAACTTGAAGTCATCACTATTGGAATTGAAATAAACTAATACATTAATGCACTAAGCATTGACTTAAGAATTATTGAATAAACATACTATTTAGTAAGTGTTAGTGTTCACCATTCATCATTTTATAGGAAGATTTACAGTTTATCTAAGATATCTGGATCACTATTCAATTAATATATTATCAGAAAGAATATGTGGATATCTTCTCAGACCCTGCATATTTAGAGTGTGTATGAGTTTTATTTCCCTTCAAAAACAGCAGTGTGTGTGACAGGTTTTGTTTCCCCTCAAAATCTAGAAGGCAATCTCTGTTGATTTCTTGCTTTTAAAATGACAGAGATGTTTTATGTGTGTGTGGCTCAGTCTGTGCTCAACTCTTTGTGACCCCATGGACTCTAGCCTGTCAGGCTCTGGCCGTGGAATTCTCCAGGCAAGAATACTGGAGTGGGTTGCCATTTCTTCCTCCCGGGAATCTTCCCAACCTAGGAATGAACCTATGTCTTTTGTGTCTCCTGCATTGGCAGGCACATTGTTTACCACTGTGCCACCTGGAAAGCCAAAGATGTCTTTAGCTAAACTCATTTTCTTTAAGTAGCCTAATTTGTTCCCTGGTGATATTATTTTCAAAGATGGACAGATTAGAGTAGCTGTGTTTAATATCATCCTATTGCTGCTGGAGAAGGAAATGGCAACCCACTCCCGTGTTCTTGCCTGGAGAATCCCAGGGACGGGGGAGCCTGGTGGGCTGCCGTCTGTGGGGTCACATAGAATCGGACACGACTGAAGCGACTTAGCAGCAGCAGCAGCATTGCTGCTACATCCACAGAACTTTATCAAAATTTCTTTTTGTATTCTCTAGGACTTTTACTGACTTTTACCCTATCTTTACAGTCTACCACTTATAGATTTATGGGGATGTGGGCAGGCGCCAACTAAATACCTGTGTTTATAATGCTAGCCCCCTTGACATCTACAAATTAATTCAGAGGAGATTAAACCTCAAAACATTAATGCTAATGCTAACCTGTAAAAGATTTATTTTTTCCAAACCTCTATAAGTTTTCCAATTTTAATAAGAAAACAAAAAACTTGAAACAGGAAATTGCACTTTAGTCTCTACAAAAGTATTTATGATGAAAATATCCAAAGAATTTCTTATTTGGCCAATTATCTTACTTTTAAGCTAATTGCAAAATATGATTATCAAATGTTCTTAGCTGCTGAAATCATTATTGAAATAAACATACAGTATCTCAACATTATTCTCTTTACAAATATCAGTTCTTAGGATTTTTATGTTCAAATATGCATGTAAAAATCAATCTTCATACTTTACAGTCACATCTCAGATAAAATTATACAGAAAATGAATTATTTAATACTCATTAAATCAGATTCTTCTAGTTCATGCACTATTCACTGTTTTAATGAAATGAATAGACCTCTAGTTGCCAGAAAGAGTTATTCAGCTTCCAAAAGTGCTTGGCTTCCACCCAGAAAGGAGTTTACACAGTGACACTTTATGAGCGATAAAGTGATATGAAGAGGTACTTATACACCCACAAGAGCACACATCTGCTAATAACTGGAATTGCTCTCAGTGTCTTTAGCAGCTTCTTATGAATGTCTTCAATAGTGCGAATTTTCATCTTTTTAGGGTGGACCTGCTCTTTGGTGTCATTGCCTAGGAAAAAATGCACAGCTGCATTGTTCAGTTTGCAAAACTCACAGAAAATCTTTTTATTTTTTTAATTGGAGAATAATTGCTTTACAAAGTAGAAAATCTCCCAGTAAACTAAAAATAAAGGTATTGTACATGGTAACTTTATGACATTATTGGAAAAGCAAATTAAGAAGTTATAAACACTTTACACTTCTGAAGCAGGAATATCTTAAATTGAAACCCAATAATAAAAATCCCATGGATAGAGGCGCCTGGCAGGTTATGGTCCATGGGGTCACAAAGAGTCAGATAAGACTGAAGCAACTTAGCACACAAGCATGGCCACATAAACGATAATCAATCACAGCATAAAATTTAGTTGAAAACAACTCTAAGGGGTACATATTCATAAATTTAATTCCTTTTTTGTATTAAAAAATTATTGGAATATAGTTGCTTTATAATATTGTATTAATTTCTATTGTACATCAAAGTGAATCAGCTATATGTATATATATATTCCCTCTTTTTTGGATTTCCTTCTCATTTAGGTCACCACAGTACAGAGAACTCTACTCAGTGTTCTGTATTCTGTAGATTCTCAATTAGTTATCTATTTTATACATAGCATCAATAGTGTGTATAAATTAATCCCAGTCTCCCAATTCATCCCAGTTCCCTTTTCCCCCTTTGCTATCTGTATATTTGTTCTCTGCATCTGTTTCTCTATTTCTGCTTTGTAAGATCATCTGTACCAATTTTTACTCTTCTGGTTTACTAGAAAGTGTATTTTTTCTCTTTTTAGACTATGCCTATTGACTCCTACTTCTGAGCTCTTGATTCTGCCATTACTACCTTTCTTTTTAAGATAGCTTTAATTTGTTTACTTTATTTCTCTCTACTTCATCTGGTCTTCCATATTCAAGAATGTAGTTATCCTTTATGCTTAAACAACCCTTAATAACTAACATCTAATGTCTTTGGGGTTTAGTGAAAGGTAGAAGAGAGACAAATCATTCTGAGTCTTATATGCTCTATTAAATATTTTAGTCTTTATTCTAAAAAAATTAAGGTGTTTATAAGAGGAATGAAAAGGTACTGAAGTAGAAAAAGTTATAAGTTCTGGATCTCGAACAAATTATCCTTCCTATAGGAAATAAATTTGGTGGTCAAGTGAGTTAATGGTTGGAGACACATTGAGAAACTAAAGGTGAATATGGGTTGACTCTTGAGTTTCTAGCTTACAGACCTAGATCGACAGTGTATCTATTTCCTGAACTTGGGAATTTAAGTTTATTAGAGGAAAGATTCTAGAAGATGCCATGAGTTAAGAGTACTTTGGAGATGTCTAGGTGGAACTGTAGAAAAGGTAGCTGGGATTGTAGGCTTTAACAACAGTAAAGTCTGGGATAGAGATAAACATTTGGAATTCATGTATTAAACTATAGACATGAATAAGACTGCACAGAATAAGACTGCATGGAAAGAGATTATAAAATAATAAGAGAATAAGAGACTAAGCTTAGAATAATTACACAGTCAAGATAGGAAGATGTAATAAATAGCCAGGGTTGGGAATAAGGAAATTTTAACATAAATTAAGCCAAGGAAAGATAACTATATAAGGAAAAATTGTCAACAGCACCAAATCTGGCTTGGAGTTCAAAAAAAGCAAAAAATGTGCATTGAATTTTGGAACATGGAAATCCATGTGTATCTCAGCCAGAGCTATTTTGGTGGTATCATAGATCATCCAGTTCCTTGTAGACTACTAATACAAAAATTATATATTTATGCTGGCCACAGTGATTCACAATTATTTATTAAATAAATAATTTATTTATTTATTTTTATATAAGGAAAAATTGTCAACAGCACCAAATCTGGCTTGGAGTTCAAAAAAAGCAAAAAATGTGCATTGAATTTTGGAACATGGAAATCCATGTGTATCTCAGTCAGAGCTATTTTGGTGGTATCATAGATCATCCAATTCCTTGTAGACTACTAATACAAAAATTATATATTTATGCTGGCCACAGTGATTTACCAGTCAAAATAAATATTCTATATTCAGCCTTATTTCTCTTTGAACTCTGTTTGATGATGATATTAAGTACCCTTCTTTATTATTATTTTTTTTAATGCCAAAGTTCACTTCCAACTCTTCCTTCCTTGGTTCTTTCTGGTTCCTACCTAGGGTTTGGGCTTCCCAACTGGCTCAGTAATAAAGAACCTGCCTGCCAATGCAGGAGACTCAGGAGATGGGGTTCAATCTCTGGGCTGGGAATATCCCATGGAGGAGGAAATTGCAACCCACTCCAGGATTCTTGTCCGGAAAATTCCATGGACAGAGAAGCCCGGCAGGCTAGAGTCCATGGGATAACAATGAGTTGGACACCTCTGAGCAAGCACACATCTAGGGTTTGCTCGTTCATTTGGTTCTCTCTTCAACTAGTTTCTCTTCCAACTTTTCTTTGTAAAAATACTTTTAAGATCATAATAATTGCTTGGAATACTCCCATTGCTGCAGGATAGACACATACTAATGGCTGCTGCTGCTGCTGCTAAGTTGCTTCAGTCATGTCAAGCACTTTTAAAGTTTATTAGGGATTTCAGTTGGACATAGTTGTGTGTGTTAGTTGCTCAGTCGTGTCCAACTGTTTGTGATCCTATGGACTGTAGCTTTCCAGGCTCTTCTGTCCATGGAATTCTCCAGGCAAGAATACTGCAGTGGGTTGCTTTGCCCTCCTCCAGGGGATTTTCATGACTCAGGGGTTGAACCAGCATCTCTTGCATTTCAGGCAGACTCTTTACCCTTTGAACCACCAGTAATTCAGCTCTATTTATACCTTGATTGCACCCTCCTTGGGTTTTGGGGATTTGGTTTTGTTTACATAAATACAATCTTCTCTGATGGATTTCTCACATAGTCTGAATAAATATTAAAAAGGTAAAGTTAAGAATCAATGTAATATGCAAAATCACCTGTCATGACTATCTAGAATATGGTAGGTATTTGTCAAATCAATTGAAAGATGGCATGCTAGTAATTAGGGAGACATATTTGTACGTATTCTGAATATATAGTAACTTGGTATAGTTCTCGTATGTTTGCATTTTGAGAGTTTCAATGAAGGAGCTGTCATTTAATTTACTCGACTTTGTTTTAATTGATTTTTCAGAGAATTCCTTATGGTGGCAATGGTTCCCCAGGGTGCCAATTTTGAATCATGCTATGCTTAATTTTTTAAAAATCAACCCGCTTAGGCAAATGCATTCATCAATCTAGGAAGAAAACTATTGAGATTTTTCCTTTTAGACTGATATCTAAAGTATGTGAGATTTTCTTCTGCTCATTTAAACTAGGCATTTTAAACAGTTTTAGTATACTTTTTAAAGCATTTATGTCTCATATAATCATCAAAGGTGTACTTAAAACTATCAAGGAGGGCAATACTCAGCAAGGTTGATGCCAACTATGTTCTAACAGATTATACTGACGGAGTTAGAAACATTTTCAAGATTGAATTGTGACCACTGATGGGTTTTGTTTGCTTGTTTGTCTCGGTATTTTCACCTGCTTTCCCTGTTTGACTCAGACAAAAGCAGTACTTCATTATATTGTGTGCAGAGAAACTTGATAAATAATAGTGATAACAAAGAAGATTATACGTATATATACTTTATGTATCTTACTAAGCGCTTTGTTAAAAAAGAAATCAGTATGGGGCTTTCACCAGTATTATCTAATTTAACCCCTAGGTACTGTTGTGCTGGATGGACCAGCTCCTCTTGGCCCCACAGGAGATGATTGTTCAGTGTTCAAGAATGTCTTGAGCTGAACACAACTACTATTATAACACAAATACATAAACTATAAAGACAGGAAATAAATTATACTAAAAACAAAGATAATAAACTCAATTCCAAATTATTTTACTATATTCCACTAATATCTTTGCTTTTGAGGTTTTTTATTACAATTATTACATCTGTATGGTGGAAATATTATTATATAAAGTAATATAAGGTGAAGTACTGTATTATTCAATATAATGATGTGTAACTGTTCTCTCTTCCCAACTCTGCATTGGAAGTTTGACTTTGGCAGTGCTGGAAAGGATTTGTTGTTGCTTAGTCGCTAAGTTGTATTTGACTCTTTTGTGACCCCGTGGACTGTAGCTCACCAGGCTCCTCTGTCCATGAGATTTCCCAGGCAAGAGTACCGGAGTGGGTTGCCATTTAGCTGGAAATGATTTTTACCATAAGAAGCGAGCAAATGGTGTAAACCAGACATTTGCAAGCATTTACTGTCACAGCACAGGTCTAGCAGTTCAAACAAAGATACAGACTATTTTACAGAAGTGGAAACTTAAACTTAGAGAAATTTACTGATTTACCAATGCTACACATAACTTTTTCACCCAGCATATTTTACCTGACTCTAAACCAAAATTTCTTTGTTTGATGCTTCATTACCTGGTAAATTCTAACGGCATCAAAGTGGCTAACTTCTTTGAGCTCTTCCCTGGATGCCAGATTTTCTGATAAGAATATGATATGCCTTATCTTAATTGTTACAGAATAGTTTGCAACCTTCATCTTTATTTTATAGATGAATGAAGTGTGGCTTTGAGAATTTATTTACTTTCTCCACAGTGAGGATTTGAACTGAAATCTAATTCTGAAGCCAGAACTCTATTCCCCTACCTATCCAAACAACATTCGAAGAGTGATTTAAAGCAAATAAAGTAGACGGAGAAACTGTTTATACATGAACTTTTCCAATATTGGCATTAGACTTGAGTCTACTTTTATTTTTACTTTGATTCTTAACTATTTTTAAATAACTGGAAATCTGCTGCAAAATTCACCTTTCTCTTCATTCCTTTCTGATGCTGGTGGGTCGCAAAGAGTCGGACACGACTGAGCAACTGAACTGAACTGAACTGAGCTTTTTCAAAGTTGCACAATATTCCCAAAGACAAGAAAGTATGGATGGTTACATCAAGATTCTAATACTTCATTCATCAATTAAGTTGTAAAAAGATTTCCATGGGTCAAAATCTTAAGTAATGCAATTATATTTGGTGACTTGATATCTGTGTATACTTTGAAGTGAAAATGGATGGTTTCCTTTTGAGAACATAGTTAACCATGGGGTTCACTGCATTTCAAATATAATGAAGTCATGCATTAAACGGAGAAGGCAATGGCATCCCACTCCAGTACTCTTGCCTGGAAAATCCCATGGAGGGAGGAGCCTGGTAGGCTGCAGTCCATGGGGTCGCTAAGAGTTGGACACAACTGAGCGACTTCACTTTGACTTTTCACTTTCATGCATTGGAGAAGGAAATGGCAACCCACTTCAGTGTTCTTGCCTAGAGAATCCCAGGGATGGGAAGCCTGGTGGGCTGCCGTCTATGGGGTCGCACAGAGTCGGACACGATTGAAGTGACTTAGCAGCAGCAGCAGCATGCATTAAACTCTGGTCTGAAATTACAATATGAATTATTCCCATAAATAATCTTCTCTAGCCATCAAGTTCTAAGCATCAGTTTTTAACCTTTCAATTTCATTAATGATAGAGTCTCAAAAGACCAACCCTCTAGTTGCATCATTATAGTAGCTTGTACATTTACAGTGACTAATTAATAGTATAGACTTTTAATATTCAACACATAAAAGAAAGTCATGTGATGTCGTTTCCTTACTTTAGGAACCTTTCTTATATCAAGATTCTGTACAAAATGAAATCACTATTTGTGTGAATCACTGTTCCCCCAAATCAGGCATTATCAATAACATGCCAAATTCAGTTCATTCCTTAAGTAGAAGGTGGAGGAAAACAAAATATCTCCTTAATAGGTATGATTATTTTTGAGTTCACTTAGAGCACAATATTAAGTTGATATCCTTTGAATATTTACCCTAAGATTTAAAATTGTGGGTATAAACGTTAAACTTTGAAAAGTATCTTTAGAAAAGAGAATAAGTGAAATTTAGGACTTTTTGTTTTTTTTCTGTTGCTTCAAAACTTTGGTGATTCTTGCAATAATGTGTATCTAGATTTTCCATATTTCCCATACTGAATAGAAAATAAATGTTTTCTGAAACTTACTAAATTTAAACAGTTAATTTTTGTTTGAATAATAAATTGAAAAGGAATTCATAAACAAGGCTTCCATAAATAAAATTTATATTGCATTCCTGAAATTCATGACCTTTTGAGTAACAATAGGTCATTTAATTGCTTCTGTCTTTTGGAATTTGAATAATTCATTATTTTTTGGTCATAGGCATAAGTAGTCACCTAACTACATACTCTTATACGTGTGTAATGCATGCTGTTTCCTTAGTGACAAACAGTAGTCATGTGTTTAAAGTGCATTGTAAATTATTATGAAAGTGTTTAAAATATAGTAAAATATACTTAGTTTCCATTTTTGCCATTTTAAAGTGAAGCTAAATCTTTCAGATTAGGAATGATTTTACCTTTAGGGTCTATTACAATTTATGACTTCACTCCACTTCTTTGTTTTGTTTTCCTGTTCCCCAGTTACTTTAAGGAATGTGAATCTCAGTAAGTTACATTTATTTTGAAATAAAAATATAGCTCAAACAAGTTTCATTGCCAGTGGAAATTTTCTAAAGGTGTCTGTATTTTTTTAAGAAACTGTGATTTATTTACACATTCCCTCTCTGTAAGACACTCCGTTCTATCATAATAAAACCTACAAATAAAAGATCTGCTCTATGGAGCAATGTTGATATAATACTAAGAGTACAAACACAAGACTTGTTTGTCAAGAGGGTTTCCAAAGATTATTTCATCAAAATAAAAATATAACACTTAGAAATTTCCATTATACGCTTGAAATTTTGAAAATATTCATGGAAGATTATAATAACACATCCAATTTTCTTATACATCTAATTAAGCACTGCTACACATTGATGAGGGAACTAATAATTTTACTGCATTTTATAATGACTTTGAAAAATAACCTGGTTTTTCACTTAAAACAATTATTTTCTCAATGAATTGACATCTTAATCCATTCAGATGATTTTTTACACTAATCCAGAATTTAATTTCACTTTCTTAATCTGAAGAGGAAAGTATAGGTCCAACTTTACTTTCAAATATGTCAGATCCACATAATAATATATTTATATGTGTTCATGTGTCTATATTTAGGAGAAGGCAGTGGCACCCCACTCCAGTACTCTTGCCTGGAAAACCCCATGGACAGAGGAGCCTGGTGGGTTGCGCGGTCCATGGGGTCGCTAAGAGTCAGACACGACTGAGCGACTTCACTTTCACTTTTCACTTTCATGCATTGGAGAAGGAAATGGCAACCCACTCCAGTGTTTTTGCCTGGAGAATCCCAGGGACAAGGGAGCCTGGTGGGCTGCCGTCTATGGGGTCACACAGAGTCGGACACAACTGAAGCGACTTAGCAGTAGCAGTAGCAGTGTCTATATTTAAAACATAAGTAGTAAAATTTACTTTTTCTATTCTAAACAGGAAAATTAACTAATTCTTGCTATTTTTGTCTGGGGAATATCAAAAGTAGTTTTTCTTAGAGTTACTAGTTTATAATTAAAAATTTCAGCTCAGCTAACTTGACTACTCTCCCTTATGTTTTACAATCCAACCAACCATGACTATTGCTGATTAAATTTATATTATTTTTTATGTGGCATTGACACAAACTCTAGAAAATCAAAGACTGAGTGGTAAATAAAAAGGATAGAGACAAATAAAAAATCCTCTTTATAAGTGTAATCATAGCAGAAATGTAAAAAGGTATGAGAGCACTTTTAAAGTTTATTAGGGATTTCAGTTGGACATAGTTGTGTGTGTTAGTTGCTCAGTCGTGTCCAACTGTTTGTGATCCTATGGACTGTAGCTTTCCAGGCTCTTCTGTCCATGGAATTCTCCAGGCAAGAATACTGCAGTGGGTTGCTTTGCCCTCCTCCAGGGGATTTTCATGACTCAGGGGTTGAACCAGCATCTCTTGCATTTCAGGCAGACTCTTTACCCTTTGAACCACCAGTAATTCAGCTCTATTTATACCTTGATTGCACCCTCCTTGGGTTTTGGGGATTTGGTTTTGTTTACATAAATACAATCTTCTCTGATGGATTTCTCACATAGTCTGAATAAATATTAAAAAGGTAAAGTTAAGAATCAATGTAATATGCAAAATCACCTGTCATGACTATCTAGAATATGGTAGGTATTTGTCAAATCAATTGAAAGATGGCATGCTAGTAATTAGGGAGACATATTTGTACGTATTCTGAATATATAGTAACTTGGTATAGTTCTCGTATGTTTGCATTTTGAGAGTTTCAATGAAGGAGCTGTCATTTAATTTACTCGACTTTGTTTTAATTGATTTTTCAGAGAATTCCTTATGGTGGCAATGGTTCCCCAGGGTGCCAATTTTGAATCATGCTATGCTTAATTTTTTAAAAATCAACCCGCTTAGGCAAATGCATTCATCAATCTAGGAAGAAAACTATTGAGATTTTTCCTTTTAGACTGATATCTAAAGTATGTGAGATTTTCTTCTGCCCATTTAAACTAGGCATTTTAAACAGTTTTAGTATACTTTTTAAAGCATTTATGTCTCATATAATCATCAAAGGTGTACTTAAAACTATCAAGGAGGGCAATACTCAGCAAGGTTGATGCCAACTATGTTCTAACAGATTACACTGACGGAGTTAGAAACATTTTCAAGATTGAATTGTGACCACTGATGGGTTTTGTTTGCTTGTTTGTCTCGGTATTTTCACCTGCTTTCCCTGTTTGACTCAGACAAAAGCAGTACTTCATTATATTGTGTGCAGAGAAACTTGATAAATAATAGTGATAACAAAGAAGATTATACGTATATATACTTTATGTATCTTACTAAGCGCTTTGTTAAAAAAGAAATCAGTATGGGGCTTTCACCAGTATTATCTAATTTAACCCCTAGGTACTGTTGT
>SJYT01063704.1:270276-305492 GCA_006410635.1 Cephalophus harveyi
CTTTAACAAAGTGATTCTATTAGATGATGTATTTCAATTTCAATTAGTAGCTTAATAAAACAGAATATGAACAAATATCACATAATTTTATACTCAAGAATTGGAATAAACTTATCTTGAAACTGTAGTCAGCAGAGTGGAAAAACAGAAAAGGTAAAAAAAGAATTACATATAATTGTATCAGTCCAATTAATTTATTGTTTATTAAATTTATTTATTATGTGTATGACTTTTTTTGTGTTAAAACATTACTGAGAAGGCAGTGCTAGACTTCTTTATTCATATTATCAATTGCAGATATACTTGAAGGTGACCATATCTGATAATGAATATCAGATGGATATGGATTCTGTAAGGTGGAAAAGAAATTTGACAAAATGGAAATTGTCTATCCCAGTCAGCTATTTTATGATAAATTTAGATATTGCAATGATTGCTAAATATCTAAATACTAAATAGTTATACAAACCATCATTCGAGAGTTTAGAAGCAGAATGGGAGAGGAGAAGTGGAAGGAAATAGTCTCAGCTGCTGTATTTGATTCAAGTCACAGTGACATATTAAGTAAGTGTGTTACTTATCAAAGATTGCCTTTTGGCTATAAATTGTTCATTAATAGATTTCCACTTGTTGTTTCACCATTTCGTGAATATGAAGGAGTAGTTAAATGATGATACAAAGCTTTGTACCAGGATGATACATGGCTTTGATGTATTAACTTAGTCTGAATTTGATGGAAATTTTTGCTACTTGTTTGTCCAAAGTGAAACGATTTTAGAGGTTGAAAATATTACTGCTTGGATTTTTAATTTTGCATAGTAAATTTTAGAGAAAACTATATATTTTGTGGAATATTAATTTTACTGTGAAGTTCTTGCTGTGTTACTCTTTTATTAACAAAAATAGCTGCTTTCAAAATATTATACATTAAAAAAAACCCAAAACCCTTGTCATACATTTGTTAACTGCATTGTAGAACTGGAAGAGGCCTCAGAGGTTATCTAATCCCATCTCTGTATTTTCCTTGGAGATAGAACTGAGGCCAGAGGAATTAAATAATGTATCCAAATTACATAGCTACTTAAAAGCCCTTAAAGGATATTTATCCTAGGAAATTTAGAAAAAGAATGATACCGTGAAGCATCCACTTCCTTTTACTTTACTCATTAGAACTACCCTGAATCTGGGAAACTACAAAACATCTAGGGTATGATAGATGTCCCCTTGGGGGACAAAGTAGTAAGCCTTTATGCATATGACTCTATGTATATGTGCATGTGTGTGTGTGCGTGTGTGTGTGTGTGTGTCTGGGGATCACTGGACTTCTCCAGTCTATTTTCTATGATCTTGTCTATAACTTTAAGTATCAATGACAAATATTCCTTTCTGTGGGCCTATTTTGAAGCTTCATGCACTTTTTGTTAGGGTTTTATTTTTTTTATTCTTTCATATAACTCTTTACTTAAATGAATATAAGAAATAAGAGGTTTAAAACTAGGAAGAAGGCATATATCTATGTTTAAAAAGTGACCCAGAACTATACTTCAGCTGTTCCAAAGACTGTGTTGAGAAACAGAAAATTATCTCAGCACAGTGTGGTAAAAACTCAGTGTTATATTGTGATTCCCCTGTTGTAACCATTGCTGATGCCAACACATGTTCTGCATAAGCACAGAAACACAAATTGAACTCAAAATGCCCCGAGAGTATTGTCCTTCATAACACCCTGGTGTCCCATGTGTAGCTGAATGAATAACAAATGACTGAGCTATTAAGATACTAAACAAAAGTCATCTAGGTCCATAATATTGATGTAAAAGCATCTCGATACTGTATTAGCTTTCATTAATTTGTGTAGAACAAATCTTTCTATCTTAAAAAAAGAAATGCACTGACTTGGCGGTAATTTGCTCCAGAAATATTTTTTGAAGGGGAAACCTGCTATAGCTCTTTTTAGCAGCTGCACATGTTTAATATTACAAACATGTCTACAAATGTGTGATTGCGCAACTTCAAGAATTTTTTTCTAACAAAGTCTAGTCCTTGATGTTGGCGTTTATCAGTTTATCTTCATCATAAACTTCAAATATGCAACTAAAATGGAATCTGCCCAATAGTTGAAATATACAGCATTTACAGCTGTATATGTGTGCCAGAATTTTTCTCAGTATGACTAAACTCAAAAATTTTCAAATTGATTTGAGAAAGCATGAGTTAAGGTAACAAAGTTTAGTGTATTAAAATATGTACATATATACACATAGTCCCTTCTCTAACAGAACCAAGAGGGAGTTTAACATTTTCCTTCCAAATGTGAACTCTGGTCCCAGTATTATGCTTGGGTAAACACAAGTGTGTTACATGTGGGTTGTGCTCACAGGGATATTAAAAAATGAGTCATAATATTCTACTTTCATTCATATTTCTTAAAAATTCAAATTGTCAAGACCTAATAAATTATAAAACAGAGGATCTTCCATTGTCCAATATTTATAAAGGTTCATCTAAGTTTTAACATAGTAGCCCTCACTACCATAAATATTTCCTATAAAATAATATTCAATATGCACTCATGTGACCAGACTCCAAAAGCTCCATGATCTCTGTACCAATTTCCATAGTGCAGGCAGATGTGCTGAGAGTACCCCCCCCATTACATGTTGTGTCATTTTATCTATTTCCGGATCATCCTCCATGTTGGAAGAAATACCCTAGTTTTAAAATTATTTTATTATTACCTAGGCTCCAGTCTTTTTATAAAGGGAAAATTTGTCCTCTCAAATTAACACAGATATAAGATAGAAAGGCAAAGGCACATAAAGGCCAGGGGCTGCCTTTTGCAGGGGATAGGTTCTGGTTGAATGAGATCTGGGATGTGTGCCAAATTAATAGAAAAAAATCCTGTTCTTCCTCTCCAATAGCCACAATGTTCATTATTAGGAAAAGCATATGAACCACAGGATTTAATTTTAATAACACCAATGTCTTCATTAATCTGTGTGTTCCATTTAGCCTCATTATGGAGCAAATGCTGCATTAATGCGGTCCATATTCTTGTTGGACTTCCCTTGCAAAATCTTTCTTACCTCTTTGTCATTCATTCAAGGACTATCAGGTGTATATGTTGGATTTTTCAACAGGCCTGTGGTTCTTGTGAGCTGTTTTCTTACTTCAGTTCTAAGAGGGGAGACTTTTGGCCTGGGGTGTCACCCAAAGGGAGTGGGACTCGCAAGTGCAGATTCTCATTTTAAACCATAATTATTTTTTTCTGTCATTTTAACGCCATTCTGTCAAGAAGGCCTCTCTGTCACCTGCAACTGAGATGATACTTCCTCGATGGTTGCTGGGTCTCCTAAATCAAGAGTGGTGATAGCCAACACTGCTTTGTGTCTGCGGAACAAATAGTGGCCTTTGTCCAGCACAAGTCCCTAAACAAACTTAATCTCTCTAACACTGTGACAGATGACATTTAGATGTCCTTGTTACCCTTAAAATGAGTTTTATTGACAATCAGAGAACAAAAAGAAGGCTCAGAGAAAGCCCAATGTTTTATAGACTTGCTAACAACATCTTAGTGCAGAGGGTGAGGAAAAAGCCTGAAGTTGCCCCCATTTTCGCCTGCTTTGCTATATCACCATGACAACAGATATAGAAATCACTTAGTGACTCCTAGAAAGAAAACACAGTGACACAGTACCCCTTGTATGGCGAATCAAACTAAAGCCTTCATTCAAATGGCTATTCAGCTTGGGCATTCATGTAGAGGATAGGGTGGGTTTTACACAGGTAACTACAAGGGAAAGGCCAGCAAACCCTCCAGCCAGAGCATATGGCAGCGTCTCTGTCTAATTAATGCATCCTCAATAGAATTGATCCATTTTAAATTTGTTTTCTTTTACTTGAAACATCATTAATGTAAAGGGCAACATTAATCAACATCGTGGAACTTAAAAGGGCATTAAAGAGTGATCTTTTTCCCTATGCAACAAGAATCTTTTCAAGTAGTTGTGTTAACTGCCGCGGATGCCAGGCGCTTTCTGAGTTCTTAACCAGAAGGCAAATCTAGAGAGGCCTCTACTGGTGAGTGTCTCTCTGTGCAGTTGCCCATGTGGAATGGTGGGTCCTACACAAGCAAGCAAGAGGGTGACTTTCAGCTTCTACTGGAAAGTCGCACACAAGATGGATCACCAATGTGTACAAAACATTGAATAACAGCAGCCACACTTCTGAAGTTAGCATATCTACTCCTTTTTTTTCCAGGTAGTAAAAGGATTGTTGAAACTCTGATATATGAGGTGCTAGGATGTTGCGAGACGTCTTAAGATTTTCAACAAAGAAATAACAGATCATTTTTTTCTTTCTTAAACTTTGTACATAAGACTCTCATGCAAGTAGGACATTTAAAGCTATTCTAATAGGAAATTATACTTCTTGACATGGTATGTGTTGAGAAGGAGGGTAATAACACTATTCGCACATATACCCCTATATTTCCCTCAACTAGCAAATAAAATAAAATAAAATCTTTAGACAAAACGAAAGCATACAAAAAATTATTTTTCAATTAATTGCAAAGCAAAAGTTTACTGCTAAGATTTCTTAGTTATAGTGAAAAATATGGAGCAAATAGAGTTCCCTCAAAGTGAAATTTAACATGAAAATATCATTACACGTTTTCATCAGAAGAGACCAGGAATATGTCTCTGTTTTACAGCAACTTTTGGGGAGAAGAGAAAAGTTTTTATTTTTCCACCAGAACTTTAATATTCTTTAATATTTCTTAGGATGAGGATGTATATGATCTGTCTCTGCATGGGGAAACTCATATTTCTTTGCCCTCATGAAAAATTGCGTGACTCCACAAAGTGTCACTTTGAAAGTTTTCAAAAGGCAAAAATATCCTCTTTCCTTGTTTTCAATATTTATATTTTCATATTCAATATTTTTTGAAGTCTAATGATACCAGAATACTATTCAAGTTTCTTAAATTTTATCTAGAGTTTCTTAAATTATTTTTTCTTTGCAATGACTGATAAATCTTTAACTTCAGGATTATTCCCAGCATATTTTCAATAGGGTCATTTCATTTCAAATTGCTTCATGTTTATTTGAGATAAAATTTTAGTCAATCGTTTCTTTTCATAGGGTAGTTTGGTTAGCATGGCTCAGTAAACTATCTTTTCGATTATATAGGTAATACATGATCTTTCCTGTAAATTCTGTTCTATGGCTTGGGATCACTACCTTAAAGTCCCAATAGTGACACCTACTGGCAGAAACAGAACCAAAAATAGTTTTAGTTTTCTTATTTTAGAGAATGCTGCTAGGGACACGACTGGGCGACTGAACTGAACTGAACTGAACTAGGGACTCTATTGGTGTAAAATGGGCTTTAGCCACAATTATCTTTTCAACTCTTCCACATTCCCAAAAACCTTATAAGTGAGAGGAAAAACCCAAACTGTATGACATAAATATTCAATTATGAAAATGAAAAAGTTGCTAGAAAAGGAATGCGTTCTAACTTAACAGAATAGTGTATAGATATGTAATTATAATCTTGTAGGGCCTTTTATAGCATAGATAGTCCAAAATTTAACAGTAGTCTTTCTGAAAGTGCCATATTTCACAATTTGAACTATCAAAATGTTTAATAGAATTGCTTAAGATTTCTCTGAAGTTTTCTTAAATGTTTCTTAAATGTTTTAATTACAGAAGAGCAAAACTGATCCTTTTTAAAACAGAATATATACTTCATAGACCAATTGTCAACAATCTGAGATTTTATGCTAATTTTACAGCATTGCTGTAAAAAATGTAAAAATTAATTTTACAAGAATTGCTCTTCCAGAACCTAGATTTATTATTTATCAGAAAGAAACACTGGAGTCACATTGGAATGTGATAATTTCTCCTGAGGTAGAAGCACATGGTTTGCAGAACATTGGATACAATAAGAACATTCTCTGTGCATCAGAGAGGATTCCACATAAAAGCAAACTTTGTCAAAACAGATTCATAGCTATTGAGGAGAGGTATGACCTTCATTCCTCTATGAGGCTTCAGTGACACTCCCCTTAAAATATATTTGTTTTTAATTTGTAATATCAATGTACAACACTTCAGAAAATTAATAAGAAACTGCTTTAGATAATTATCCAGAGGCCCCTACAGTACCTGTATCGTCCAATTTACCTGTTAAACACTAAAACATGGTATCAATAATTTGGGAGTTTTATAGTCACATGAGATTAAACATAGCATAATAGAAAGAAATCAATTTCTACACGTTTCATTGGAAGAGGTATTTCCATGGAAAATGTTCCTGATACTTCTTTCAGAAAACTCGGGGTCTTTATTGATGTTTCAGATTACAAAGAAAATACGGCTATTGGTTTCCAAAAATATTGTTTTGCCATGGGGATTGTGGTCAGGCATATGGTGAACCAGCGAATCGTTTAATCCATGGTACACATTTATGACTACTTTTGTGATAACACTGTGAGGAAACATGTGAAAATGCCTCACAAATTATGCTGTAGACAGTTATATTGGTGTCTTTGAAAGCATCTTTGGCTCTGTTGTGTGCCTTTGTTTGTACAACTTGAGCACATGCTTCAAAATGTCACCCAGATTACAAGCATGCAGGGGATGAAGTATTGCTTCTGTATTGATATCAGAAGCATGCTACTTTATTTCATTAAATAGTTCATCCACTAATTGCACTTGGTAAAATCACAAAATTCCTTCCTTGTATTTCTTGCAAGAGATATTTTATAATGTTGTCATCAGTGATCTGAGAAAAAAAAAAAAACTTCCAAGATTATTCATGATAATGAAGATGGGGTACAAAAGACTTTTAAAAAGCACATGTATTCAAACATAAAAATCAGAAAGCACAGCAGTTATACAAAATCATTTGGCCAACACTGGCCATTAGGTTGGGATATGGTGTGTTTAGAAATGAAAACAAAATAGTCACAAATATTGTAAAACTTTGGATTTTCCTGAGTACCTGAGGTAGCAATTCAGCTGATCATTGACACAACCAGAAAGAAAGACCCTCTTTTGCCTTTGCAGGAGGGTTCATCAAAGATTGCATGAGGGATTTGCACAAAATAAAGCTTCACAAAACCCAAGGGCTGTCAGGAGGAAATGGTATCCAGGAGGACAGAGCAGGCCAAGCATCACTTCAACAGCAAAGCCACACAAGAGAGCCAGAGGCAGCACGGTGGCTGCCAACACAACTGCCTACCACGTCTGCCAAGGAGCCAGAAACCGCTTGTGGGAAAATATCACTTACCCTTAGCATCTGGGTCCTGTGATTGTTATCCAAAGAGACATAGTGGTAAGATATAGTGGGATAAACAGGGTTCCAATTAAACACACACATACAAACAGATTCTCTTTCACATTTTCCTTATGTGTTCAGAAAGAGATATGCCATCCATGGCCTTGAATTAGGAAGACTTTCTGTACTTGGAATTCTTCAAAATGACATCTATTCTTAGTTATATATTTGCACTTCATAATGAGATGAGCTTTAGACATTGTTGTTCACCAATAACTTTAGTCTGTAAAATTCAGAAATTAGCTGTATGTGTAGATATTTGCAGATATGCATAGTCCACTATATTTTTACTCACTTGGAACAGCTTTTTGTAACTGGATGATAGGATTATTGAAAAGTTAAATCTTGATCATGGATAAACAAACTAAAGTGGGCTTTTATGTTAAACTTTTTTTCCTGTTTTTTATATTGTATCATTATTTAAGAGGTCAGATTTCAAACATAACTCATAAAAGAATTGCTAAAAATTCTCAATGTGTACTATATTATAAACATACTGTGATATACATAATAATATATAATATATAGCTATGGTGAGTATATTATGTATACAATATAATATTATGTATAAATATATTTGAGTTTGATGAAGTCTCTACCTTCAATTTACATCAGTATGAAAGTCTTTGAAGTTTCCAAATGTAATGATGTGGTCATATAGATTCACTCTGTATGGAATGGGGGAGGGAGGGAATCTAGAGAATTTAAAGTTTGGAGACACCTTGTGGATAGCGCAAAGGCCTTAACTTTTAAGCCCTATGTCCATTCTTTGAAGATTGTCATTACTGGAGAAAGCAAGTGATAGTCCTTTTTTTCTCTCTTGATTCTGAAAAAAAAGCAGAAGGAAAGCATTTTTCATTTTAAATATTCTACTCTGATATCAAAAACAGAAGAGTGCTGTTTTAAGCATCAATGACAACACAATGTACCTAAAGATAACTATTTTTATATTTCAGTTCATAACAAATCAACTTTATCACACAGGTTAATGGAGAGCATTTGGGATTACAACTTTATTTATTTATACAGTGGGTTTGTTATTTAAATTATTTTATTTTCCATGAATGAAATAAAAATTTCAGTTGCCTTTGAGTGACTAAAGAATATGCATGTCAAAGCCATAAAGTCCAGTTATAAAATTAGGATGAAAAGTATTTTTTATATTGCATATTTGTATAATGGCAGAAGAGACTGCATTCAAAACAGTGCTCAGTTATGGGAGTAAGAAAGCACATAAGGAACAAATAGATACAAAACATTTCACTTCACTTAAAATTTTTGAATACTTAATTGAAATCTAAAATATTTTTCTAAAACTGTGAAATAACTTCTGAAAGAATGCAAAAGATCAATAAGAATTTATAAACACTTTTTCTGTGGTATGTGTTATTTCACTTCCCATAAAGGAAATGCACAGAAAGATATACATAAAATCACACCTTCTTTTTCTAAGCCATTTAAATCATTATACTCTGAAAGAATTCTCTTAAAAGCAAGTTTTTAATTTTATGGTCAATTATTTGTCACTTTTCATTTGTCACTTTTATTAAATCTTTTTCTCAATATTTTTGTTTTCTTATCGATTTGCCTTTTCCCAATTTCATTTCTCATTGCTAAGATTTGCATCAGTTTCAAGTTTCATTCTTCCAGTTACATTTATTCCTTGCCTTTAATCTTTAACAGTTTTTTTCCTTAAGTTTAGCTGATTTCTTCACCCACCAGTTTTAATTAGGTATTCTTTAATATCACATAATATATCAGAGGATGCAGTGCTATAAACAAAAGCATTAGTATATTAAACCTACTGAATTTCAACTTCTTATAATTCCATGCAGCAGAACCATTTAACCCTTGATGATCTTAACATTTTAAATTGTGGAAAGGAGGCTCACACTCATTTATTAAAACCAGCACAGTTTGCATACTTAACTAAACACATAGCCATGATTCCCAGGGATTTTTTTCCCCTCTAAGATACCAGCTGAAGCTGTAGAGGACATGTCAGCCTCACATTCTCTGTGTTCATCCCATATTCTTTAGAACTGTCCAAATTGTATTAGAATTTGCTTATAATGATGTTATATGATGTTCTTGTTGTGATACCTGCGTTTGTGGAGAACTTAATATTGATTTACTGTGTCTTTGGCCCATCTTGGAGCAGCCTAGATAGCAATTACAGCTGTTGGTGGTATCTATTTTGTCTTTTCATAATTGTCATTTCTTGTTCTACTTAAGATTAAAATATGAAAATTGTACCACGTGCACATCAACAGTGCATTAGCCAAGTTATCAGCAATATCTGCAAAGAAGCATCATTTTAACTATGGTTCTTTACATGACCTCTTCGTTTGATTTATGAAAATTGCACGCTACAACATCAACTTGCACCAGGAATACATTCTGTGAGCTTCCCTGACATCAAGTCCTCATCTGGACCATTACTATCTTCCTGAGAAATCACTAGTGTTTCCCCAATACCTGCTGCCTCTGCCAAATGCTTTCTCTCCCTCACACAGGGCTTTCTGACAAGCAGGGGTTGCTTTGTTATTTTTCAATTCTAACTTTAAAGAGCCCTCACACTTTTTGAACTCTGTTTACTACTCTCACTTCTTCATAAAAAAATAATGTATTTTTATTTACAAGGCAAGTCATTTTTTAATAATAGAGAAGACGTGAAATAAGTTTTTTCCAATCACAAATAGATGCACCAGGTATAGATTTCTTCAAAGGAATGTTCAAAACTGTTCCAAATTTCAAAAATGTCTCATTTGAAAACCAAATACACTTATGTGTATTTCCTCTCATTAGAAAATTTATCAAGCAGAGACTGCCAAAATACTTTTTTAAAAGGTGGACAGAGGAAACTCTTTTGAAACCAATTTGGAATTTTTTTCCTGGTCAATTTATATAAAAGGCACAGTTGAAATAACTGAAGCATTTTATGATTCTCTCTTGACTCAACAATGCTTAAACTGCTTGAGAAGGATTTTTCTGTGTTGTGCAATGAAAATAAACATCATATTTCAAGATGAAACTGAATAAATATTTGAATACCATGCCCCTACACACACACAGAGACAGACACACACACATATGCACACACACACACACACACACACACATACACACTTCCCTACCAGCAGACTAAATTCCTAGTCCCTAAAAGGCATTCACTTGAAGAATCTCTATTGTTTTATTTTACTACATCTGTTCGAAGACTTTTAAAAATGACTATGTGCAAGAAAATAATAAGTGCATCTGTAATCTCTAGCAGAGGCTCCTCCTTCCAAGACTATGTAGGGCATTTGTGGGTGTTGTTATTGTTGTTGTGGCAATCTAGCTAATAAAGGCTTTCTTTTGCACAAGAGAATTTTGACAGGGTTGACTCCAGACAGCTTTCCAGCTGAGGTCTGGGGCCTTGCTGAACCTTCAAAATTTTCCCATTTGAGCTGCATCAAAGTGAAGGAAATTCAAGGATCACTAACGTCTCAGATGGTAGCACTTGCCCTAACAACGAAGGTTCAGGAATTCTTTGGAGCAGGCTGAGGTCATTTTTCTCCCCTTTTCTCCTAATGCTTTTCTCTATTAATCAGAGCTCAGAGCTCAGATTGGTCTTCAACTTCCTCCCAATCCTTGCTAAGCCTGTCATTTCTAGCTATTATTTACTTTAATGGACTTTGGCTGATCCCTTATGAAGCTTTGGATCTGAGAATAATAAGGCTGGAGAGTAACGGGCATAGACATGGGTGTGGGTTTGCCTGCAGATTAACCGTGGCAGATGGGCTTTATTGCGGTTTCCTGTGTACTGAGTGTTGATTGAGAGGGTATAATGAGAGAGGTGGTGTCTACACAATGGTCACAGCCACTTCATTGCACTTTGCGTCTAAACAACCCCATTTTTCTAAATCTTTGGGTTGTGAAATTTTAGGAAGTCAGAGCACAAGAACAAGTACAAAAACAACTGTAAATAACCATGAATGTTAATCCAACACTAATTGGTCCCTTCTTTCAATATTAGTTCATTTTGCTCAGTTTTTAAAATTCTGGGTAAATTAACGGCAAAGATGGTTAAACAAAATGTTATTGCATTAGGTAGTTTGGGATGAAATTGTGAGCAACGTGTATTTTCTGTGTGTGTCTTTTGTTTGCTTGGAGTTTCTTGTTTTCTTTGTTACATATATGCTCTATTTTTGGCTCTCTTCTTGCCACAGACAGCAAAGTCTTCAGTTGGAATTGTTTGCAGATGTTTTGGGAGTTATCATGTTGGGGATATTTTTCTGAATTAAGCTAGACAATGTTCAAAAAATAACATCAGGGCAATTGTTTTATTTGGGGCATATTAAACCAAAGATTTTGTACCTTTGTTTCCTGCATTTGATGCCAAGGTCTGTTCTAATGCAACTTGCCATGCCATTAAAACATTTTTGTTATAGGTGCTGGTGAAAGGTCTTTTACACATTCCTCATTTTTAAGATTTTACTTAATTCCTCCCTTTCACCAATGGATTAAATCACAACTATTGATTCCTTTCTTCCTTTGGGTCTTTACCCATCTGTCTTAATGCTTTCATCCTACACCCCTTGGTCTCAGAGGGGTGTTCTGACAATGAACCGCCAAAACCTGGAGAAGACTCTAGGTCAAGTTTGTGTACAAGAGTTTAAATTTTTAGTGACAGTACTCTCTCACAGCCGCCTGAAAGTTTCCACACAGAGCTGCACAAGCGAGCACCACCAATTATCCTCCTCCTTTGAAAACCATTATCAAGTTTTTCAAAACTTCTTTCATTTCACTGTTGTCATTCAGTGAAAAGGAAACTAACCACCATGTCAAGACAACTCTGCTGCCTAGCAACGCAGGGCCACATTTTAATTCTGACTTGCTTCTGGTCTTGACTAATAGAAAGTGACTATGTTAAGCCAGTCACAAGAGCTGTTTGTCACTTCTGAAATGCAAACAAAACTATATTGTTTTCCCAAGTATTGGGTGTGATTGATGTAAAGATTTACAGTAACATCATTCATTTTCTCTTGTGTTTTAGTAGGATTGATGTCATATCTTTTCATGCTTTATTAATGCTTTAAAAGAGCTCAAAAAACTTGATGCTTTTTGTTCTTTAAGGAGTCTAAAGAGGGTTTTTTTTTTTTTTTTCCCAGTGAACTAGACTCCAACAACTTGTGAAATTTAATGAATCTATTCAACCGGTGTCAGGCACATCAATAAATAATTTAATAAGAAGCCATCATCCATGAAGGAGAGTATAATTCAGACAATCAGAGAGGAACAGACCAGACCAAGGTCAACATTATGGGTGAGGGGAGGAAAAGTTAAGCTTTTAAGTTGTGAATCTTCCAGTTTGATTTGTCAAATTTTCCCACACCCCTGTACTTTCATGACTTTCTGTATGAAAAGCTGGTTGCTACCCATGTGATTTAAATTGTAAATTTTTCCAGCCATATATGTTGCAAAGCACAGCATATTTAAATTCCCTCAAATCATATAAAATGGTATTCAAACTGAGAACTTGCAGCTGTGCTCAAAAGCAATTTTACTGCAATTGACTGGAAGCCAATTAATAAAACAGAAAAATATTGTTATTATATTTTAAATGCTTTCTAAAATTTCTGATACTTCTCATATTTTATATAAACATATAGTTGAACTTCATTTATCAAGTACTTTAAAATATGCCAACTTATGTGATTTGAATATATGTAATAGCTGTCTCTTATACACATCTTCAGAATACACAAAGAAACTGTGTGTTTATTATTCTCCTCAGGTTCTTCCTAGAGCTAAGTTCTCTAACTTAGGACAGAGATTTTGGTTAGCTTTTTAATCGGTTGTGTCTTGGTAATGGTTTTTGTGAGCTAAAAGCTCTACTTGTATCTCAGTCATTACGGAGAGTGAGTCAATTCAAGACTTCAAGTGAGGTTTATTATCTTCAGAGATTAAGGCAGTAGCTTCTGAAGAAATTTTTAAAAAAAGATCTGATTAATTGGAGAGCTTCACTGGATTGTGTTCTTCATCATCAGAGAGATATGCTTCTGGCTGCTATTTCCTGTGTCAAATTTCCCCCTCATCCCTCAGGTTTGTGCTTATGACAATTAGAAGGGCCGGGTCTCAGCCACCGCCACCCACACCTCTTACCCACTAGCACCAGATGTAAGGAATGTCAAAGACAACTCAGAACATATGACCTGGCTGGGAAGAACTAAGGACTCACATTACGATCTGTCTTGTTTCATTTATTTATGTTTCCTTATCATCTATGCCTGCTCTTCCCTTTGACTCATCCATAGACTCCAGTCATAGGTCAAGCTCATAACTGGACACAAATGAGTATGTGTAAGAAGTATGAAAAACATTCAGCAAATATTGGTTAAATTGAATTAAATGGATTGAAAAATGCTCCCACTTAGGTATAGACTTCTTAGGGATTATTTGGTTGCAAAAGTCAGAAACCTAAATGACCAGCTAAAGTAAAAAAATAAAAATAAAAAGGGAATTCATTGGGAGGATATGAGTAATTCTCTATGAGAAAAAGCCTGAGAAGCAGAAACTCATCAGGAATGAAGGAGAACACTCTTTAGGGTGGTTAGTTCTCTCATTTCTGAAAGATCGCTCTATTCTCTCTCTCTGATTTTCCTCTTTTTCCAGGCTGACTTTAACATTTTTTTGTTTTGTTGACGTGTAATTGACCTAAGACTCCATGTTACAGACTGACTTTTTTGACTCCTCAGTGTACATGACAGAAAACAGCATCCCCAGTCCCACATGAACTCCATTTTGAAGTGTGAAGTATATTCCAACTGGATCCATTCAGTTCCAACATGTGTAATGCCTGGACACTGGCTTTTGACCTCATTGTTATGCAGAATTCTTCTCCACTAACCTTGGATGTTGCCTGACATTCTTTTTAATACAGTACTCCAGGCAGCCATTACCAGTTGTTTGAAAATGCTCATTTCTGTTCTAATTCCTCTTTCACTGAGCATTCCTCCAAATATTTTACGGTAGCCATGGGGTCTACACAGCGAGTGTGTCACTCTAAGGCTGAGTATCTCTAAGTTCTGAGATAATATGACACGGTTTTGAGCCTCCTTTATTCTCCTGGTAATAGAAGAGCTGCATCAAAAGCTCATTTAACATACTGCAATTCAGTGATGTCTGTGTTACACCAAACAACAACGACAAAAGCATTGGCAAGAAATCCATTTATGCTACCCTCCTTATTTACTCTCATCATTCCCACAGTATACACAGTGAACCCAGGAAGGGGAACCTATAAGGAGCATACATAGAGAAACAAAAGGACATCATTTGTAGCTTTTGAGCTTTCTATACTGGCAAAATAAAATCTACTTAAGGAATTTCCAAAGATAAAGTTGACTCAAGGTGATTTATAGTGTGGTGACTTTAGAACTTACACCCCAATGAGAAGGCAACTTAATTCTGTTCTGGAGGTGGTTCAGTTTGCCCTTCTTTCACTTTAGAACTTGAAGCAGTACACCCGTTGTGTTCTCAGCAGCAGCAGCAGCTTTCATCTTATCATTTCTAGATGCTATAGTTCTACATACACAGTACCTCAGCAGCACTGAGCTTACTGAAAACCAAAATCCTGCATCTGTTAACATGCACAATAAAACTCAAAGACAATGCGCCCACTCAAAATGTGAATGAACATAGAATACGGTCAGCTCCATCCAGCGCCGTCCTCATTTACCTTGCATTATCTTACCCCACTAGGTAAAATTCTACTCCAAGGGTGTGATTTGACTATCATTTACAAGATGACTCAAGCAAAAAGCACACTGGAGAGGACACAACACCAAGAAGATACTCAGCAAATGTTAGCCTCTTCCAACCTCAGTAGCGGCTCTATCCTGAACTGTTATCATTCTCGCCTCATCACCTCATCAAGCCTGTTGTGATGTTTCTGGTGCAGGGTCTATCACCCAACCAACTTCGTTATTTTTTCCAGGTCTGTATGTTTTTGATTTGCTGACTGACTTCTGGACAGCATTTTCCTAACTTTTTCCATGTTCAAACCAAGTGGGAGACAGTTGGCTCTGTTTAACAGAGTGCCATGTGGTTAAAAATTATTCTAAAATATCATTTAATGATTTTTTAAAAATTATATGTGTTGAAATAACTTTCTAGGCCACAGATGGAGCTACTCCTGCCTCGGGTGCCATGTCAGCAAACTGAAACTGGGATGGCTTTTCTGTCCCTGCAAATTCTCCACTTGGCTATAGACACAGTCTATCTGGGTGGCCAGTCCCCAAACACCAAGCCACCTCTGGGCCTTCTCACCCCAAACAAGGGTGACTACGTGGCCCCAGCCAATCAGATATTTTCTATTTTTTTCTTCCTTAATCTTTATTCTTTATCCTTTTAAAGCTTCCTGCCTTCTGCCCTATTTTGCAGTTCTGGTGAAGCAGACTATCTGCTTCAGGAAGTGTTAAATAAAAGCGTGTTTGTACACCTAAGTTGTCTTCTTTAATCATTTTTTAAACACAGGTCGCAAGTTAAAACAATAGAACCCAATCCCCATAGCTAGTCTTCCACTACAGAGTAAAGATTCTCAAGTAGCAGAAGAGAAATAAAGGAACAAGAGTTGTTCATCCACTTTCTCTCGTGTTTAAGGTACACTGAATTTAGTAATCTGGCTCCCCAGCCTGCACCTATGGCTCTGCTTCCAGTTGTTGTTCATGCCTGTACTAAACCTGCAGATACAGTAAAGCAGAAAAGTACAAGAAATTCACCAAAGGCTGTTAGGAGATCTTCCAAATGATTGAGGATGACAATACTATACAGAAAATGAAGACTATCAAGAGATTTGAGATACCTTGAAGGAAGAACAAGTTTACTTGCATTATTTCAGGAAGACTTTTGATACCACCTGATACCACAGAACACTGCCCAAGTGCAGACTAGACAAGAAGGGAGAAAGAAGAAACCAATTTCTCAAAGAGGAGAGGGAGCTATAAAGAGAACTGTGAACCACCAGACAAGCATCAAGCTTAAAGTGGTTCGATTTATATGTAGATGATCTAAAGATAGAAAATAGAATTGGCACATGAAGCTCCAATATGCCCCTTCCTCCTTGAACTTCTAAAGGTGAAGGTCAGTATTTAATAAAACCACAGAGGTTAATCAAGAAACACACACATACATACTTGTAGATGCATAGATAAATAATGTTTTATACATAAATTAAACATTATATGATTATAATGTTATAGTTAACATCATAAACATATATAAAGCATTGTAAAGGATTATATACCCTGATTTTTAAACAATTGTATAGCAAAAAATACAGCTGAAAAACTAAGGACCCTGCATGATTAAGGATAAGAGCTTTGTATCACTTGCTATACACACACCTACACACACACACACACACACCTATATATACACTTAAAATTGTTAGGCCTGATCTCTAAAGCAAGGAGAGCAGTGTGGGATAGAAAATTGCTCTAGGATAGGGCATGGTGTCTGGAACTAGAATACCCCAGATTTGAGTCCTGGCTTGGCCACTTGATGTTTACTTTGACTAGTTTTCTGAGTCCCAGTTTTCTCATATTTAAAACCAACATAATAAGAGAGAAGTGAAAACATGTAGTCTGTAACAATTATGTAAGTTATTCATTATTAAGAAACATTTGACCATTGACTTTACAGCTCTCAGCTAAATATTTCCATAATCCTACCAAGATTCACAAATGTCATCTCCTTTAAAGTACTGAGTAGCCAAGAAAATGAACAGAAAGAAAAATTCCATTTCTTGAGTCAAGAATTCCTGACTGTGCTGCTTGTGTTTATTCCACTGGTATTTTAATAATTAGGAAAACAGCAATAATGGAAGCACCAATAAAAATAACTCCACTTAGAAAAAGTAAAACAACCAGAAAACCAATTCTGACAGTATCTTTATACATCAGAAAAAATTAATTTTGTAATGCTATATTGGTACTATCCCTAGAGGTCGTCTGTCCTAGACAAGTTGTATTAATTATCAGTCCAAGTTCAGAGCTGGAAATAGAAATACCTCTAGGTATATTAAGAAGAAAGAGGTTTAATACAGAGAAATAGGCTCTTCAAAAATAGCTAGAAAGGCTGGAGGTGACCACTGAAATGGCTGAGCTCAAGAGCAAACTGCTTCTACATCAGCAGCCTCTTCAACACCCCATCTTCTCTTGACAGCTTTGCTTGTCAGCAGGAAAAAAAAATCACAACTACAGATCCATGTCCACTAACATTTGTAAAGAAAAAGATAGACAGTAAGAAATTTCAGTGTGTTAGTTACTAACAGCAAGTGTTCAGGGGCCACAGGGGCTATGCTTGTGATGGCTGGTTTTCCTCCCTGAGCCTGATTGTAAGATTTGGTGTTCTGGGTGGCTGGGAAGACAGAGTCACTTTCTTCATTTATGAACCTTTTTAATGAGAGACAATCAACTGTGATATAACCATTCTGACTATCCAGTGCATGATTTTAAGAATAATGAAAACAATTTTAGAAACAGAGATAAAACAAAAATATTCTTTGGCACTAGGGAGAGAAACAAAGAAAGAATTATTTTACTACCATTTCTCCTGTACATTATAAATTTCCAAACCAGCAATTTGGGTGGCCTTTAAAGTGAAGTTTGAGGGAACTTCAAGATAATTACCTGGACTTGAGACTGGAAAGTACCCTTAGTCCTGTTCTAGATGGTGGCTTAGAGTTCCTGATGCGTGCAGCCTCACTTAAGCTGAAATTGAAAGTTGGCTCTGAAATAACTCATTTTACAAAATCCAGAAGATTGAATCTTTTTTTTTTTCAGAGATTGATTTTAAATGAGAATGCAAATCTTCTCTGCTTCTTAAAAATTTAGGTGACTTCTATGATTTTACTATTAAGGCATATGTACCAATATGGTTTCCTCACTGGGACCTTCTGCAAAATTTGGCCCTCTTGTACTTGGTTTTTCTTCTACCGTCCTAGGCAAATCATAATCATTTGTTTTTCAGTTGATGGACATTATCTGAACTGCCATCCTTATACTAAGACTCAGGTGAAGGCACGCTTGGGCAAGAGAGAATCAGTGGGTGTGTATACATTCGCCATCTCGTCCTATTCTTGCTTTATCCACCCTTGAGACCTGGAAGATCAGGTGCACTTGCTCCATCTGGTGCATGGACACCCAGTGTCTCAGAGTGGTTTGCTTCTGACAGTTTCAGCTGCTGGATCAACACTTATTTTTTTTCTAAATGACTCAGATCTTTATGTTCTGTTGCTCTAGGGTAATACCTATGACAAATATTAGAACATGACGGTGCAGGGCTAGAAAGAGTAGACGTGACAACTAGCATTCACTTTCAGGAAGTAGCATCTGAAGGCTATAACTCTTCAAGCCTGATGACTCAGCCACCCAATGCCCAGGTACCTACGTGGCATATTCCTATAAAAAAACCCAATATTTCCCGCCATAATATATTACTTGGTTATAGACATAATAAAAGTTGAATTTGATGGCAAGAGTCTCGGTTTCCAAAGAGACCAGTGCTGGGCTCATGAGCCACAGTTGTGATCAATTCTACAGATGAGTATGGATGGCACTGTTGTTAATTTCTCAGCTTTATTGAAACATTATATGCCAGACACTTCCCTTTAGGTTTTATGTGGAATAGCTCTGTGATTTAGGCACTATTATTATTTGCATTTTATAGCAGAAAGTGATGCATGGAGGGGTTAAGTCATTTGTTCAAGGTCACACAACAGTGGCAACCTCAGAATCTAAATCCTAGCCTTTGGAATGAAATCCCTCCCTGGTGTCTCTGTTCATACTATTGTTATTAATCTTAATAATAGATGTATTCTTTGAAACTAGTATAAAGTATTTTGTAATAACTTCATCTATAAAATAAAATTAATAATAACACCCACATCTTAAGGTAATTGTGGGTATTAAATAAAATATTGCATGTAAAGTACTTTCAACTTGGCCATAATGGTAAATAAAAAGTAAGCAAATATTAGTTGTTCATGTTATAATTATGTCTGTGTTAATATTTTCTTTTGCTTCCTCACATTTTTTGTGATAAAACGAAAAGCTTTGTTTCCATATCAGTAAGCAGATTGCGGAAACTAACAAAGTCCATTTGGTAACAGAAGGAGTAGAAAGATAAAAGTAAGCTTCTTATATATTGATTATTCTATCTGCATTTTTAATCAAATAGCATCATGAAATATAATAGAGCATTACTGAAGTATGTCTTGGCAAACCTCATAATATTCTAGCTCCAAATCAAAGGTCCTTTGCCAAAATAAGTCTAATTATTTTATACAGCCAATCACCACGGAGTACCAGTAATAGCAGGAGACAATAGTAGGCACAAAATCTGATACTTCAAAGCCCATGCTTGGTTTTCTCAGAATTTTCAGCAGCAAAACATATTTATGAGCCAAATGCAACCCATGGGCATATTTTGTTTGTTCTATATAGATTTACTATTATTATTACTGAATTAATTCACAACACCTGAAATTAAAATTTTGCATTAAAATCGACATTTCTAAATTCTCAGTCAGGCCTGCAAGGGTGAGCCGGCTTTATTGGGAATGTCTGAGTGATCACGGATCCTTTAGATGCGATCTGAACTGTTCACTTCCCCCTCGTCCACTCTTGCCCTCTCAGGGCACATCCATCTGGATTCACGTATTTAAACGAGGTGACTGGCCTTCAGAGACATTTTAGATTTTTAGCACAAGAACTCAAATTAGAAATCATGAAAGATTCACTAGCCAAATCCCACCTTACCTACAGCATTCAAGGCCCATGACACTGTAATTTCATTTCTCTCCCTCTAGTATCTTCGGAGGATATTCAGTTTAGCTACTCTTGAAAAGCGTTAAAGATTTCTACTCTCTAGACGTGAAAGTAAGATATCTTTTCTCTTTGTATGAGTTTTTTCTCCTGACTAGATAGAGAAGAAATTAAGTCCCCACTTAGGAGTCGCAGGCAGGCTGTGAACGGCACAGAGCTCTGAGGTCTATCTTGTGGAAGAGTGCTGTCTCCCCAGAATTGTACCTGTGGCTACAACAAGCATGGTGGTTTTTCAGTTTCTTCTGCCACACCACACCAAAAACTTTGTGCCAAACACACTAAGGTGACACCATATGAAATGAGACCAGCAGCTCTTAGAGAATCCAACCGATGGCTTCTCTGGTGGCGATGAGGCTGGGCACATAAAATTATCTTGATGAGAATATATGTGTGTATTAACACCATCATCTAGACATTAATGTTTCCTTTATAGTTTTTAAAAAAATTAATTTAGGTTAGTTAATAATTGTTGTGATGAAAATAAGTATCATAATAACATTTACATAATACTTTTAGACTTTTTCATAGTATTTTCTAAATTCCTTGATTTGGAAAAATAGACTATATGAGAAACTAATTTCTTTTAAGTTCCGGTACTTCTTCCTATGAGCATCATCAAATCTCATGTACAACAAAGCGAGTGAACAAGCCTATTAATTAAAGATCAAACAGCAAATAAAGGAAGAATATAAAAGTAGAAATACTCTTGCTACAAAAATTTAACCTCTTACTACTGTCAGTACAAAATGTGCTTCCAGTCGATTTGCTGAATTGTAGGATTGAGTTGCTGAGGATATGAGGGTGTGTTTGGTACTGCTGAGTAGAATATGGAGTGTTGCTAGTGGCCTCTGGATGGAATAGATTTATTTGCTTGCCTTCCACTTGGGAGTGTAGATTCTTCTTTATTTGCACAGGGCCCTAATCACTGAAGCAAATTATCTGGCCTATCCTTCAAGATGGGTTAAATAGCTCATTACTTCTTTAAATGCAGACATTGTTGGTATCAAACTTGAATTTCCAGAATTTAAAAATACCCACAAGCTGTTCATGCAGCAATTTCAGTTAAAAATAATGTTTCATACATCGTTTGTTTGCTATACCTTCTTTAGAGGTATTCTTATTGAATTCTAAATAACACTTTTTTATTTACCAAGGTTTAAAGTAAATATCCACATAAAGAAATATTTCCTTATAGGAAAATATACTAAATTTTCATATGATGTCTAGTTGCATGTTTTTTTAATACTCTGTTCATTTCCTGTCACAAGATGTTAACCTCAAAGAAACATTTGGTATTACTGAAATGAAAGATTTTTCAATGTTATTTTCAAACCACGGAAATTGCTTTTGATACATGTGCCAGTTGAATCATCATATTGCTAAAATATTTAATCACACTTGTCATGATTTATAGCAACACAGAAAAATCATCTTGATATGCGAAGAGGATTTAAGGAAAAGTGTCAATATCCAGTGAAGATTTTGGCTGTTTAAGCTCATAGCTAGATATATAATCCCTGTTCCCCAGCTTAAACTAGGCTGTTTTTAAAAATGAGACACAAAAAGATATGACTAATTTCTAGTTGAAAAGAAAAACAATAAAACATATGACTTGTATAAATAAATAAGGTTATTATTCTAGGTGGAGGTTTTTGTGCATAAATAGTTACATAGGTTCTAGTTTGGAAGGAGTTTGAAAATTACACATTGTAGCTTTGTAAACAATGAGGAAACAACTCTCTGCCCCATTCCCTCACCATACATGTGTCGTAGCCCACCAGGTTCCTCTGTCCGTGGGTTTCCCCAGGCAAGAATATTAGAGTGAGTTGCCTTTTCCTCCTCCAGAGGATTAAGGATCGAACCAGCATCTCTTATGTGTCCTGCATTGGCAGACAGGTTCTTTAACCCTAGCGCCATCTGGGAACCCTATGCCCTCACCTACTGGGTTGCTTTCTTCCTCTTTCCAATAACGAGAAGGAAGACTGTTTCTTTTTGAGAAAGACTGTTTCATAGGACCATTCCAGTTCCTTTTAGGGGGTCCATCTGACAAGGCAAGTGGAGCTGAGGTTTGCAGAGCCACTGATCTCACCACAATTATCAGCAACTCACATGATGTGTCACACAATATATATTCAATGATACAAGTGAGCCTTGGTCCATGAGTTAGATTCTTCTGTTATCTGGGACTTACTTGCCTTAAGGTAATAATAACTGTGTTGTTCCTTAGCCATGTCCCCCGACATTGCCTCTGCTCAAAGAAGAGTGTTCTTAAGGGCAGGAGAGGGCAGCAATCACAGAAAATGTGAAACTCACATTCAATCATTATTCTGCCTCTTTTCTGCTTCAAAATTTAACCTCATTTCCCCACGCAGTTGGTACCAACAGTTTCCTTTTTGCGTGAGTCCAGACAGGTTGGGTCCATTCACGTGATGCAAGGGAGCAACAAGCAGTCAAGGCCATGTGTTCATTTTCATCTTCTTATCCCTTAAAATAACATTGAGGCCACAAGAGATGGCTGAGCCTTGGGCAACACTGGTCAGGACTTACCTGTGTTGTTTCTAATTTCATCTTCTTATCCAAATGTCCTCAAGTCATTGTTTATTTTGGTGAACATTTATAGAATGCCTGTTAGATGTCAGGCATTTCGCCAAGTACAAAAAACACAAAAATGAATATGACTTAGTTCCTGCCCTGAAGTTGCTTACAGTCTCCAAGACAGACAGATAAGCAAATCTTTTCAATTAAAAGAGCCCCCAAAAGAGATCAACACCTTCAGCTAAATATAGGAGCAGTAAATGCCTATGATAGGTGGGGAGAAATGATGGGTCGACAGGGTAGTTTGGCCTTTAGTCGAGGGACTGGAGTGCAGGTCCATGGCTATTAAAAGGAACTATATCTTCAATAGTCTGCTGGTATTTACAAATATAGGGCATGCTGGAGAGATGGCAAGTAATCTGTGTGATTGAAAAACCGGGCAGGGATGATGGAACTTAGACTAGATTGGAAAGATAGTTTAAGGTTATTAACACAAGGTGATTGCTTCCATTAGCAACAAGATATTTTATCCAGACTGTAAATATACTTTTTTAAAAATGAATTAATCACAAGGGCCTATTGAATCTGCTTTTTTTCATGAGTATACCTTAACTTAAACAAGTTTTTATTTACATGTGAAAAAGGGGCAATGCAAGAAGATTAATTAGTAACACATGTTTTATACAAATTTTAGCTTATATATGATCTTTGAGATTTTAAAATGACAATTTTCAGACTATCTGTTTATCATCAATAGAGTGTCGATGTAATGAATTTTGGATTATCTATGCCTAGAATATCATGGATTCAGTAAAATGAGGTTTAGGAGAAGATTGAAAGTGAAAGTTGCTCAGTTGTGTCCAACTCTTTGTGACCCGATGGCCTATATAAACCATGGAATTCTCTAGGCCAGGATACTGGAGTGGGTAACTTTTCTCTTCTCCAGGGGATCTTCCCAACCCAGGGATTGGACCCAGGTCTCCCTCATTACAGGTGGATTCTCTACCAGCTGAGCCACAAAGGAAGCAATGGACTGATAGTCATATAGATTATTAGGAGAAAAAAAGAAGTTTTTTAAATACACAGTAAAAATATCTTGAAATATGTATATAAATATTAGTGGTGGTCATCTCAGAGTGGTCAGATTAGGGATTATCATAACTTTCTTTAGTGTATCTTTAAAATTTTTCTACAATAAATGTGTTTTTAATTGAAATATAATTGCTTTATAACATTGTGATAGTTTTTGCTGTACAACAAAGTGAGACAGCTATATGTATACATATATTTCTTCCCTCTTAGACCTCCCTCCCACCTGCTCCCCGCCCAACCCCTCTAGGTCACCACAGAGCACCGAGCTGAGCCCTCTGTGCTATGTTGCAGGTTCCTTTCTATTTTATCCTACAAGGGATAAAAATGAACCCTTTAGTAGTAACAAGGACCTTTGTCAAACACTCATGCCCAGTTCATCTTCATGCATAGATAAAGCAGAATAATGTTAAGATGTTTCAACTAGTCATTAGGTGCAACATTCATGTCTGTCTTCATGATGTTACAATTGAGTTTGACTCAGTCTGTACATAGTAAGGGCAATTCTGTTCTGAAAGTGTTTTCCTAGTTAGGTGAATTTCTCAATTTCTCCTACAAAACAAAAAGTGAAGTCGCTCAGTCGTGTCCGACTCTTTGCCACCCCGTGGACTGTAGCCCACCAGGCTCCACTGTCCATGGGATTCTCCAGGCAAGAATACTGGAGTGGGTTGCCAAAACAAAAGTTGGTTGAAATTCATTAGAACTTATCTACCACTTGCTACATATATATATATGTATATATATACAAGAGGAAGACATGGCAACCCACTCCATATTCTTGCCTGGAGAATCGTGTGGACAGAGGAGCCAGGTAACCTACTGTCTATAGGATGGAAAAGAGTCAGACACAAATGAAGTGACTTAGTACACATGCACGCATAAATGAAAAAATATGTAGCTTCTGCATTTGTCCTTATAGGTGCTGCTTCAGTTGCATAGCATTCCCTTCTATCACTCATGAATTAACTTGGAAGACTTGGCCAAACATTTTTCTGCCTTACTTTTCCTGATTTTGTTTAGATTGAAAATTTCACAGTTTCTACTTAGCATATAACTCAAATAAATAGCCATACATTTAACTACTTTATTATATAAAAGCAAAATCATATTTTGTATTGACTTTGAAATATGATTAGACCTATTTCCCATTCTCAGTAGATTTAAAAGAAAATTTACCTAATATCAAATTTTAAGTAGAATATTTTTCTCTACTTCCAAAGAAGTTTTAGAAAAAGAAAAAAATTTAAATAATATGATTCTTTGTATTTTATTTGTTCCTTGTAAATGAACATGAAGATTCAGTGATAGCTAAGACTATTAAAATATCACTTCACTTTTGAGTAAGAAATTTGTGGAAGGGACATTTATCTAAAAGGCAGCCATAAATCATCATTGTATTCTTTTGTAAGCAAAAAGTAGAAGCAACATATAGTTTGTAACCAGCAGTTTCATCTTCTCTTCATGTTGTGGCAGATTAATACCAGCTTAGCCCAAACATCCAAAGTTATGCTGTTGGCAATGTAGCCATCTGTTTTTAATGAATATCTGGGGTCCATTTTTCCGTTAAGCTTCTCTTATTGTGTGTGTATGTTGCTTTTTCAGAGCTATCTGCATAATTGCTTAAAGATTTTACTACAAAATTAATATCCTTGCTGTGAACAAGGGAACAGGGCAAAAACCAGGATGACAGAGCCTGAGATGAGGTGAAAAGCAAATCCAATTTTTCCTTGCACCATAGAAACCTCGTCAGGACTAGCTTTATCTGGTAATCCACATTTAAACTTTAACCTGTAGGGGGGCTCTTTGTGTTAGATAATGTAAGCACAAAAGGAGGCTGAATCACTAATCAGATTAATCATATTTTGTAAGACTCAAAAGCTTCATTAAAAAGACCTGGTATCCAAGTTACAAATTTTTGCTAGTGGTAGTGGTGAAGGAGGAGTTTGTCAAAAAAAAAAAAAGAAGTCATGGAAATGCTCAAATGTCTTCAACTTTTAATGATTCCATAGCAAGCAAGACTGAAGAACAATGTAATATCCTAATTTACAAAATCATACCTTTACAGAATTAGCCAATATTTTATTGCACTTTCTTCATATTTTAATATAAGAAGGTACTATTGGATAAAGGCTTTCATTGCTATTATAGCTTCTTCATATTTTGAGCATATGTTGATATATTTGTATTATAGGCACCTATAATTTATATAAGTAGCATTATAAATGCAATATACATTATGTATATGAAACAACTACCAACTGTCAGTTGATGACTTATTATTCTAAGCCATTTCTCAAAGCATTTTATAACCTGACTGTTCAATTAAGGAGAATATTTGATGGAAACGGGGACCCTTCTGAGGAATAAAGTGGAAAGGAGAAACTTTGTTGGCCCAGAATTTTATAAAACGTGAAGCAAAGAAATGCAGTCACAAATTTCTTTGGTTTGTTGAAAAAGAAGGAAGGAAGAAAAATATGTCATTAAACTAAATCTTTGCAAGCAAAGCAAATCTTTAAAAAAAATAAGCAAATGAGTTCTATGGTTGACAGTCTGTAGCATGACTAGGTAATTATGGGGAAAAAGCAATTGCATGTGTAACTTTATGCACACCAAAATCTCCTCTTCAAAAACTCAGCCCTCATATTTTAAGTCAACAATAGTTTTTGGCATATGGTATATTACACAAATGCTTCTTAGCAAAACTGCTTCGATAATAATCTTGGTGAAAGAGCATGCCTAGTAATAGCTATTGAAAATTGTTTCATGCTACCTTTTGAAGATACCATGTAATTCTGATGTCTGATTAAAAGTGTAAAAACATTGTATCAGTTCATTTTTCCCAGCACATCCTCAAGAGAGATCCATTTATAAAATTATATATTCATATCTGTGGAAGTCTCTATCTTAAAACGAGCTATGCAAAATTACTAAGGAAGAGACACAGGTCTTTATAACCAAGTCATTTGAGATGAGGAAACTCAACCAAATGAAATGACAATATATTGACAACAAAAAACAAACAAGACTTATAACTAGTTGAGCCAACTGTATTCTTTGCCCCAAGCAGGCTCAGTGTGCAATGGCTGCAAACAGCAGCCTCTTTGGAAGTGTAGGCAGCCTGCTGCCTGTACAGGTTGCCCTAAGGTACCTTGAAAGACAACTCTTTCCAGTGGACATTCATGACTAATCAGCTGTCCCCAACTGAGGCTCCAGACAAGTATGTGTGGTACCTTTAAAAAGCCCTAGGGCACAGTGGCCAAGGTCCATACTGACCAAATCATAAAGTTCATCCACACCAAGCTGCAGAACAAGGAGCATGTGACTGAGGTCCTCCGAGGCCAACTTCAAGTTCCCTGGCCACTGGAAGGTCCACATCTCCAAGAAATGGGGATTTACCAAGTTTAATGTGGGTGAATTTGAAAACATGGTGGCAGAAATACAGTCCATACTGGCTGGCTGTGGGGTCAAATATATCCCTAATCATGGCCCTCAGGACTCATGAGAGCCTTGGCACTATCCTCTTCTTAATCATGCCCACCAATGAATCCAACTTTCCTGTCAAAAACAAACAAACCAAGAAACAGAAGTAATGTCAATAACTTTCTTAGCATATGATGAGATTGGATATAATATTTAAATTACTGAATATTTTAAATTGTACCACACAAGGTCCAAGTCTATTAACAAATTTGTAGGTTAAATATCAGATGTAAAGTTCCTGAATGAACCATTGATAAGTCTGGTGTGTGAGTTCTCAGTATTTGACAATACCAGACTGGGGAGCCTGGTGGGCTTCCGTCTATGGGGTCACACAGAGTCGGACACGACTGAAGTGACTTAGCAGCAGCAGCAGCAGCAGCAGAATGATCTAAATTAAGAATATCTGCACTGACAAATCTTTGTATCTATTATTCATTATTCACAATAATAATAAAAGTATATTTCTAACTTATCTCCAACATTTCAGTAGTGCCTCTTGCCATGATATATAAATACCACCTTTAGACACCGAGGCATAAGCTGTTTCCTATGGAGCTGGAATCTGCATGACTTGTATTTTGTTACCTCTATCATAACAGATAAGTGAAATATTGAAAGTATTTATATACCTTGAAAACAATGGTATATAAATTTCATTTTTAGATTTTTTAAATGCATTTTACCTATGACTTTGAATTATAAAAACCTTCAAAAATTACACCTTCAAAAATGTAAACCTTCACTATTACATTCATCCCATAAAGAAGTAGACTCTTTCAACATATAAGCACTTGGTTTACACAAATGTTTTGACCATTTCTCCTCAAAACAAAAACATAAACAAATGAATACGAAACCATATACACAGTCCAAAAAATAAAGATAACAAGTCCTTATTCTTTTAAGGATCTAACATCTGAAATCTTGAGAAATTTTAACCTCTGATGAACTTAAGTCAATGAAGGGCAATGAATAAAGGGCTGGTGACCTATTTATCAATTTACTGGGCAAACAGTTCTTCCAGAGCATCAGACCAGCTCTGTGTTTTCATGTAAGTCAGATTAGCATCCTGGTTGTCTGTGTGTCATCTATGAGAGGGGAAGATGACCTTAGTTCTCTGTAAGGGCACCCATTGTTTGAATATTCAGTGACACTAAGTGTTGGATATGGATGAAGGTTGTAGAAAAGGTCTTCCTTATACAAATATAAATATTTAGAGGTTTCTAGAGGAATAAAGTGAAAAACATAACTGCCATAACTCAGGTTCAGTTAATTGAATTATGTGGTCATCTACCACACAAAGAAAATCAGAACTCTCAGAAGTCTAGTGGATGCAGAAAATAGAGGCAGCAATTTGAATCGTTTGTTTCCCCTAAGCCTCAAGCTGTTCTCAAATTGGCAATTTTGCCTAAACTAGGCATTTATTTGATTGATTTTTTTTTTTCTTTCTGTCCTGAATGAATCATGACAGTTTTTATCTGTGTCAGCATACCAACTCAGTCACAGAAACAGGAGGTGGGAGATTCCACTCCTGGGTGATTACAGCTCATGGGCCTCCAGTATGCAAAACATTTAGTGAGATTCAAAGAATGAGCAGAAATACAGATAGTGGGCTTTATTTTCAGATCATTCTTGATTCAGTTCTCAAGACCATCTATCAGGTAGGGTCTTTTTCTTTTTCCTTCAATGGAGGGAAAAAAAAAATCTTTACAGTGTTTTGAATAAAAATAAAATGAACGCAAAACAAAATAACAAAAAATTACCGTACACGACTGCTTCTGAGTAAAAAAAGAAAATTCCCCTTTGGAACAGAGAGCAGCTGTGAAGACATCTGTGGGCTGAACAGAGTCCTAAAAGAACAATTGTGCATACATCTGTGGAGATAAAATAAGTGATGGATAAAATGTGAATCAAGAGCTCACATTCTGTAGATACTATTATGCATGTGTAAGAATAAAATGAGACTCATAAAACATCCTTTTTCACTTCATCATCAACTATGGTGAATTAAAATGTGACCATAAAAGAGTAAAATAAGTACTGGATTAGGAAAGGTCAGCTGGAGGGGCATAAAACTGTTTGGTCTTTATTTTTTTCAGAGTAGACCTAAGGGCACGTATACCATCTCCCAGTGAATCCTATACATTTTCATTTGACCATCTGTAGGGAGAGAAATTTCAGTAGTATCTAGCATACCACTTGTGTCTTATGCAAATATGCTCTCATTCCTCAAAAACTTAGAATATTTTTCTAAGCCTTTGCAATGCAGTTATGTGAAATTTGAAGTGGACTGCAAATAATTAAATATAGTTAAGACATTGAGAAAACTAAATGTTTTGTAAAATCACATAACAAATATATTTTTAGATGTCATCGATTTCTACCTTACTTTCCAAATATATTAATAATTTCAAGTCTAGAGCAGCAAAGTGACTTGACCAAAAACACATGGATAGTGGCAGAACTCGGATAAGAATGCCACAAGGACACAAGATGTCCTGGCTTTCAACTTAACTTGCTTTATAGTTAGCTATCTTGGAATTATTTTACAAATTTTGTTAAATAGCATTTGGTTTCTGGACATAATTTAAAACCAATTAGATTATAAACACCCTGCAATGGAGCATGCCCATGTTACTGAGTTGTACCAAACTTTAATATTCTGATAATTTATTATGTTATTTTAATTGTTCCAGATGATATGAAAGGATGGAGTCTTTCCTGGATGTTTAGTGTACTTTCAAACTCCTCTTGCCAAAAACTAGGCAATATATCATACAAAGAACATAAATCAATCATAATTATACTTATGCATGAGGTTAGAAAATCTTTCTACAAACCATTAGCAAGTCAAACTGAGCAGTATATTATATGAATAGCGTAACTAAGGAGGTTTTATTCCAGGAATTTAGGGGTATTTACTCGATATGAAAAGAGTAATGTAGTCTTTATTAGAGGAAGGTGATAAATTTAATCAATATTTCTTTTCAAAACTATTCCAAAATCAGAAATCAAAAATATTTCTTTCACATGATAAAGACTATCATAAAACAATAGACAGCATAATTTTTTAATTGTTACATTCTGGAGTCACTTCTGCTATTAAACACATATATTCTAGCTAATTGCTATAAAATGCAATCACTTTATAGCTATAATTAAAAGGAAGAGACAAATCTAGTACTATACTTATACATCATATGCTTTTTACTTGGAAAGTCGAAAATAGCTGAATCAATTGAAATATTACAAGCTATAACATATTAAGTAAAAGCGACAGTCACAAAAATAATCCAAGAATTAACTACTGCTCAATGACAATCTGGAATCTGTCAGAGAGAAAGAAAACTTTTCAAAATAGCAATTGAAAGTGTAACTTACAGAGAGAAAAATAAATAACTTCAATATTGATTTAAACATAGACAATTAAAAGCTTCACTAAGAGAGTACATAAAGGCTCAGATATATGTAGAGTCTTATTATGGTCCTTGATTAAAGGACTTAATAACATAAAGAGATAGATTCCCCAGAGGTAATCTATAAATTTGTATAAGTCATCCAATATGCCAAAGGGAATTTTCTTCAGAATTTTGCAAAATGATTTTTAAGTAAATTTGGAGAATGAGGTGAGGTGAGGTGAGGTGAAGTCGCTCAGTCGTGTCCGACTCTTTGCGACCCCATGAACTGTAACCTACTAGGCTTCTCCGCCCATGGGATTCTCCAGGCAAGAATACTGGAGTGGATTGCCATTTCCTTCTCCAGGGGATCTTCCCGACCCAGGGATCGAACCTGGGTCTCCCACATCAGAGGCAGACGCTTTAACCTCTGAGCCACCAGGGAAGCCCCAAATTTGGAGAATAAATTTGGAGAATAATAACAGAAAATATAAGAATTGCAAGAACATTATTGGAAGGATAATTTGAGAGCCTAGTTGTATAAAATATTAACTTACAACAGGAATTATATAAACTTGGATTATGAATGCTTTTCTAAGTACACTATGAAAAATAGAACTATTAAGCCCAAAATTAATAGATTTGTCCTCTTCTCACCACTATACTACAACCTCCTCAGCTAAGATCTCCCTAATGGGTTTGTATGATGCTGCTGAAACCCTCAAGGCAGACAAATACCTAAGGACTTGGGAGAAAATAAAGTGAGAGAAGTGTTCAGAAAAAGAAATGGGAAATTTCCAGTAAAAATATTTCTTAAATTGCTATGCCTATAAAATTCAAAGGCAATATAAAATCACAGTCAACTAGTATACTAATTACAATGATAATTTACTACATTAAAGAATCATTGACATCACTACTTTACTTCTTCTATACAATGTGTCTCAGTCATATCAGTATTTAGGATTTAGACAATCAGTAATTTCATTCAACTGCATTATAAATGAAACTGAGTTTTTATAATGATCTGTAAACCTAACCACTCTGCTAAACATATGGGTCTGTGGGAAANAGAGTTGACTCATTGGAAAAGACTCTGATGCTGGGAGGGATTGGGGGCAGGAGGAGAAGGGGACGACCGAGGATGAGATGGCTGGATGGCATCACTGACTCGATGGATGTGAGTCTGAGTGAACTCCGAGAGATGGTGATGAACAGGGAGGCCTGGCGTGCTGCGATTCATGGGGTCGCAAAGAGTCGGACACGACTGAGCGACTGAACTGAACTGAGTAAAGCATGAAATACTCATATTTTATGCATATGTGTCTACACATATGTCTACACATATATATGTTACCATATTTTTTGAAGGTCTTTCTCTTTCTGTTTTAGGAAGGTCATTCCACATAAAAACAATAAAAATATAATAGTGTTAAGAAGAAACTTACAATTGAATATTCAAGTGGAAAATATGCACACATTATCATTTACCATAATTTTAAATGGCAAATTAACTGATTGCAAAAATATCCCAAAATGTTCTTCCTAAATCCCTCTGCTGTCTTAACTCTTGGAGTATTATAGGCAGAAGTCCTACCTAGTGTTATTTATAAGTATCAAATTAAGACTGAATATGTACAGAAAATCCATTAGTTTAAAGGTCAATTTAATATCTTTGACTATTTGATGTTTTGCAAGAGGAAAAACCCACCTTGACAAAATGACAAAATGAAGATTCTGTAAAGATACTGAAGTATCCAATTCTGAGACTGTTTAGTCAGTTACCAGTAAAGAAATCTGGTAGGAGTATTATAGGCAGAAGTCCTACCTAGTGTTATTTATAAGTATCAAATTAAGACTGAATATGTACAGAAAATCCATTAGTTTAAAGGTCAATTTAATATCTTTGACTATTTGATGTTTTGCAAGAGGAAAAACCCACCTTGACAAAATGACAAAATGAAGATTCTGTAAAGATACTGAAGTATCCAATTCTGAGACTGTTTAGTCAGTTACCAGTAAAGAAATCTGGTCCTAGATTGGTCCCAGGACCAACAAAAAAAGATATAGTTAAATCCAAACCAACCATCTGATAAGGGGCAACTTAATGTCTAAAATACTTGCGGAAAACCAGTCAAAATATATTTGCCAGCTTAATTCAGAGGATAGTAAGGATTAAGCAATTAACTTGGTTATAAGATATATATATATATAATTTATATATACTAATATATATAATTTTTATATACATATATATATATACAACACATAACTCACATGTATCAGGCAGAACAGTGGTAAGGAATTCTCCTGGCAGGCAGGAGACACAGTAGATGTAGTTTCTATCCCAGGGTCAAGAAGATCCCCTGGAAAAGGATACTGCAATCTACTCCAGTATTTCTCCCTGGAAAGTTCCATGGACAGAAGAGCCTGGTAGACTACAGTCAATGGGGTCTCAAAGAATAGGACACAACTGAGCACATGCACACACACACACACAACACATAACTCAGAATATACTACGATCACATCACAATAACCAGTTTTATGTAAGACATATAAAGTATAATGTGTAGTCAAGTGGGCCTTAGGAAGCATCACTGCAAACAAAGCTAGTGGAGGTGATGGAATTCCAGTTGAGCTATTTCAAATCCTGAAAGATGATGCTGTGAAAGTGCTGCACTCAATATGCCAGCAAGTCTGGAAAACTCAATAGTGACCACAGGACTGGAAAAGGTCAGTTTTCATTCCAATTCCAAAGAAAGGCAATGCCAAAGAATGCTCAAACTACCGCACAATTGCACTCATCTCACACCCTAGCAAAGTAATGCTCAAAATTCTCCAAGCCAGGCTTCAACAATACATGAACCGTGAACTTCCAGATGTTCAAGCTGGTTTTAGAAAAGACAGAAAAACAAGAGATCAAATTGCCAACATCTGCTGGATCGTGGAAAAAGCAAGAGAGTTACAGAAAATCATCTATTTCTTCTTTATTGACTATGCCAAAGCCTTTGACTGGGTGGATCACAGTAAACCGTGGAAAATTATTCAAGAGATGGGGATACTAGACCATCTTACCTGTGTCTTGAGAAATCTGTATGCAGGTCAAGAAGCAACAGTTAGAACTGGACATAAAACAACAGACTGGTTCCAAACAGGAAAAGGAGTACATCAAGCCTGTATATTGTCACCCTGCTTATTTAACTTCTATGCAGAGTACGTCATGAGAAACACTGGGCTGGATGAAGAACAAGCTAGAATCAAGACTGACGGGAGAAATATCAATAACCTCAGATATGCAGATGACACCAGCCTTATGGCAGAAAGCAAAGAAGAACTGAAGAGCCTCTTGATGAAAGTGAGAGAAGTGAGTGAAAAAGTTGGCTTAAGCTCAACATTCACAAAACTAAGATCATGGCATCTAGTCCCATTACTTCATGGCAAATAGATGGGGAAACAGTGACAGACTTTATTTTTAGGAGCTCCCAAATCATTGCAGATGGTGACTGCAGCCATGAAATAAAAGGATGCTTACTCCTTAGAAGAAAAGTTATGACCAACCTAGACAGCATAATAAAAAGCAGAGACATTACTTTGCCAACAAAAATCCATCTAGTCAAGGCTATGGTTTTTCCAGTAGTCATGTATGGATGTGAGAGTTTGACTGTGAAGAAAGTGAGCACTGAAGGATTGATGCTTTTGAACTGTGGTGTTGTTGAAGACTCTTGAGAGTCCCTTGGACTGCAAGNCAACAAAGGTCCGTCTAATCAGGGCTATGGTTTTTCCAGTAGTCATGTATGGATGTGAGAGTTGGACTGTGAAGAAAGCTGAGCACTGAAGAATTGGTACTTTTGAACTGTGGTGTAGGAGAAGACTCTTGAGAGTCCCTTGGACTGCAAGGAGATCCAACCAGTCCATCCTAAGGGAAATCAGTCCTGAATGTTCATTGGAAGGACTGATGCTTAAGCTGAAACTCCAGTGCTTTGGCCACCTGATGTGAAGAGCTGACTCATTTGAAAAGACCCTGAGGCTGGGAAAGATTGAAGGCGGGAGAAGGGGACGACAGAGGATGAGATGGTTGGATGGCATCATCGACTCAATGGACATGAATTTGAGTAAATTCTGGATGTTGGTGAGGGACAGGAAGGCCTGGCGTGCTGTAATCCACGGGGTCGTCACAGAGTCGGATACAACTGAGTGACTGAACTGAACTGATAAAATTTAAACAGTTGAATTTTGAAAATATTTGGAATTTATAACTCTTTTTTCCATTAAATTTTCTTTCCTTTTAGCCAAAATATCTATAATTGGTGCCCTATGACTGTCCCACCATTGCATTATGGGAGCAGATAAGTTGGTGTATGAATTTCTCAGGTTCAAAGATGAAGCTGGATTGTTTCTCAAGATGGATTATACTCCCCAGAGTCTCATGCATATCTAATTTAGAATATTTGGGTGATGAGATTTGAGACTTTTGATTTTATGAAATTTAGG